>JAEMON010000002.1:33297329-33312137 GCA_030264115.1 Lygus lineolaris
CAACCCTCAAGTCCTTACAGGGAGCGAACGGTCGGTCCTAAAGCGCTCCGCAACGTCTCATTCGACGCTAAGAATTGTATTCTATTTTAAATCGATGGAAAAAATAAACCTTCCTATTTGAAATTTTCGAGCAAGGGCGTTTTGAAAATGGGGCCGGTATACCAAATTTCATTCATTTTGGTCCATGGTAACTAAGGCGTACAGACGGATTTTTCGCTTATTATTTTCAATAATGAACCTTTGGAACCGAGCACGAAAAAAAAAATTTTAACCCCCTCAAAATTTGAGGTTTTACGTTTCAAGATACGTAGAACCCAAAAATCGAATTTAAAAAAATCCGTCCGTCCGCCGTACGCGGCACTTTCCTTAGTTACCATGGACAAAAATGAATGAAATTTTGGTATACCGGCCCCATTCGGGGTCTAGTTGTGCCGCGAAGCTTGGCGTACCGCCAGTCTTCTCTAAGGGTTAGAAAATAAGGGATGAAATTTTCGAAACGACTTAGCTCGAACATTTCAAATAGGAAGGTATATTTTTTCCATCGATTTAAAATAGAACACAATTTTTAGCGTCGAATGAGACCTTGCGGAGCGTTTTAGGACCAACCGTTCGCTCCCTGTAAGGACTCAAGGGTTGAACGAAAAAAGAGCAGAAACACGAGTGTGAATCGCAATTCTTCCCGAGTAGGCAAAATCTCCGTTCAAATGCAACTTTCTTTCGATTCCACCAAACCAAGTTTGTTGTTTACTTTTAGAAGCTTCCTTAGTTATACTGCATTTCATTAAGAATGAATGATACAACTGTCTGATAATAATAATAATTATTATTATTACAAGAATAATAATTATTGTAATTATTGCAAGAAGGTAATTGTCATTGCCTACTCATTGTCGCCAAGAGAAGATGATTGTGAACCTCGCGGTAGTTGAGTATTTTATGTCAATAGGATCGTTGTAGATGGGCGATCTATACATAAAATAATAAACCGTTGTGTAATAATTTGTAGCGTTTTTTTGCTCTGATGGATCCTCCTCATTTTCTCGGACGGTGATGAAATGCGATTATTTTCTGTGTTCACCGAATCGGGGATAAAGTTTACTTTTATAAGCTTCCTTACTGAAAATCGTTATGAAGGATCCACAACTCTCGGATAATAATAATGTAGGTAGATAGGTACCTCATTATTGTTCTATACGAAAAAAATCATAAGCCTCTGTGTAATAATTTGCAGCGTTTTTAATGTCTTGGGAACGTTGGTTGCCGTGTTCCACAGAAGGTAATCATAATTTTCTTTATTTAGTAACAAATACACTGCCTGTTCTGACAGGAAACGTTACTGCATGATTAATAGCTACTTGAACTGGTTTTTTAAAGGGGTACTTACCGGCATTTTTGGCGATTCTAAGTATACGCAGTTACTTAGTCCTCTAATGCCGATACACCGTTTGCAATTGGAAGGACCTCAATATTTTCGATGTTAGAGTTCTGAAATTTTCGATTTACCCCTACGTAGGTACCTATGTTGAAAGGTGAGTCGCATAGGAGAGGGGGTGTTCGAAGGAGATAATATTGCTAGGTACTCTTTAGAATTGTTGTGGGAAAGGTGTCACTACAATTTGTAAAATGACACAGATTCTTCAAAAAAACCAAATCATTGAGGAAATGTATTAATATGTAGGTACCTTTCTTTCCTCGTATTTACGTTATACCTGGTAAATACCAAAGTTCCGAGAGGTCTGTTGGTATTTAATATTTAAAGTCCAGTAGAAAAAAGTATGTTATGAATTAGGAGGTCAGGAGAGCAGAAGGATGCGCGAACAGAAGAACTGGTTCCGGGGGTGGACGACGAGGACAGGGCAGGTTAGCCTGAGGTTGCTGCCCCTAGGCGGTAGGGCGGCTTCCTTCGAAGTTGATACGCGCAAGGGTAACTTTAAAAAAGGCACAGGAAAGGGGAGAGCCACCTTCTTGCAGGTGAAAAGAATAAAATTAAAAGGACTATAAAAAAAGGATAGTGAATCCTTTCGTAGGAAGGGAAGCAGGGGAGAGAGACTGTCGGACTGTCCTTTTTGTGGCCCTTGGTACCCGGTACGTTACCCATTGGTCCCCAGTTCGCTCTCCCTCCAGGTCTCAAAAGCAACTCAAAAGAGAACAACTATTGTGCACCTACCGGGGATCGTACAATGCCTCAATATAACTCTTACGGGGCAGGAAAGACTACTCCGGACAATCTTTCCGACGCAAATTTTTTTTTTCCGTTTTTTACCGACCTACCACCCTCGACTACAAACCCGATTCCTCCAATGATTTTTAACAACTTATTTTTCGAAACGGAAAAAAACATAATGGTCCAGCCGTGACTACACGTGCTATAAATCAGCTAGGTTTGACAAGTCGTCCAGCCCGGTACAGTAATGTAATAACCTATGTTATGTATTCATAAGTGAACGAAGAGAAAGAGTTGAACTGACAGATTTTTTGCAGTGGATGACAAAATTTATCCTTCCAAACAAAATCTCAATAAATGAAACTTTTACCGTACTACCTACTGAGGACCGGGATTGAGAAGCTTCCGGAAAACAGATTTTATAACAGGTAGGTAACCAGGCAAATATGGTGTTACGTATAACTTCCACCTACCTAGCGGAATTGTGGGTGTCACAAGGATAAGCGAACACATAAATACAGAACCTGATTTTGTTCAGGAAGGGCAAAAGTGTTATTTAATAACAATTTCACAAGGTAGGTCCGATATAAATAGGTTGGTACCTGTTTGTTAGTTTGGTCCCTTCTTTATTTGAAAATAACCGAATATTAGAATCCAAAAACCAAATAGATCCATATATTATAAAAACATTGACCTATCCATGGAATCGAACACCTTGGCCAGGTCTATAAGAATTAAAACTCGTTTCCTACTTTTTTTTTTTTATCCATTATCTCTGTCAAGTCTTTAGTCACGTGTAAAAGCGCCTCATCCACTCCCAAGCCAGCCTGAAAACCTGTCAGCGCTTCAAATTCGTTATAGGGTTATCTGCATTCCAGTGGTGTGATTGTACAAATACAATGTGGATGTGATTGTACAAATAAATTATTCTTGTTGCCCCGGAACGCATCTACCTTAGCGCGGAAAAATAGGTAACGATGAAATTGGGCACATTTTTCAGATGTTCAAAAACAAGTTTTTTTTTCACGCGGTACAGTAAGTATTTTCTTGGTATTTTTAAACGCATAGAAAACTTTCCTCAAATAGGTAATCGTTTCTATTTTAGCGAGCTAACAGAGGACGTTCAGCGCAACAAATAATAATAATAATTGAAATACTCTGCCTAGTGAAAATGGCACATTCCTCGCGACCAAGAATATTTGAAATCAAACATTTTTATTGTGTAAGTTCAAAATTCAAGATAGGCAGTGTTTATGTTTGACAGTTTAGACATGAGAACATAATCGTGAACGAAATTTACTTAATTGTGTTCATTCAATGATGATGAAATTCATATGGGACCTCAAAGGGCCCTACCGGGATAATCCCTGAAAATTTGAACAAAATCGGAAGACAACTCTGGAAGATATGGCTGTAACAAGGAAATTCGGACGGACATACACGGAACAAAATTTGTTCAGGAAGCTCCGAAACGCAAAATGCGAGTGGAAATTTCAATTTCGGAGGACAAATGTTTTTTGAAAACAAAGATTCCGTTACCATCGGTAGACTCAGAAGCCAAAAAAAAGTAAAATTCATGTTTAATCCGTTCCCGAAATAGTGGTTGGTTCTCATTGTATTGAAATTGTTCAATTGTTTTACAAAGTTCTATTCAGAGAGGTCTATTCAGAACTTGGCAACAGGCGCTTATTGATCTGATTTCATAGCAATCGGACGTGGAATTATGTAGATCCTTACCAATGGTTAACGAACAAAAAATATTTGAATGAAATGGTTAAATTTTTGAGCTAAAACACAATTTAAAATAAAACTATGATCGTGGATCGATAAAAGGTAGAAGACAGAGGCAATGTTTTGATGAAATAGAAAATAACAATATATTCAGAAAAAACAATTCATGTTCGGCCTCCTACTTATAGTAGGTACATTTGAAACCCACTTTTGAACTTGATAATTACCTATATATTCTATGGCGCAGTGGAATTAATGAGGAGGCAATTAAAGACATAGTATAAGATCATACATTTATTTCGCTTTCATGATGGACGTCCTGTTGGTGGTCAGGAGGTCTGAGCGCAGCTCCAAAAGAATGGTCTAGCCTCATTTTATGGTACTCGATTACATTGGGTAGTTGGAGTCTGGCCCACAAACGTCTACTGTGTGTGGTAGTTACGGATTTCCCAACGATAATAGACAGATCGCTCGTGAAATAGGTCAGATTAATTACACTATTTTCAATAGAATGTAGATCATTGTGATTTTATTTTCTAAATGAAATAAAATATACTGTACACTATACAAAAACAAAATAATTACAAGCGTCGGTTCACCTCAACAATTTTTAAAAGCCTATATTAATTAGGTACGGGGGCCATTGTGGTAAATACTAACGAGTGTATCCGTTTGGGATTCTAAAGGTAATGTAGTCCAAGGCGTCGAGGATGGCTCCTCCTTTATACCTATCGTTGCTGCCGTCGTGGGAGACCATCATCGTCGTTTTGATGGGCATCAGAGGCTCGACCAGCCGATTTCCAGACTCTTGGGAGTTCCAAGGGGAGGTCGCAGGCATTTTCGCAGGTTCAGGCTCTGGAGGAGAGCTTTTCGGAGGGGATCGGGACGCGAATGGCCGGTGGATCACTTTCGTTTCGAGGTCCGCTAGCTGCCTCATCAGTTCCCTCAGCTGAGCGTCCTGCCGGTCAGCTTGGAGAGCGATATCCTGGCGAAGTAACCAACGACCGCCATCAATTACGACTTTTCAGTAATTTGAAACACAAAGACCAGTGATAAGTCCGAATTCAAGAATTGAGGGGCATCCGTTTCAAAGGGCTCAAGTGCCAAAATCCCTAAAAATGAAATGTTGAAGGATTTTATATATATCTGCCAACGGTAATACATCTGCAAAGGGCCTAAGTGCCAACTGTTTTCTTCCAGTTTGAAAAGTGGCGGCAAAAATTGGGATTTACCTAACTCCAAGTTGCTTTCCCTAGACTTAGGCCCTTTCTATTTACTTATGAATCTCCTACATTTTCTAATAATATAAGAAAATTTAGGAATTTTCGTTTTTTCCATGATAAACTACAGTATAGTTTATCATGAAAACAATTACATCAGACAATAGTAAACAAGAAAAGTTATAACAGGAAAGAAACTGACTATGCTAGACCGGCTACCAAGAAAAATATAAGGAAATGAAACCTTAAAAAGTCCATAACTTTTTTTTGTTCAAATGGCATTCAAACTCTTCGAACCTAATGCCCTTCAATTATCAGTGATAAGTCCGAAATCAAGAATTATCTTCGCAGTTGGTGAGTTACATTCCTAAAGACCGTGGCAAAAGTAAACCATTCCCTTTGAAAGTTTCGAAAATTGACGTAGTTTTGAAATTGTCATACATACCTACTCTATTAATCACCCTTTAGAGGTGAATGACCACAACAGCGAGTTTCGCTCCATAACTAGACCCTAATTGGACACCCCCCCCCTCCCCTAGACCCTAAGCGGAATAAATGCGGGCCGAATCCAACAATTTTGGTCCTCATTGACATTCGATGATTTTGTACATAGTTTTTTACCTACTTTATTTCTTCTTGATGATTTTGTTCGCTGAAACGATGTCTATCTCCTCTATGCAGAGAATAAAAACAAGCCTATAGCGGAAACCGTTGGTACCATCAGGGGGCCCTAAACGTACTACCTTCTTAAATAATTTACATAGCAACCTATCGCCATTTCAGATCGGGACATATAAGATACTATGAGCTAAGTATTATATACCTACATTTCGAACAAACGTACAACATTTTCGTGCTTGAATCATAATAAATTGAAAAGTCACCATGGATCCCAAGAAAGCCATTATAATGAGAGTTTATCCCGACTTGGATTCCTTCTTAGAGATTCTATAGTCAATGTTCGCAATATGGCGGATTACTTCTCTCAGTTTTATGTCTTGTTTTTCTGCTTGGTCAACTAGGTCCTGCGGATTGTTAGGCACCCACATAAGTAAGCGCGCAGAGCACAACATGATCACGATGAAAGTGTTTGGATTAGACAAACGATATGAATGTGGTAGTTAACTTTTGAATCTCATCGTTACTGAGACGAACATAATACATTTAGGTGAGTACTTAGGTAAGTACCTACCCAAGAAATCTGACCATTGCGATCGATGTATTCATTCGGAAATCGAACTTTATGCCGCTCAGGCGGGTTGCTACGGAAACAAAATCCCGGCATTCCCTGAATTTTCCAGGTTTTGAAGACCGCAAAAGTGATTTTTCCCTGACCTTTTCCGATGCGTATCAAAGCCCCCCCCCCCCCCCCCCCCCCCCCCCCCCCCAACAATAGTAAGCCCGTACAATCCCTGAAAATTTCACCGAAATTGGTGGTGTAGGTAGTTCTGGAGTTATGAAAATGAAAAGACATTTAAAGTTTGCGCATGCGCAGTAGCTACACTGCTGTCAGTTGTGACAAAATTAATAGGACATGTATTGGAGTCAGCACACAACTATACTCAGAATTTGAGCCAAATCACCTCATTAGGAACTGAGGAATTGTAGTTTCAGGAATTTCACGTTTGCGCATGCGTACACGCTACTAGTGATCCGACGGCGATGAAATGGTGTTCGGCTATTTTCTACTTTTTATGTTTGTTTCATTTCACTGTTCTGCTGAATTTATGCTGTAATTGGGCTTGCCCGTAATTTTAATAAATAAATAAATTAGGTAATTAATGGAGGACCGTCACGGAGCTAACCCGCATAATCCCTGAAAATCGGACCATAATTTCATATAGTTTTGCCTGGCACAAGGAATTGACCACAGACCGACGATGTTAAAATGATTTTGTTAAAATTTAGAAACCTTGTAGATATTCGAAGCATTAGTCTCACCAAGAACTACTAAATACAGGGTGGGGCGGTGAAACGGCACAATTTTGAAAACTCACCAACAATAAATTTCAAAAAAGGATAATTTTTTTAATATGAATCTTAAGTACATGAGTAGAAATAATTGTTTTACCATAAAAACAATCATTTTTTTAATACGGTGTCAGTAAGGTGGCGTCCTTTTTTTGGCACACATTGTCGGAGTCCGAGGTGAAATCCGCTCCTGATGTTGTTAATTTCATGCCGAATTCATAGGAAAGGAAGAAGATCTGAAGGAGCGAACTCGGCAGGAAATTAACAACATTCCGTTGCATATGTTACAGAACTTAATGGGCGGATTTCACCTCAGACTCCAACAATGTGTGCAAAACCAAGGACGCCACCTTACCGACACCACTCAAAAAAAATATTGTTTTTAACATTAATTTTCACTCATGTACGCAAGATTCACGTTAAAACAAGTAGATAAATGGTATGGGGTATTTTGGAGGGGGGAGCGTATCAGTGTTAAATTATAGGACCCCCGTACCGCACCCCAGAAAATACGTAAAACCTTTCAGAACATAGGTCTCAACTCCGTATCAAGGTAAGTGTCGCCACTTTAGGTACATTTATTTAAAGGTAAGTAAATTACTTTAAATTTTGGCACGCTTCTCCCTCCAAAAGACCCCGTACCATTTATCTACTAAAAAAAATTATCCTTTTTTGTAAATACGAGTATATTGTTGGTGATTTTTCCAAAACCGTGCAGTTTCACTGCCCCACTCTGTACCTGCAGCCCGTATTTTACGTAAAACTCCAGAAGATTTTCATTTTTCTCTGACTTCCAGGTTTTCCCTGACTATTTTCTTTTTCCCTGACTTTTCCAGGTTTTCAAGGTTTTCAATACCCGTAGCAACCCTGTCAGAAGAATGGGAAACAAGGCAAGGGAATGCATTTCTACATCTTAGAACTAAAAATCTGACTCAGCTCCCTCTAGAAAACCCTATGAGCTATTTCAGCTTGAAAGTTGCAAGAAAACTTGTTTCTTAAAATAGCGCGCGTGACGCTGGGTGCTGAAGGTCCTTTCCAGGCCCCAAAGGTCGGTGACGTCAAACGGTTAAAATGGCAAGACCCGTTTCGGCCATTTTCGCTCTTTGGATACCTACCTTCCAAGATGCAAATTAAATAATAATAATATCTAATAATGATAATATCTAATATAATAATAATATCATAACCTCAAGTTATGATGTTTTAAATGACTGTAATACCCGTATGTATTGAACCCGTTAGAACTTGAGTCCCGGTTTGCTGAAGTCGAAGGTTTTACTGCGGTTTAATGAATTCTGGGACAAAGCTATATCGCTACATAACGAACTGAGGAGGGAGTTATTGGAGTCAGGATGGTTCGTTAACTTAATCACGAACAAAGGTGATTAGTCGGTCTAACATTCTATGAAGGATTACATTTTTTCATTCAGTTGAGTTTCAGTTGCGTTCTGCAAGAAAATTATTAAAAACTTGATTAAGGAACTTCTTGCTCACCGACATTGAAGCAAAACGAAGATT
This sequence comes from Lygus lineolaris, assembly GCA_030264115.1. Classification (NCBI taxonomy): domain Eukaryota; kingdom Metazoa; phylum Arthropoda; class Insecta; order Hemiptera; family Miridae; genus Lygus; species Lygus lineolaris. Next base: position 33,305,934 of record JAEMON010000002.1, read on the forward strand.
GACGACATTTTTGGCCCAAAATTACCCAGATTCGAGGTCCAACTGTGCATTTCACTAGGTACCAACTGAATTTCACACCTAATAGAATACCTACTACCTAGGTACATATTAGATAGGTATGTTACCTTCCTAACCAACTCCGAGAGAGAAATTACTTCTCAATCACTCCTTACCCACTAGTTCTGCAGCAGAAGTTATTAAATTAATATATCATCTAAAGTACCTATATTAAGTAGGATTGCACAAAAACGAAACGGTTGACCGCTTACCGAAGGAGCTATCAATAACAGGAGTATCGTTTGATTTGGCAATTGAAGTGGAGCACTTCTTCCCGTTGATGGACGGGACCTATCGTTCTAAATGGCAGCAGCAATTTATCAGCTAAATGGAGGGTCCTTCTACAAGAGGTTACAGCAGACCTTCCCACTTGACTTGAGACAATGGTTCAATCGAAGAGAGAACCATTTTCTGGAAGAACCGTACAGAATCAGATCGAACCAGTGATGGGCAAATCCCCGGGAATTTTATTTTTGGGGAATATTCCCAACATAGGAATTTATTTCATTTTATTATTACAGGAACGAACCTTTGATGAAGTTACCATGTTTTTCGCCAAAAACCCTGACACCAAACACCACAACACTTTCTAACTGAAGCGTAAGTTGAGTTTCGAGAAGAAAAAACTGATGAAAATCGAAATGGATGACTTGGCAATTTAATGTGAAAGCAGAAAGTAAAAAGAAGGATGGAAACGGAATCAAAATGGAATAAGTACGCCAGGATTTGAGAATGGTATTTTTTACTACGAATTGAGAATCAGTTGTTAAAGTTAAGGTAGTAATTCAATCATAGTTTCCGATTTTTCCAATGCAGAGTGCAGATGTCGGAAGCCTGCAACGTGAGACCAGCCGAGACACCTTCATCTTCTACATCCAATTTATATCCCAACATAGAATAGGCTAAAGGGGAATAGGCTATTGTGTTGCATAAAAACACAATTATGAATGCAGATAGAGCATTTTTTTAATTGTGATAGTTGCTATTTAGATAGTTGAGAAGCGTAAAACAAGTTACATTGAGGAAAAATAAATAAATTCCCGATTTTTACCCAGAATCTATAAGTTGGGGAATATTCCCGATACATTCCTTCCCGCCCGGGAATATTCCTGGGACCCATCACTGGATCGAACCATGGACTTTGTGACTCTTACCCTGCCAGAATTGGACTTGGACTACACGAATCAGCAAAGTGCGGAGTTAGTAATGGAAACTTGGAACATTTGGTTGTAAAGCGTCTATTCCACGTGCAGCGTGAGGCGCGTTTGATGACATTTCGAACTCATCCTGTCAACTATATTACAATTATAAAAAGTGGAAAATATTTTATTTATACGAATATTTATAGATTTTAGAGTTCAGTTAGTGTATAGGTATTATACATTATTTTAATGTTATGTATTTTATGGCAGTGGAAATAAAAAACGTCTGCCAAGTTGGGTGGGCAGTATAGCTTCCTCACTTTTGTAATATGGACATATAGAATCAGTTAGTGAACATTTCAACGAAATTTTTAGAATCAGTTTTCGGAGTTAGGAGCATGAATATGATAATAAATTTCAAATTTGCACTTGCGCGGTAGCCATCACTAATCCAATTGAGGCGAAATTCATAGGTAATTGTCATGGAGTCAGTCCTCAACTACCCTCCGAAATTGAGCAAAATCCGTCCATTAGGAACTGAGAAATCGTAGTTTCAGGAAATTCACGTTAGCACATGCGCACCCGCTACTAATGGTCCGATGGCAATTAAATTAATTTGGAACTGGGCAATCTCTGAAAATTTCACCAGAATTGATCGAGTAGATCCGGAGTTATGACTATGAAATTGCGCATGCGCAGTAGGTATTACTTACAGTATAGTGTTGAAATTGGAAGGTAGTTGTCAACCTGCAACTACACACCGATTTTGAGCGAAATCGGTCCATTAGGAACAGAGAAATCCTTAAGGAGTTTCAAGAGAAACTCCTTAATGGTTCATACAAAATAAACATCTAGGGGTCTATCTAGTAGTTCAAATGACAATTTACATTCTAATTTATTATTGAGACGAATGTTCACTTCAGGCAGCCTTGGACGAGTTTACACATATCGCTTTACCCTTCACCTAAAGCAGCACTGCCTGCGAGGACGTGTTAGCAAACGCCTCAAAGTTCTTGTTCATAAAGTTTGGAAACTCAAATGCGAAGGAAATTTCGATTTTGGAGGGCAGAACTTACGTCGACTAAGCTCATACACAACGTTAACTTTGGGTACCTACTGAGGAAGCAATTATACTAGGCGTAGGTACCAAAATAATAGAATACATTGTGTTATTAATGATATCTGCATGTTTACTTTGGTTATGAAATCAACGATGGCTTACTCTTATTGCCGTAGTAATGTTCGTAAGCTCTTCTATTCTAGCGGCTTCTTTAGCTGCTTCTTTCCGCGCTTGTCTTGAATACTCGAGGAAAAGGAGGAGAGCAGCTATGCTGAATATGATTGTTTCGCCAAGAAGGTTCGCTCCCAGCTCGATAGCCATTGCTTCATTCAATTTAGGTATTTCAACGGGCTTACCCAAGTTCATAACCCACATCTTCATTTTAACTTCGCACCAGTTGTAAACTGAAAATAGATAAATACTATTATAGATTATATATATATATACCATCTACCTATATGACTATCTACTAATGAAATACCTACATCCTAGCACAAAAGTAGGTAGATTTCACGCAGGAACTTTGACCTAATTTGTAATTTCTCTGTTTTCTCGAAGAACTGTAGGTAGGTAACAATATTCATGACTCTTTACCGGCACAATAGCTTAAACATCCAACAGGAGGATAGATGATTTTTTTTTTTCAAAATTATGAATACTTGATTTAAAATTTTTAGGACTCAGCAACTAAGATTAGGTACCTAGGTCGCCTAAGAAATAAGAACCACTAGACTAGCAAATTCGATACTGCGTACATTCTCAAAAACCTACAAGGAATTAAGGCATTAGTCAAAACCCCAGCAAAGCATAGGTACCACCATATCGAACAAACGACTGTCGAACTGTCGACCGTCTTATTACTTTTTCTTTGTGCTGCCTGGCCACTTGAGATGTACATTGACGTGTTCGGGGTTTATCTCGGATGATTCGCAGACTTTATTTTACACCCAAGTAAGCACTTTCGTTTTTTTTTTCGTTTGTTCGATATGGTGGTACCTATGCTTTGCTGGGTTTTTGACTGACCTGGTGCCTTTGTTCCTTGTAGGTTTTAGAGAATGTACGCAGTGACGTACGAAACGTAAAAAGAAAAAATACATTTAGCATGATGGAGTAGTTCTGTTATCCCCTGTCTCCTGGGCCGCATCCCGACTAACTACGATGAACGAACAAGCTTTTTGGATCAAGAGCTCAGCGTTCCTACAGACGCGAGTGTGGGGGCGCCCTGGTGCTGCTCCTGCAACCCCCAGCTTTTTATGAGTGTTCAGCAAGGCCTTGGAGTAGTGGAGTAAAGCTGGGCACACACTAATACGGGGCAACGCACAGGCATTCAGGGGCGAGACGTGGCAAAACATTTGCCTCTTGAGTTCAATCTTTTGGTTTCAAGACGACGCACGAGGCAACGCACGATTCATCTTCCTTTTTCCATAGACCCGGACTTTGCTAAAGTGAGGGACCATGAGGACTGAGCGGGGGTTCCGGAAGTGGTTGCTCTCTCTCCCCCCTAAAGGACCCAAGTATCCAAGAATCCAAAACCAAACCTACCTAGAACGTCTCTGATTGGCTGGAATAACCGTTCGTCAGATACCCCTCATGTTGCACCATTTCGGAAAGCCCCCAATGAGACCATTCAATTGAAAAGTAAAAAAATAACCGTGCTCAGAGCCAATTGTTTTTGTTTAGTTTATTCCAGTTAAAATCCCTTTCTTGTTTTCTTGTTTCTTCTCACCTTATCCCGAATGGAATAGTTTTTAATAAGAAAGTGATTCCGATTTGAAAGAGTCTTTTGAGATAAATTCAGAATATTCACGCGGAGAGTTACTCATGTTACAGCTAGGACCAACAACCTAACCAACAACACGTTTTCCAGCTCCTAAACGGGTTCCAACAAAACTTGAAATTTTGTTCACTGGGGTAACTTCGAGATGCGTACTTAACCACGGGGCTAACCCATGGCGATTCTGAAGGTACCTAGTTCACAAATGAATAAATAAATAAATAAAACGAACCTATTATGCCAAAAGTCAAATAGTAAGTTCAGCAGAGTGCCTCTGTTCATAGATAGCTCTTCTCCACTTCATACTTAGAACCTCCCAGTTCTTTTTAAGGGGCCAAGGGAGAAAGGAGTGAGGCCAAAATTTTCTCAAAAATGCCTAAATCTCGGCTACCGATATGGGAACTCTTAATTTAACTATAATTTACTGTTGCTTAGGACCAATTAGTTAAAAAACAGATAACCTCCCGCCCTCCCCTAGCCATTTTAGCGTTCACCATTTTTTTCTCAGCCAGTTTTTAACGGATTTAGATGAGTTTGGCGGCATTTCTCCTACTCTATCATTCTCTAGGGGGATGAGGTGCCTTTATGCTAATTTGATTTTTTTAAAGGACTTGAAAAACTCAAAATTACGAAATTATAATAAATTATTCCCCTAGAGAATTGAATGCCGCAAACAGCGTCAAAATCGACCTGAGAAAAATGGGGAAAACATCAGATCCTGGCTGTGGCGGTTGATTCGGTCGCCCAAATGGGTACTGTTTACGTCCAAAGGAGGTGTTAAGTATTGGAATTCAAGTGCGTGAATGTCAGGGCTATAAACTAATCTACTCCACTTCCTCCCGTTTCCAAAACTACTAAATTAATACTTAAAGTAGGTACTACCTACTTGATCGAGGTAGAACAAACATCCGATTCATCTAGGTCTAGGTACATCCGCATAGTAACCAACAACCCACGTTATCAAATGCAATTCAATGAACTATACGAACAGATTGGGAAGGAACTTACTTTGGGCAGGTGGCATGCAAACATGTTTTCGGAAAAATGGGTGTCTCTTCGCGTTTTCCTTCAAGATATTTGCAATCGGTTTGCTCACTTGTTTCACCAAGAGAACGCCCAGTTTGGCCACAGGAAACACGGCGGCAACCATTTCTTTCCGAAAGCTAAACTACCAAATCCTGTACGTACAGGTACCTACCTACATCGCAATCACCAATGTACAATGACAAAAATGGAAATAAATCAATGAAAATTTGAGAAAAAGTCAAAAATAAACTGGCAGAAAGTAGAATAAAATCGGCACACAAAAACTATAACCTTTCATTGGCAGGTTCCAATAAGGTTCACTATTATCAGCTTATCATTTATCACCAACACGGTGTCGTATTCTAGCGGTCGTTCCGTGTATCAGTTATGTAACGCGAATGCCTGAATGGTCTGCTTTCAAAAATGAAATTTTCTTCAACAAGAATCACTTACATTGAGCAGGTGGCATACAAATATATCGCCTGAAGAAAGGAACTGTTTTGGCTTTATCCTTTGCATAGTTTGCGATAGGTTTGCTGAGCTGTCGTAGCAAGATGGAGCCGAGTTTTGCCACTGGAAAAGACATCCTATTTCCTTGTTCGGTCAGAAATTCACGATTTCACTCGGGAAATTTTTTGATTCATCATTATCATGATTTCACTGAAGGGGAACTGCACTTCGAAGAAGACAACGAAAAGGCAAAATCATACTAAAAGCAAAGATCTTTTCATTGGTTGTTTTCACTCGGGCGATGACTGAGACTCGAACGGGAGGGGAGGAAGAAGTGTGACGTCTGTAAGTGTCTGTAAGAGTTGCTATCTACCGGCGAGGTTATATAAAACCATGGAAGAAGGAGATCTCCTGTTATAACTACTTCTCTACAGAACGACTCGAAGAGTTCTTCGGAGAAAAACAGCGACTCGGAGGGAGAGTTCTTCCTGTTCCCGATGATCCACAGAGTAACGGAGACAACACAAGAATGATCTCATTGGATTGGAGAGGGGGACTTTTCCGTATTGCTAGTGCGATAAAATCGTTGGGTGTTCCAGCCAGGATGTGAACTGTCATAAAAAATTCGCAATCTCGGGAATTACAGAGTACATAAATTAACTCTCACTACAAATCTTATTACTAATTCATGCCAA
>JAEMON010000002.1:33324251-33334594 GCA_030264115.1 Lygus lineolaris
CCCCCCCCCCCCACCAAACCCCATCTTTCGACAGGGCTGGTTATAGTCAGAAATGGACGGTAGGTAGGTACAATTACAATAATACACATACGGTGCTCGTACAAGTCTGCTCCACATTCAGAAAATATTCTAATATTTTGAAACCACTTCGATATAATAGATTTACTTACTCGTATATAAAGTAATGTGTAGGAACTTACTATACACTTCAGGTTTTCCACTGTCAACAGATTCAAGAAAATCTCAAGACCGCCTGTGTCAACGATAGCGTTTTTATGGCCTTCTAGAGTCAAATCGTGCTCACATACAATTGACGTCGCGACTACCGTCGTTGCCTCATTGCCTCCCTAAGGAAATGACAGTGTTGTAGGCTCAGATGTGCCTACTAGCGTAATAAATAGGTCTATATACCTTCACCTAACAAAAATAGACTACAGGTAGGTATTACTTACTCATACCACAATAACGAACAACTATACAGGGTGGTCCACTCAATTGGAATCCCGGGGGTTTCCCAAATCAAGGCATATTTCAAAAATTAAAAAATAGGTACGTTTATTGATTTTTTTTTTTTTTTTTTTTGAGGATTCAAAAAATCACGCGCGCACAGTTTTGCGCAGGATCTCGATCCAAACCAACTTTCTTGTTTCAAATAAAAATCCCCTTTCAGATTCGTATTCTACGTGAAACACAACAAACACACCTCCTACGTGTTCTTTTATTTCATTTGTAAAAACATGCATCTAGAGTGAGCGCAAGAAGTCCGTGAAACATGAAAAAGTGAGATTTTGTGAATGCATTCAACTACTACATTCATCTACATTAATCTCTTTTCTTACTATGTAGTTGTCAAGTGTGTGTCTGTACATCTCCGTCTAAACTACTGGACCGATGTCGATGAAGATTATTGCAAAATCATGGGGAATTTTGCAGCCAGATGATATGTTTTAATTAGTTGTCCTAAATCCTCTCGTGAAATCCGCCTCACTTCACACAGTCACAGTAGTTGTTTACGGTGGATACAGTGTAGTTTGTGTAACCTGCAGACTTACCAAAATGTTACAGCACGTAGATTAATCGTTCTAAACGTAGGTTAATTACCATCGTAGTAACACCTATATTTACCTGTACCTACCTATTTTTTAACGCTGAATCACTTGGTGAAGTTATGTTTTACAAGCTGTAACATTACCAACCATTACCATTACCAGCTGCACCATCCTACCCTGAAAACCGGGCAATTACTGGAATGTTACAGAATTCCACGAGTTTACACTGTAGGACGGTGAAGACTGAAAAACTGTCTTCACCTCGTGATTCGGGCTTGAAAAATAGCTTGAAATCACGTGTCGTGTAAATGGAGGTATCTACCTAGTTGCATATGCACTAGCAAAATCTCACCTTCTCACTTTTTCCTCACTTTTTGGTCTTGGATTGGGAAAAAATCGGTTCCTATGGGGTCTATTATACGGAAATTTATATTCATCTAATTTTGGACCATAGGCTTAGGCTTACATTTAGTTGTCGAAGAATCTGTTCACCATTGTAGCATTATTGGACCATTGTATGGGATGTATTAGGCCTGTTTTGTTGCAAGGGAACTTCAACTTGAACTATAGGTACGAAATAATCTTCCCATCGTATAAGAAGGAGTCTAGGAAATTCTAAGGTACGATTCTCGTACTTAATCAACTAACTCTTATGTATTTCATGAGTTTTCTGATCTGCCAGTAGTCGCCTTGGGTAGTTGCTTCTCCTTTGTGGGTGTCAGATTCCTCTTTGGCCAAATCCTTTATGTCCGCCTCAGAGGCGTCTTCTCTCTTTTCCGGCACATCGGCTTCAGAATCCGTTAGCGGTTCCTCGCTCTGGGTTGTCATCTCCGAGTTCTCGTCTTTTCCGATCTCGGTACCGTCCGTTGATGCTTCAATCTAACGAGGTTCAACAGAGAGTTGGAACAATCGAAATCTGTTTCAAGTTGAAATCTACTCTTTCCATTGATACCTTACTTATAGGTACCTATGGTATCATATTCTATTGTCGCCCTCAAATTCTTTAAAATTGATAAATCAGATTTTAGTTTCCGAGTCTACCAAGGTACCTACCTAACTAGTAGGAGCTTTTTCTGATGGGAAGAAAGTTTGTAATTTGTTTCCTCCTACATTGAAATTTCCAATCGTACCTATTTCATGAAATTTCCCTGATGAAGGGAAATTAGTACGGGCATCTGCGCCTGCGATAATGCGAAACATCGTCAACATAATGGTGAACAACGTCTCAATCGAATTCTCAAGTCTCAACAAAATTATCCTTTTCAGAGAAAAATCCTGTTACAAATTGAATTAGTATGGGGAATTCTATTGAAATCTATTGGACTGCATAAAATTTACTCACGAAAAGTGTACAAGTGGTCAATTTCGAGTTCCTACAACTAACTACAGGAAGTCCAGCTACCAGTATTTATACCGGAGTATAATTATATACCACTTTCCCGAATATTGAATGAATTTTTCATTTGCGAGTATGTAACAATGTTGGACTGAGCTTATACAGGCAGAGTGAAACACGACTACAACAACAAAAAAAACAAAAAAAAAAACGCTGCAAATTATTACACAAAGGTTTATTATTTTCTGTATAGATCGCCCATCTACAAAGATCCTATTGACATAAAATATCTACCTACCGCGAGGTTCACAATCATCTCTTGGCGACAATGAGTAGGTATCTTCTTGTAATTATTGTTATCGGAGAGTTGTATCATTCATTCTTAATGAAATGCAGTATAACTAAGGAAGCTTCTGAAAGTAAACAAAAAACTTGGTTTGGTGGAATCGAAAGAAAGTTGCATTTGAACAGCTGATATTTGAACGGAGATTTTGCCTACTCGGTAAGAATTGCGGTTCACACTCGTGTCTCTGCTCTTTTTTTCGTTAAACCCTTAAGTCCTTGTAGGGAGCGAACGGTTGGTCCTAAATCGCTAAAAATTGTGTTCTATTTTAAATCGAATGGAAAAAATATACCTCCCTATTTGAAATTTTCGAGCTAGGGCGTTTTGAAAATGTCATCCCCCATTTTCTACCCCTTAGAGAAGACTGACTGTAACGAAAAGCTTCGTGGCACAACTAGACCCCAAATGGGGCCGTTATATCAAATTTCATTAATTTTTGACCATGGTAACTAAGGAAAGTGCCGCGTACGGCGGACGGACGGATTTTTTTTTAATTCGATTTTTGGATTCTACGTATCTTGAAACGTAAAACCTCACATTTTGAGGGGGGGTTAAAATTTATTTTCCGTGCTCGATTCCAAAGGTTTATTATTGAAAATAATAAACCAATACTCAGTAGTTATTCGAAAATATAAATAAGGAGACCATTTTCGTCTCTTAACGATCGGCTGGTGGGATTATGTATACAAATAGGTTAATTCAACTTTTCTCAGTATGGAAAATTTAATGTACCTATAAATGTTTCCCAGTCAATAATATGGATCAAGTATTGAGCTTGGATAGAATATTCTAATAACGAACCAGGTTCAGCATTAAATACAAACAATATGAGACCAATTTCATTTCTCTAAAACGATTGGTAACCCTCAGACTCCTACTTCTACAAAAAACTGACAACAATATGTAGGCAAATAAAGCAATCACTTGTAGGTACTATAATATGGGTCTAACCAAAGGCTGCAGTCCCTCTTCCTCTTCCTCCTCATCGTCGAGGTCCTCATCCGAAGTATCGTCTTTCTCGTCGTCAGGATTCTCATCGTCAATTTCCGATTCCGTGCTCAGGTCTGCCTCAGAAATGGCGTAGTAGGTGATATAGACAGTTTTAGGTCCTCGGAGATACCACGGAGCATCATCTGTGGTCACGATCTCAACTTCTGCTTGTTCGGTGCGCACTGAACCCTCATCTGAACAATCAGGGTTTCTGCACAGGCAGAATAGAATGAGATGATGATAGTGATAATATATAGGTAGAATAGGTACCTACCTAGTAATCGGTGATAATAAAATTACTTGACCCTTTGGATAAAGGTAAGAAGAATTGCAGTCGGCCTATAAATAATAAAAAAGCTATATTATAGCATTCGCGATCTGAATTAAACCTTTCGCAAACTGAATTCAAGTTTCCGCTAAATCAATAATTAAGCCTACCTACCGAAAATTGAATTAAACCGAAAAGTTCCCATTCATGCAGCATGAGTTGATGAGCGAATTTTCAAAGAATAATTTTAACCGATTCGGTGGGTGATTCTTATAGGAAATTTCAAAACACGTTTCTTTTATTAGCGATTTGTGACAATAAATTTTCAAAATTTGACCCCTTGGAGTACTCCGAAAATGCTGGCCAACGAACTCGTCCTTTCTTTTGATATTGTTGACATTTTAAAATTTTTTGGATTTTTTATCTCGATTCCAGGGTCAAATATCGTCTGGAAGGACACACAAATGTATTGTATAAATATATAAATGTATAAATACGTATATAAATATATAAATAAGTACATATATTATACCTACATGTGAAAAATTGTTAAATTTCAGGAATCGTTTTAGAATTTCCGAAATTTGCACTACTAAAATTTCTAAGCTATTGCAATAGCTTCATTTTCTTCGAAAATTCGCTATCAATGGCAAGATTACTCAAAGGTTTAATCTAATTTTCGGAAGGTTTAGTTAATTTAGCGAGGAGTTGAATTCAGTTTGCGAAAGGTTTAATTCAGATTGGGAATGGTATATTCTCTTGAACTGAGCCACAAGTTAATGGCAATACAAAACAGACCAATACGAAAACGACTGCCACTCGTCTGTGGCACATAGGTATCAAATTATCTTCCTCGTGCCCACTACATTATCTATACATCGTTGGAATATGTTGATCTCGATGAACTTCATAGGAGGTCATCCAGGGGTCAGTCCACTAGTAACCTACCTACACTGGTGTTCTGATGGTCATAAATATTTCAGAAAGTTTTTGAATCTTCGAAAGATTGGAAAAATATTTATTTTATTTATTTTAAAACGTATAATAATTATTATTTTCTTCGGTTTCTACTATGATTCTATGATTCGCGTGCCATTCAAGTCTTGGATAAACCACCCTAGTAATCTGTGTAACAAGAAACATTTAGTTACAACTCAGCCATGGATACAAAGATGGGGACAATGGGAGACAAAGACGATCTGGCGATCTGGGAAGATTAGAGATGATTAGGGCTGAATAGCTTCTGAGGCTCAAATGACCTAATATGCTCATAACTTGTGATGCAAAGTGCCGCAAGTAGTTCTCTCTTTCGAAAAGGCTCTTCATCAGGCAAGCTCGGTATTATTCCGTGAGAAATAATAATATTGATGTTAGAAGGATTTTTAAGTTGGTATACAATTGGGTATAGGTACAGTGAAATTCATACAGGATACAGGACTATCTAATGTCGCCTTTTCGACTTGCGCCAAAATAACTATTAATTGGTCGAATTTATTCTACTGAACATCGAAATTTTGACACCTTTCGGAATAAAATCGAATCCGACGTTCACTGAGATAAGTACCGCCGTTTTTCCAGTGTTCGGCTTAGTTTGAATTATTTCACTTACCCATCCAGGCACTTTCTGATATTTGCAATATCCATCTTGGAAGAGATTTTCAATATAAATAATTATGATTGATTATCGTGGATCCTAAATTATTCTCCTACGCAATAATACTCCTAAAATCACTCAATGCTAATCTGCCCAAGCCAAAAAAGCTAGATAATACATAGCAGAATTGAAGATGCTTGTTGGTCGTCCCCGTAGAAATTCAATTCTTAAGCAACACCAAACCATTATTTCACATATAGGTATTTGGTAATCTACTGGGTTAGATAACAAGAGTCCAATATTTTAGTTGACCGGATTCAACCAAATCACGAGCACTTGAGAAAAAAATTAATTAGACATAAGAGGTCCGTTTGTTCCAACCAGCGCAGGGCGGTGGGTGAGATCGAATATTTTAGCTAAGCAGAACCTTCTTTGCACACTCTTGTGGAAAATATTCAACTCGAATAATAGGTTTGTTGCAACTAAAAATGCTATTCAAATAATATTCTGTGGGGAAATATACATTTCGAATAATCTCAAGTTCTAAATTGATTGGTTTGAATATTTTCGAATCTGAATATGACTGAACAATTTAGTTGGAACAAACCTGAGGGGTAGCAGAAGATTTCCCAATATTCAACTCACCCCCCTTCCTTCGCAGGGATGAGAATATATCCAAGATGAGTGGAACTTGCACTCGCAGTTGGAACAGGTCTGAACCAACTAGTGGAGATGCAGGTAATATTCGAATATTGTAGCTGCGAAACTTCTGCGCACACTCTTGTGAATAACATTAAATTCAATATTTTCTCTCTGTTCCAACTGGCTCACTTTATTTACATATATAAGAACTGGGATACTGTTATTCCAAATTCCTAAGCCGATGAACCATTTTTCGGCAGGTAATTATTACCTATTTCTCATTTCTTACTACGTAATCGCTAGGTTTATTCGATTAATTTCCCTATCGATAGTATCGCAAGTTTTCGATATCCCCTATCAATAATATTGGCAAAAATATCGATAAACCCGATATATCGATATTTTTGAGTACCTGAGTATCAAACCATCAAGCCAAAATGCTTTGATAAAAGTACACCAAAAGAACCGAAACAACTTTCTCAGGATCACAGCTTTTCAACGGTACCTATATTACTTTCCAATTTAGGTGCACTTATAAATAATGTACCTAGCATTTTAAATAAATTATTTATTAATATGAAGTATTTAAAATGTATTAAATTAATATTTACCTAAATAATTTATTATTAATAATTTATAAAGTAAATAATTTATTATTATTATTATTTATTTAAATAATTTATTTTAAATACTTGAAATTAATTTTAGATAAATAGCATTTGAATGCAAAAAAAAAAAACGATTTTTCGAGGAAATCAATTCGAGGAAATTCGAGGGTGTCGACGACATGACCTTGACTTGAGGAGGTAAGTATCGTCTCTCAGGTAATTTTTCACGGTTAATCGAATGGTGACCCCCGATTCATTTCTATTGATAAAAATGTGAATTTTCGAGAAAAATCGAGAATTTTCGGACATATCACCACATCCAACTTATATTTTGGTAATCTTTGTGTACCTATTCGTTGAATTTTTCCAAATGATTATTGCTCAAATTTACCTCAATTGTTCACTAGCTCAGCAAAATATGATTTAGATATGCTGGGATGTCCACAAATTCACAAATTTTCTCACCTACCATCATCCTGGCTCTTGACAGTAGGTATGTGCTGAGATAGCTAGTTGTTCTAAAAGTTTGTTGAGTTCAGTTGTTCTTTGAGTAAATGCGGATTGTGCGCACAGTTATTTTTTACTTTCCCAAATGAGAGCTCTCAGTCAGAGCTTCCAAGGAAGGAGCACATGAGGGGTCTTCTATGAGCGGAAATGGGTTTTGAAATTAATTATAACGTCAAGCTCCTCTTTTCAGCCATTTTCTGTCGTAACTAGACGGAGCTTTGAGCTGAAAGTTGGCTAATTGAGTTTTTGAGCCTACCTTTGAATTTCCGATATATCGGCGTAAAATATCGACCATCGTTATACCGGCTTCATCGTTATCGATGTAAAAATGTAGATATATCGGGCCAAAATATCGATAGTTCGATGTCATCGTATCGAATCGAGCATCCCTAGTAATGGAATATGACATCGAGGCACGTTTCATAAATAATATTTACGATCAAGATGAATCTCTGTAAGTACCTAATAGTTTGGTTTCTCTGTAAATTCTGACTGAGCACTAGGTTGCTACCTAGTTAATGAAAATAAATCCATGGAATACCGGTACCAACTAAAGTGAATAAATAATCTCGTGTAATAGTTAGGTAAGTACCTACGTGTCTCAGTAATAAGTCGTAAAGTAAAGATAGTAGTTTAGTATAGGGATGTATATCGAAATACCGATATTTTGGCCCCAATATTCTATATAGTTTAACCGATATATATTTATTATCGATATTTTCTAAGCCCGATATTATACAGATATTTCCGCCCTCTGTCAGAGTAGCGGTAGGGCAAAACCTGTCAAAACTGCACCTTATATCCTTTCTACTCGTAAATAGCAAGTCTACTTTTATTAAAAACATTTTCTTTTATTAAACTTGATAAATAAAAACATTTTGGTACTTAGGAAACAACTATTCAAATAATTTTGCCTACCTATATATTTTGTACTCGTATTTTGTTTTTTCTAACGTCCAAGCGTTTTTTGAGTTTTTATTTGAACACTATATTCCAGGACTTAATTTATCGTCCCCTCCAGGCCAAAATTAAAAAAATTCGAATTCAAAATTTGCTTAAAATTTTGCCAAGATGATAATATTTATCAAATAATATTAATTTGGAGTGTTTTGACAAAATTTCTATAATATTAAAAAATATCGATATATCGATACCTTCCTCTCGATGTTAACGAACTACCGATAGTGGGGCTTGATGATATTGATATCGATATTGCGATATTCGCCTCCGATATTGCATCCCTAGTTTAGTTACAGATTGTGGATTTTGGCGCCGGCGGGAGGTTTTAGTTCGAACTTCACACGCTGGAGCGCAGCGTTTAATCGCAGTTCGATTTGAGCTGTTTTCCGTTTATTCAAACCAACTATGATTTCATTCTTCAGTATTTAATTCTAAAGATATCTTCGAGAAAGATAAATACATTTTGTAGAAGTACCAATTTAGAGGGAAGTGGGGGTACACTTTGAACTGTTCTTCTTCTTCTTGTTCTTCTCTTTTGCTGGAACTGTTCTGTGCTTGGAATTGGAACCTAGTCATGGTGGCATTGGAGTTCGATGGAAGTGAAAGTAGGGTGGGAGGGGGGTGTGACGTAGCGGTTATCTCTCGCGCAGGTTTGTTTTCAAGGCTAAAATCCGAGTTGATCGAGATCGCACATCGCAGTTGATAGAAATTTCAGACGGTCTTCGCATGCCAAGAAGTAAACGGGTCCCTCAGTTCTCACTCATACATCCCTGGCGTGCTCTCGAAGGACACGGTATGCTCGGTTGACATCTGGATTTTTAACTTCAACTTCTGCCCAACTTCTCACCCAAAACCCCAAAAGATGGATGGTACAGGAGATGGTCCACCCGTTGCCATTCATCAAGCGAACGGCGAAAGAAAGTGCTTCAATAATCACAATGGGATCGTTCAGCCCCTTCTTACTGGTGAGTTTCTAGTTAATTTGGTAACAGATTAAACAAACGGATACACGTACTAGGTGAACCACCCAGGTGTTCGTACTATCCAAGTGCCTCTGGCCCGTCCATACCTCTTCCTATTTACCTATAATCTCTTACGACTCGGAAGAAGGAACTACTTAGTTCATAGATTTTTCAATTCTTGCTCTACCTTTCTGTTCGCTTCGCTCGCGATCCGAGAATCCTCGGAAAGGTTCAGTCTGTGCGGTCAATTAAAGGATTATAACATTATTTGTTATTATCACTTATTATACAGGGTGTCTACAGTAAGTTGGGACAAAGTTCAGGAATCGATTTTACAGGTATTTCCGACAAAAAATTTCTTTAAGAGTTTTCTTTTGGACCCCCTTATTTTTTGGGTTTTTTCAATTACAAGATATTGTTTTTTCTTTCGACCTTCCATCAGTTCCATCACTAAAACATCCAAAAACCCCTTAATATACAGGTTAAAAATTAATAATAAATATACAGTTACAAAGAGCGTTAAATTTCCTATAAGAAAGGCTTACCTACCTACTATCATCACTACATTTTTAAGGCCCAAAATTTAGCACAAAGTGTAGATTTTCCAAAATTTGACTTCTTTCACGCACCGTTTCCTTCTACACCGAAACTGTTGAGCTGGGCACTCAATGGGAATAACTTCCTCAGGATCTCAGCTTTCCAACGGAGTACTGATTGATTTTGGTGCACTTATTAAAGGGATAAAAATAGCGTTTGAATGCAAAAAAAACTTGGGTTTTCCCAGGAAATCGTGTGATTTATGGTGTTGACGACCTGAACATGAGTTGAGGAGTCCTCTTAGTAATTTTTCACACAGAATCGAATGGTGACAACCCCCGTTCATTTATACTGATAAAAAATAGTTTTTTCGATAAAAATATTGAATTTTGGCTTATCATTTTCAATAATGAACCTTTAGAATCGAGCACGCAAAAAACAATTTTAACCCCCCATCAAAATTTGAGGTTTTACGTTTCAAGATATGTAGAATCCAAAACTCGATTTAAAAAAAATCCGTCCGTCCGCCGTACGCGGCACTTCCCTT
>JAEMON010000002.1:33340738-33366528 GCA_030264115.1 Lygus lineolaris
ATTTTCGTTAATTTTGAAGCGCGACGTGGTGGCAGCTTTTGGTACTAAACGCGGTACATTTCGCCTTAATCTCCCCTCGGCTGTACTAAAGATGCTAGAATATTCATGTAGGTACTCCTAATATTCATTCCTTTCTTTAGCCCTATGATAAAAACGGGCCCTTCGATTGGTCGTTGAATTTTCAAGGCAAATTATGCTAGCTATATACTTCCCAAATTTTGGAGAAGCGAATTTTTTGAAAACTTCCTTCAATGGAAATCCATTTTAGAGTGTTCTGAATTAAATCCTGAAGTTTAAAATTTCTTCTACCTATTACCTGTACGGAGTGGTCCATAATGAATGGATCACCCTTTATATTTCTGTTATTTGAAGGGTTTTGCAAAAACTTCAAGCGGTAACCCTCCTCAATTTTTTGCGAGGAATTCAACCATCACATTTTTGCACGCTACGGTGCGTTTGACGCATTACTTCGTTTTTTTTGTTTTTTTTTTTTCAAATGAGAACCCCGTTGTTTATTACAGATTCGGATCCTACGCAAAATTGCTTGAGAAAAGGACCCGTCACTTGAAATTTTTAGCGCTCAATTGAGTGCGCATTTACGCTCCAAGTGTGCACCAAACGCAGTAAATCGAGTTTTGTAGTTGTGGTAAACTGTATGCAACAAGTATGATACAAGATTTTAATGTGTTTTTTCACGCTGAATAACATAATGATGTTATTATGTTAATATTAACATAATGTTTGCTTCCGAATCTACCGAAGGTAGAAAAATCCTCCAAAATTGAAATTTCCACTGGCGTTTTTCGTTTCAGAGCTTCCTGAACAAATTTGGTTCAGTGTATGTCTGTCGGTCTGTCTGTCCGCATTTCCTTGTTACAGCCATATCTTCCAGGATTTTCGTCCGATTTTGCTCAAATTTCCAGGGATTATGCGGGTAGGGCTATGAATTTCATCATGATTGAATCAATGGTACGCTCTACGCATGCGCTAACGTAAATTTCGTTCACGATTATGTTGACGTATGTCTAATCTAAACTGATGAGAATCAACACGATCAAGAGTTTTGAACTCACACAATTTGTTTTTGATTCCAAATATTACTGGGCCCGAGGAAGCTATGTGCCATTTCCACTTGGCAGAGTATTTTATCTTGTTTCGTTGTTTATACTTCGGTTTCAGTGATAAGTAACCAGGTTAAGGTTATGAAGATATCAATCTTCGTTTTTTTCCCTTTTATTATTTCAACTTTTTAGTTTAGTTTCTTATTCCTAAACCAATAGATGCAATGCGTGGAAAATGATTATTTATTTGCTTACGATTTTTCCAATTTTCTGTTCCGTTTTTCAGTTTTTGAAAGTTTTTAGGTAACTTTGTATGAAATACATAGGTAGTACCCATTTTACCGTTTTTTGGGTCAGTATCGCTCGATGGTGGACATACGAGATTTCCGGTAAATTTATAGATACTTTTTATCAGAATAAAAAACTGAACACTTCCTGATGATTCGCAAACATTTTCCCCGAAAGACCGATTTCGATAAGAAATGTGCGGGGTCCTTTTTTTGCTTTAGAACAGTTGCCCAGCTATCTTGTATTATTTATCTCAAAGGAGAAAAGCAGAGATGAGGAGAAGTGTGAGCGAAATATATAGAGCTAGAGATATTCCACAGATCAGGCCTTTTTTGAACCTCACTTATAATACTATTAGTTTCATTTTAGGGCCAGTTCCACCAAAGTTTTTAATCAACGTTTACCTAGTTATTAAACCAAAGATCTCAAATGTTGAACAACGATGTCGGATTTTACCAACGTCGTTTTAAATAAATCAACGATCAAAAGAGATGAATCAACGATTTAAATTAACCTACCGATTTTGGCTGGTTAGATCCCTAAATCAATGACTTACCACTCCGCCGCCTTGCCAGTTCTTCAGTTTTCTTGAGAACAATGTCTTATTATTTTAGATATTATCCTTGTACTTCCACAAAAATGAGTCCCTCCTGGTGGAAAATACCAGGAGATAAACACAAGTTGCTTAACCTACCGGTGGGCGCGCCGCAGCACTGAGTGCTGCAGTGTTAATGTTTATATGAAAAGTGGCAGTAGAGTTTTTTTAATCGGCTAGGGACATTCAGTACCTGCAATTTGCTATACTAGTAACATAATCCACGCACCAGATGTTGTTTTCCGTCCTTGCCGTAGTCACCAGTCAATTTTGAACGTAGAAAAGTCTACTTTGGTAGCATTCCGTGCTGCACGCGCCCACTCATGTATGTAATTTTATTTATAGAATATTGGTGAGGGTTATGGTTTTACGAGAGGCTTTGGCTCTGTACAAGGTTTTCATCATGAATTATTTAGTAGAAATAAATAGATAGGTAGATCAACAGTTTTTCAAGCAAACAACAAACTTTAGCAGTGTAGTGCATTTTGAGAACCTACCTGATATTTTGGCTGACAGATTCTATTTTTATTTCATTATAGGTTCAATTTTTGATCTTGTGAAATTGGCTGTATTGAAATAATTCTACCAACATGGAAGAACTATAATTTTGTTTTACTCACTTATGTTTGATCTTTTTAAAGTTTATTGAGGAACAATTTCTTGTTTACCATTGCAAATAAATGATATTGATAGGCTGTAACAAACTCAAGAACCAAATATATAATTCAGTTCGATAAAGAGAGTTACCCCAGATGATTTTAACTTCTCAAACTCGAATACAGGCTTGCTACATAAGTGGAAAAGCAAGTTTTCCAGAGGCAGCACTCAGTGCTGCACGCGCCCGCTCGCGTGAGTTTCAAAGGCGCGCCCACCGGAAGGTTAACGAGTTGCCAAGCGAAACACGCGAACGGGCGGCGTAAATCAAACGTTTTGAAAATCACGCCGCTCACTATTCCCCTCTCATTTCCACTTGGCAGAGTATTTCGATTTGTGATCATCCTATCAAAATAAATTGAAAATTAGAGAAATTTCATGACAATTTTGAAAAAATGGAAATTTTGAGGCATTAATCGAAAAATGAATATTACTAGCTAGTTATTCAGCGTGATAAAAAAAAAAAAACACATTAAAGTCATGTAGTCAACTACATGGTAGTTTACTAGCTGTCTCGGTAGTTTATTACACTTACAAAACTAGATTTGTTACGTTTGGTTTACATTTTGAGCGTATTTGCGCACTTTATTGTGCGCATTTCGAGTGACGGTTCATTTTCTCATGAAATGTTGCGTAGAATCAGAATCTGTACCTAATGAAAATCCCGGGTTTTCGTTTGAAAAAACAAAGTTACTGCGCCAAACGCACCATATTGTGCCACTGTGGTGCACAAAAATATGATGGTTGAATTCCTCGCAAGAAATTAAGGGGTTATACCGCTTGAAGTTTTTGTCTAACCATTCAAATAACAGAAATTGAAAGGGTGGTCCATTCATTAAGGACGCCCCTGTACCTTTGTACCTACTTATTTGAATATTTTACATTTGTGTCACTTCTAACTTCCCTGTTTACTAGTATATCGAGTGATAAGAGTTCTGCGAGGTAGTGAAGCACTGGTGCTGGTGGTACCCTTCTAGCTTCTCTAATACTTACAATGATCGGACCCTAGCTTCTCCTCGTAATAGATAGGTAGGTACCTACACGAGGTGTCGGTACTTAGTAAGGTAGCAACACGACTGTTTGCCATAGTTGTCGCTCACAACAACAATAATTTCGTCGCTTAAGAAGCAACACGCCCTATCGACCGTTTTCACGAAAATTAGGTTTTGACTGATTCTTATTCGACTTCTCACGTTGCATCGACTGGTTAGCTCAAAATTGCTTCAACTAGACTACAAAATCGAGAATTACTCGAAAAACATAACACCCCCATCGACCTCAATACCTCAATTTCCTAAAAGGACAACACCCCGATTCAACCAAAATTTCCCATTTTCTTTAATTAATACTATTTTCAGTATTGACGACAACCGGAAGGCAACAAGTGACTGAATAACGGGAAACAATGGGACAGGTGATCAAAAACTAGATTCAGTTTTTTCCTCCTCCTGAAAAATTGGGATTTGGTTCACAGGGCGTGTTGCTTCTTAAGCGACGATTTACAGAGTGATCAAATAGTGATGATACCATGATAAAACTAATATGTGATGGTAACAACGCGTTCGGGGCTTCCCGAGGAGGTTATTCACCGCTGATGGTATTCAAATATACAGAAACATTTTATGTACCGATGCGTTCTGAGATAAATGTTACAAACATACGTAGGTCCATAAATAATCGCTTAATAGGATGGACTAGGTACTAGAATACTAGGTATTAATCAATACTCAATACGATGAAGCTTTGTGCCACTCCCGACTCAAGACGTTTTTCAGTACAGGAAGTTGTGTAAATATAATAATTATTTACCTAGTTGGTTCAGGTAGTGTGATCGTTCCCTCACATGATTAGGTACCTCTCCTAGTCTCAATGGCGCCCAAGCACATGTTCAAGAACTAGGTTTATATCCTTGAAGTCCACTTTTCAATGTCAATGCCGTTCATGATGCTTTTGCTACGTCGTAACTTCAGTGTGATTCACTCTCTTGGTCTTGGTTTATTTTCCAACTATGTCCCTACGTTTTCCCTCTTATTGGCTTACATTACTTTAATGACCGTCAATCATCTGCGTCCACCATTACCGTCACGCGACAAAAACATCTATAGGTACTTATCTATTCCTCTTATTTGTCTGTCTGTAACGGACAGTGAGGCTGTCTGTGACTTAATCCCGATCGGACGGCTACATCGATTTCCGTGAGCTTTTTGCAGAACGATGGCAAAGTTCCTGGTCAGGTTATTAATGGATTTTAATTACTATTTTAAATTATTTTTTTAAACCAAAATGGGTAGGTACTTAATTTGATAAATCGTTAAATTGATTTCGGGAACCAAATTTGATTTAGAAACCCGTTACCTAATTCAATTTGAAATTTGTGTACGTGGAAACGTTTTCGTTACAAGTTATAAGGAACGGATGAAATTCCTTTTTCCCATTTTTCTCAGCCAAATTTGGGCCGATTTTGATGCGGTTTGCGGCAATCTTCTTGTCATTCAATTATCTAAGGGATCAGCTATGTATCATTTTAATTTTGTAATTTTAAATTTTTCAAGTCCTTTTTGAGAATTCAAATTGGCTTAACGGCCCTCATCCCCCTAGAGAATGATTAAATAGGAAGAATGCCGCCAATCGCATCAAAATCCGTTGAAAATTGGCTGAAAAAAATGGGAAATACTGCGCAACGCTAAAATGGTTAGGGGAGGGGGTGGTTATCCGGTTTTTTTTTTTTTAAATTTAATGGAAGTAGTAGTCTTAATGTTATAGTAGGAGTTCCTATAAACTCTTCGGTAGCCGAGATTTAGACATTTTTTAGGACATTTTGGGCCCAAAAAGCCACTTGCCCCCGTCCCTTGCTCCGAGATTTTGCCCCCGTCATCCTCTATATCTTTTTACTTTCCTCAGCCCACGTGAAGATGAAAGGAAAGTATTGCGATCAGCAGAAAACCAAATTTCTGAAACACCACCTTTAACTGGTCCTGATCGACATCTGATCAATTTTCTCAACGTTTTGGAAAAGTGTATGTAGTCCGTATGTATGTATGTGTATGATCGCGATTGCGGCCCCTGCGAAAGTGACAAAAAAAACCGATTTCGAGAATTGGTTTCTACATGTCTGAGGATGAGACCCTAAGAATTTCAGCCCTCCAGGTCAATTATAAGGGGGAGAAAATATTCCAAATAAGTGAAAAAACGTAGTTTTTAGCCCATTTTTATATTTTCTCCCAAACTGCTCTAACGATTTTGATGAAATTCACAGGATTTACTCTTCTAACAAGTAGAAATAAGTTCCAATACCCCTCATCTACACAAAAATAGATTGAGGGCCGAAATCAGCGTTAAAATCCGCAAAAATATCCATTTTTCCGATTTTTACGGGTGAGGAAAGTAGTGTGAAGCCTCGCACCAGATGTTTTTAATTATTGATTTCATTGAGTAACCTTCACGGCATCTAAATTAACATTTTTACTAGTCAACACTCATTTTAACTTCCCCATCCTCTCCCTTCTCAGCCGGGAGTCGAACTGGATGACGAGCGTTTTCCGACCTGCGCCTCAACCACCCGTGACGGCTCATCCTCTATATCATTTTTTGTACCAGCGAAAATTCTTGTTTATGTTTGAAAACTATGAATCAATTTTCTGATAAAATAGCTTCTTCATCCAACCATTTTTTATGAACGTCGAGAATCGGAATCAATTTAAAACGTACCTACCTAGTTACCCACTGTTTTCTTGAAATTAGACAACGTTGTCATTTACTCTATTTTCTTAGTGGTTTTGTGGGTTATTTATTTACTGAGCTGATCTGATAGGCGAACAACCACGCGATACCACACTCTTCCGGATTTGTGACACGGCTCCTTCTTGATTAACTTATGTAACTTGAAGTCAAGAAGGCCAAAGGTTACTACTTTACACTCTCTTCAGAGAAGGGGTGCAACATTGTAACCCTTGGCCTTCTTGAAGTCAAGAATTAGGTTACATTAGTTAATAAGGAGCCGTCTGGAAGAGTGTGGATGTTGCTTGGTTGTTCTGCCTATCAGATCAGCTCAGTAAATAAATAATCCACAAAACCCCAAATAAACCACTGCTACTTGGAGCTGAAGGCAGACCAAATAATAAAGTCAGTTCCACCATTATATCGTGTCTATTTTCTTCATTTTTCGACCAGCTCGGTATATAAAACGCCTGGAAGGCATGTAACTTGAAATGTATTGGTTTTGGAATTCCTTTTATCTGGGCTGCAGGTGTTCAATTTTCGACAAGAAAGTGTGCGTTGACAAATTATTTAAGTCAACCTTGACTCCTAACTGCAGGGTTAGATTTGGAAATGATTTAAAATACAATGATATGCATAGGGCGAGATATTTTGGGACGGCCGGTTATCTCGTTCTGAGCTTTATCAGACCACACTACGTAATAATAAATTATTGTTACGTTGAGCCTCCAGTCTCTTTCCTGCTATAATTTAATCTGCTAGTAGGTTGGACTGTCTAGCTATGTTTTCATGGTTACATATTACGTACTCATTTCCACCTTCGATTGCATGACAAAATATTAGGTATATCAGTTCCAACTGGAATGAATATAGTATCTCAGATCTCGTCCAACAATGTCTGCCTTTAAATCTCCTTTTTTATTGAAAATGTACGCATTGGAGGTCGATCTCTCTGACAATTATTTTTGTTATTACTTGGGAATTGGTATGTTTTTGAATTGTAGACCGCAAAATCTGATCCCTCTAACTGCCGTTTTTTCAGTTTTTAATCACTTCAAGTTTGAACCTTCAAGTTCGGGTTTAAAGAGAGAGAGGGAGAGAGAGAGAGAGAGAGAGAGAGAGAGAGAGAGAGAGAGAGAGAGAGAGAGAGAGAGAGAGAGAGAGAGAGAGAGAGAGAGAGCACGTCATACGATCCCTCCGTGTCTGGTGACGTCATATTTAATGGTTAAAATAACCAGACCGCTTTTGATCGTCGGACACCCCTCACATTGGACCTTTTTGATCTTACGGTTGAAAGAATAACAAATAACTCGTTCCCCATTATCAGTATAAAGGTCGGGTGCGCTAACTACTGCGCTTAGGTATTACATAATTGTTTACATGTAGGCAGGTATGTTCGTGTTTTCAGTGGACAGTAAGGTAACCTATAAGACAAATAATCATCCAGTGCCCTCATATAGTTCCAGTAATTCTACATGAACTAATCAGCGAGTTTCCAACGAATCGTTTAATAACTTTTTCGCTATTTTTGAACTAGGTATGGCAATTTTTAATATTTGAGAAGTGATTTTTAACCTTAATCTTCAACATTTGACCACGACTGACATCACCACGTTATTCAGCCTTAAAAATACCTGATAATCATGACTTTTTTGAGCTTTGCTAACTTTTTGGGCTCATTCTACGCCTGTAGTTTGTTGTGAAACGATGTAAGCTTGTTGTGAAATTGCACGTAGAATCCTAATCTGAAATGGAACATGGGCGCGGGCTTGTTATTTAAAATGTATATAAAAATAATTAGACACTAGCTAGTTTTTGGATTTTCGGAATACCAGTTTTGCGTGCGTATGAAATGGAACATCCTGTACAGGTCCCTTCTGGGGTCTTTTTCAGCGTTGAAGGGTTACGGTCAGTCATCTCAAGGGGTAGAAAATACTGGATGATTTATTTACAAAACTCCCTAACTCGACAACTTTCAATAGAATGTAGTTTTTCATCGATTTTAAAAATAGTTTTCAATTTTGGTTTATTATTTTCAATAATGAACCTTTGGAATCGAGCATTGAGAATCGAATGAGTTTACCCGAAGCACTGATGAAAAAATCTCAGAGAAACATGATTGTTTTATCCTAAATAACGGAAGCGGAAGTATCTCCACTGAATATCAGATGATCAAATGTTTCACCTTCAGTTTCACGTTACTTTGATATGTCTTCCTAATCTATTATTATTTTTTAAACAGAATTCCCTTATGTAGTTGAGTACCTTACAACTCTCGGATAGGGTATCACCATACCTACACAAAAAGCGTGGAAATAAACCTTGCAAAGTTTCGCTTACTATACTGCCGAAAAAAGAAACAAAATGAAAGTTGTGTCGCAACGGAATTGATACAGGTTTAGGGAGTTTTTTAGGATGCCGAATCCGAGGTCTGTTTTCCGCGTAGACGTCGTGGTTGTGAGGTACCTACTGCACCTAAAGTTTCGACAAAAATTCTACATTTCCCACTCCTTCTTCTTCTTTTTTTTTACATCAAAGGGTGCTAATCTCATCAGAAACCTAACTCTGAAAACGCCTATACCCTATATAGAGATTATTACCCTATATTAAGATGAAAAATTGAGCAATAACTACACGCAATTCTGCGTCGAATGACACCAAAACCACCTCACCAACACCGTTGCCATTCTTCGAAGTTTGGACTAAATGGGCTGAAAAACACCAAATTACCAACACTTCCGTTTATTTTATTTTAAATCGAATTATTGTAATTAGGCATTTTTACATTTTCATTACGCCTGTGCCCCTTGTGGTCGTTCTAAGATGCCACCTTTCTATGTTTTCTGCAAACAAAGCAACAAAATACCACTAAAACTACCGTCCCAAGAATTTCGTTTTGGTTTGGTTGGGTTTTGGTAGTTTCCTGGCCTTCTGGCTGTTTTGAGCCAGAAGGCTTATTGAGCTAATACTTGATTATAACGACCGTAGTATTGACTAATGGGAACAACTATTTTTAGCATATGGTTGGTATTTACAGAAAAATAATAAACTGTTATGTAATAACTTGTAGAGTTTTTGATTAGGATTCTACGTAGGTACCTAGCTTGAAACCTAAAGCATCAAATTTTGAGGGGGGTTAAAAAAAATGTTCGGTGTGCTCAATTCCAAAGGTTTATTACTAAAATTAATTCACCAAAACCACGTTAGTCACTCTAGTATGGTGAATTTTCTCAACTATGGCCACTTCCCAAATTTTTTCGTGTTTTACTTTATAAAGCAAAAGGATTTGTTGGAGAGAGAACCATTCTAAATATCTACTAGGTTTCTCTACTAGGTAGCTATGAATTTGCTCATTGATGGAAATACTTTTTAGAACGCTGAAATTATTATACAGATGCAGAATCACCTGAAGAAATTTGGTTAAAGTGGCTTATTTCTTATTTTGGGCTCTCGTTGCAACACACTGTACATACCTATTCTGTAGAAAAAAATGTCCTTACCTATCATGAAAATGTGTTTGAAGTCTTCATTATACTTTATTGCATGTTTCGGTACAAATGTTTAGATGTTGCTCTGCCACTTTCTTCAGCCTTAACTGTAAGTATTGTACCGAAACGTGCAATAAAGTATAATGAAGGCTCAAAACACAGAATTTCCAAAACGGAAAATGGTTTCACCAGCCCGTCAACCGTATATCATGAGAATGTTTCAACCCTTGAGTTTCAACCCTCCTGAAATAATGTGTCCCCACATAATTTTCATGAAGGGGGTCGTTCCCATATTGTTGCAGATCTGTATCAAATCACGATGGCCTACGCGTATTGGAAGTCCGGCAGGATAAAAGACGTCGCGGTCTTCGATTTGTTCTTCAGACAGAACCCGTTTCAAGGCGAATTCACAATATTTGCCGGGCTGGAAGAGTGCCTTAAATATCTTCAAAACTTTCACTACTCCGACAGCGGTAAGTCTCTTCTGAAAAATGCCGGTTAGCTGCAACTTGTGGACGGGGATTTTTGTTATTTGCTTCATGTCTCGATTTTATAATGAGGTGCCTGATCATGAAATGGTGTAGGTATCACTGAAAGTGAAACTAAACTGCTTCGTATCTGTCTTCTGCTGAGTTGATCTGGTGTACATGGTAATGACTAATGATGAAACTAGGTGCCTACCATAACTCTTGAGGAAGGCCTAAATCTACAACTTGTATTTGTCTGAAGAATCGACTTCCCTTCTGGATTTGAATTTCCTGATCGTCACATCGATTTATTGGTAATTTTCGTTTATTGTCCTATAGGAATGTCGTTAACCTTCTTCAAAGGGAAGTTCACCTTTCCCATTCATTCACCTAGCCTCAACTGTCAGTCAGTCTCTATTAATTATTCCTCAAAAGACGGACCCACCCCTCTGCACGAAGTAGTGTTTCCTACATTTCTCTACAACCGTAAATAATTATCTTTCTTCGTCTGTCGCTATATTTATTAAGTATATAAAGAGTTCCTGTTTAGTTCACTCTGGAAATTGTTTTTCTTTTGTTGCCACAGATATTAATTATCTGAGACAAACGTTACCCCCATCCATAGAAGAGGAGTTCTTTGTGTTCCTTCGGAAACTCAACGCGGATCAGGTCACGGTGTACGCCATTGAGGAGGGCTCTGTTACGTTCCCAAGGTAAGGAAGGTTAATGGTTAATAAAACCCGAAGCAAAAAAAAAAAAATAATAAAAAAATAATAATAATAATAATAATAAAAGTAAGGAAGTCGGTATTTACAATTTGATGTTTCATTAATTACCTACATGTACGTACCTACTTTACCCGAACTGCTAGGTATTCGATTCTACGTTAATCGTGGTTTCATTGATTGATCCATTATCGTCGACCAATGACTATTCCTCTGGTTCTGTGGTTCAAAAAATCGGGAATGAGGTCCACTGAAATATTCAGCTTCTTCAGGGCTCGATATCGATTATATTATCAATCCTGTTGAAATTTTAACACTGCTTGAGTGCTTGTTAGTCTGAACTTTTTTTTTTTTTTTTTCATTTGTTAATCGCAAGTTTATTAAGTTTTGATAGCCTGGTATTTTTTAAAGTTTATCTCATCATCATTTTCACTGGTATTAGTGTTTTGTTGATACTTACCAACCTGGTTTTCAAATTAATGAAGACGGAAGTGTAATGTCTACACCGTAGTATTTCCTTCGAGCCCTGAAGAAGGTAATAAATCTATCGACAGCTCGGCGAAGAAGGTGAATATTTCAGTGGACCCCATTCCCGATCAAAGTTGACGAAATATTTCTGTGTCGGGTTGATCTTCATAACTGCAGTTCTTAAAATGAACAAAAATTAATATTAGCTTCCATGATATAAGTTCTCCTTGACACGCTTGATGTATTATAGTTGATGTAATGGTTTAAACAGGGATTTTATAATCGCAACCCACCCTACCTGGAATCTGCTCGGTTTTCAAAGATCATAAAATATTAATAGAAAAAACGACGCCACCACATGATACAGTGTGAGAAAATACACACCCATAAAACGAGTGATTCAAATGATAAAGTGGTGGACCACCGTGTAAATGAACAACTATTGATCCATGATTTTGAGTTGAAAGTTCTCGGCTTGTTGTACAGGCTTAGGCAAAGGGCACTGTTGGGTACAGCTCCTATTTGTGTTGCCCTCCATTCGTAATGTATGTATAGTATGCCCCCAGGTAGGTACGTGTTCCCCCCGCAATAGTTTTATTGTAAAAGTAAGTTAGGTTTCATGTTCTCCTTTGAAAACGAAAGAACTCCAACGTCCAACTTTTTAAACGAAGCGATATCGATACCCAACGTTTATTTAAAACTCCTATGATACATCACAGAATGAACTTGTTCGTTTCGGAATCGTGATGCGATGACGTCGGTGAGTTTTCTCGGCAAGTTGAGGGAAATCATCTTGTTAGTGTGCACGTTGTTCTACTCGTAGAAATAACAGGAGTTTTAAACATTGAGTTTTGAACCTATGTGATATCGTTGTGTATCCACCAGGAAAAACTTCTACTTTTCACAGACTGCTCCGTTCTAATTGGATGGATTTGTTTAAACCGTCTATTATTGGTTAATCAACTCCAAGACCAACTCGCTTCATGTATTTTAGAATGCCTATATTACGTTCACGAACATCAGCATGAGTTTGAAGCTGCCCCGCACAATTATAACATTCAGTACGTCCTATGTTCATGGCGGAATAGTACAACCTGGTGGGCTTTGAAGTTTTTTAATGCTATTTCCAAAGACGTAAGAGATCAAAAAGCAACAGCATTCAAACAAACTAGTCTTAAATTCCTGTATAATCTTGCACCAAATGACTTCGAAGACTTTTTTGCAACACTAAAGCTAGGTAATTTATAATTATTGTTCCTCTTCTAGTCTTTTTAAATAATTTACGACGGAATTTGTATTATAATAGATTTTTTTGACAGCAGCCGAGGAACATTAGTAAAGTGTTCGTGCTCGTTCTATGTTAGGTTTAAATTGTTATAAGTGAATAGAAAATGTGATACATTCGTCTGTGGCAATATTTTAGTATATAAATTCTCGAAATTCTCCACTCAATTTTTCCGTAGTAAACGTTTCGCGACGGACTAAATATTCTAATAAAAGACGGACATCATATTTTAATGTTGTTTTAGTCTTGTGTTGTTATCGTGTGAAAGATTCTTTTTTTTTTTAAATGTACCTATAAAAGGAATGATTCTTATGCTTCCAGACTTACATTTTCGCTCACTTTACGGAAATAAGTACCTACGTATATTATCACTCCTAATTTATTATAGAAACATTAATGACAATTTTCAATGAACTATGTGTCGACGACAAATAAAACTGTTTTATTTATCTATCTATCAAGACAACACTCGTTGACGTTTTAAATGAAGGGGGTTTTACCGTACACGTATGAAAGGCCAAGATTGCACAAAAAGCTAGTCCAATTGGTTGTAGGCGTTAGTAGCTGTAGTTAGAATCTGGTAATTGAAGAAACAAACGACATTCTGATCATGAAGGAAGATGAAAGAAAATTAACCTAGAAACCCCTTGTGGTTCGGAAAATGTGTTCCGTGCCACTTCATACAATAAATTCCTATTGGTGATCCTTGCGATGGTATGGAGGAACTATTTCCTTCCAGAATTCATTAATTTTTGTGAGTCTGTTGTGGTATAGGTATTTATTTCAGTTACGGGGTACGATACAGTTTCATTGGTTCATCGCCAACTTCCTCAGCCTGCTTTCATTATGAAATTAATATTGTCTAAAGTTAAAATTGAAGTTTATCTTACAGCTCGGTCTAAATTAGCGATTGCTTTTTCATAACTCGCATAACTGAGAAAATCCCTCCTCAGAGTTCCGCAGCTTACATGGAGAGACTCTTATTTCGGACTAGAAAATAGATTTCATGCATTAGCTGGTATTTTCTCTCGCAATTTTGTTCTATTTTACCAGCATAACTTAGTTTTATGTTATCGTAATTTTTTCAGAGTTCCTTTGATGCGAGTAGAAGGGCCTTTGATCATTGTACAGATACTGGAAACTACTTTATTGACTCTAGTTAATTATGCCAGGTGAGTACATCTACGGTTTTCAATTACATGCAATGCGTGCCCTACTTTTCCACCCGACCCAATCAGTTTCGTATTATTTTTATTTCTAGCTTGATGGCAACTAACGCTGCGAGGTACAGACTAGCAGCTGGTAAGAAAGTTCGCCTTTTGGAATTCGGGCTTCGCAGAGCTCAAGGGCCAGACGGAGGACTTTCAGCATCCAAGTATTCATATATTGGTGAGTAGTATCTATCAATATACTTGCTTATTTTCCAAAGTTTTTTGTTTTACTTTTATAGCCCACCTGAAAGGTAGGCTGAAGACTGAAGACCGAATTTCTTACACCTCTTTTTTTCAATTGGTTTCCAAGGAAATAACTATGGATTCTCATCTTGCATTTCTTTATAGTGTAGATACCTCCACCCTGAACTCCCCTGTTGAATAGAACTGAATTCTGGTAGTTGCAAATTTGAAGGCAACGAAACTTGCCATGGTAGGTAACTAAACAGTTTTAAAAAAGGAATCTGGGTAAGTGTAGGACAGTTTTTGCATATTTGGAGTAGGTACCTACCATAACTTATCGAAGTAGACACGCGAATTTAAAAAATTCAGTCGAGCAACATGAATAAATTTTCAAAAATCATTTTAACAAAAAAAAGGAAATTTTAGGAAAACCTGGGCTGATTCCGAATGTTCCTATGTTTAAAATGGTAATTTTCACCATACTTAAACCGTAAAAAACTCATTTTTTAAGCGATTTTTGACCCTAAATTTTCAAATGTTTACCTCTATTACCTCAAACATTCTGACCAACGAACTCATCATTTCGTTTGATATTCAGTATCAGCAGTCTGAAATTTTGTTGGATTCTTTCTTTATTATTTTCAATAATCGAGCACTGCACATTTTATGACCCTCACCACCTCTTTAATTTTGATTTCTTGCGTTTCACGATATGTAAAATCTAAAAATCGAATTAAAAAACAATAAATAATAATAATAATCCGTCCGTCCAAACGCGGCACTTTGCTTACAATGACCAAAAGTAATGAAATTTGGTACACGAATACAGGCCTAATTTTGGGTCAAGTTGTGTATGGAGTAAGTTACTATCGTCCTCTTTAAGAGGTAGGAAATAGGGGATGAAATTTTCAAAACGTTCTAGCTCGAAAACTTTTAATAATTAGATCACAATTTTTAGCTTCAAACGAGACCACGGGGAGCATTTTAAGACCAACCGTTTGGTCCCTATAAAGGTTGAACGAGAAAAGGAGTAGAAACACGAGTGTGAATCTCAAATATTTCTCGGTAGTTCAAATTCCAATCAAACATCAGCTGATGAAACACAAATTTTCTTTGTTTTTTACCGAATCGAGTTTCAAATTTTCTTTTATAGGCTTCCTCAGTTACCTACTGAATTTCGTTATGAAGGACCTACAACTCTCGGGTAATAATAATATTACAGGTAGGAAGGTTCATACTAATTTTACACAAGAAATAATACAACTTACAAACTTTTATTATGGTGAATACCTCGAAATTTACGAGTAGTGGCTCGTGGTTTATGAGTAGTAGGTATCTCACTTGCGGCGAATAAAACGAAAATATGTGGTGGTACAAATTTGTCTTTTCAACCACCTAAAGTTGTTCTGTCAGGAAACGAGGAAATAGAGGAGAAAAAATACAAATTGAAGACGATCATGAAAGTATGCGTGTCGCTTATGAGGCATGGCTGCAGGTGGTTGGCAATGAGGTAGGTCTTCTCTCTGGAAGGGCGCAATGCAGGGTAGACGGTTGAGGTGAGGTGTCCGTGTTACGATGTGTCAGCTCGTGCTTAGCTCCAACTCTCTTTTTTCCCAATCAAACCTCAAAAACTTGAGCTCTCCGGAGGTCGAACGTCCCACCCTCTACTTCGGGAGCCTCCGTGGTACCTATTACCGCCTTCCGACTTGTCATTTCAGCCTTCAGCTTCCCCTACTCCCGCCCTCGCTGATACACAGATGGGTAGCTCGCTGTTTCGTCATGATAGCAAATATACTCACGGCTTCCGTTTGGGGGGAGGAAAAGTCGGTTTGGAATGGATTGACCTTAATTTTTGTTGATTACACCAGTTTATAAACCTCTCCTACCCGCCCTCTTTCTGTCTGAAACTGTTCTGGTGGAAATCTCGCGGGTTTGGTGAAGATTGTGTCAGGTGGTTAATATTGATCCTGTTTTACCTTCGGTACCAGGGTGTCGGCTGGTACTTGGCCGCTCCTTCTTAGCAAGGGGTTTCACTCCAACGCCAAAAGTTTTCTAATTGGTGGTGTCTCTATAAAAATCTTGTTCAGTCGAAATTGTTGAATTATTCCGAATTATTCCATCAAAAAACATCGCACACGTCTATTCGATCTTCCTTCCAGAAAACGAGGGAATTAACAAACTCTGCTGATTACACAAAAGTTTATTGCCGATCGTCAGTGTGTCTCCCACTTAGACTCGAGCTGCCTTTGTCCGTTTGATTTTAACTTTTGAAGTTAGACTCTTTAAGCACTCGGAATTCGTTTTATATATTTTGGTATAATTCGCATAAGGCTCTTTAGACTCACTAGGTTTTTTTTTTTTTATTTGTAAGGGCGAAACCAATTACAAAAAAGTCCGATTCATGCAGCATGAGTTGATGAGCGAATTTTCAAAGAATAATTTTACCCGATTTGGTGGGTGATTCTTACAGAAAATTTCACGCTGATTCCGAATAGACCATATATTCCTATGTTTAAGATAATAATTTACACCAAAAACCTAAAAAACACGTTTTTTTAAAGCGATTTTTGAAACTAAATTTTCAAAATTTGAACCCTTGGAGTGCTCGAAAAATTCTGGCCAACGAACTCATCCCTTATTTTTATATTATTGGCATTTTAAATTTTTTTTGGATTTCTTTATCTCGATTCCTCGGTCAGATATCGTCTGGAGTGACACATATTATATAAATAAATAAATGAATATATAAATATATACATATAAAAAAAGTGTGGATTTTTAGGAACCATTCTAGAATGGTCTGAAACGGATTTCAATGAAGAAAAAGTTCAAAAATGTGCGTAATTTAAATTTTGAAGCCATTGCAATAGCTTCGTTTTCTTCGAAAAATGGTAATTATAGAAATATAACAACAATTGCCAAGCCAGCATAAATTACTAAAAGGAAGAGAGATACAAAATAGGACAGAAAGATAGTTATCAATATGAACAAATACAAACATGATTATAGAATAAGAACTTCGGAAAAAAGTAGGGAGAAATGAGACCAGAGCAGAGGAGATTGGAAGAAAAAACGAAACAAATTGTGAGCCATAATGTCTTGGAAGATGAGCTATGTGCGTAGGCAAATGAAACTTTTTTAAATGGTATATAGTTGTTTTCAAAATCGGTGAGCTCAATTTTTGACTCAGTGATCGAGGAGCTCAATTTTTGACTCAGCTGATCTAGGATTTGAACAGTTTCAATCCACTGATCTCAGAGCACTCCTTCAGTTTTTGTGTGGTACTTACCCCCGTGCAAAAATCCCCACCTTGTCATTCAATATCGATTTTTGGTTCAAATTCATGTTCTTGTTGTTTTTCTGTACAATACTTGAACCCTCAAGGAAATTTAACGGTTTGTTGTACTCTACAATGCTCCGTACGTGGTTTCTTTCGATTCTAAATACCAAATTCTATTTTAAATCGCAAAAAAGCACGCCATTCAATTATTGGACTGGGCGATGTTAAAATTTAGTTTTTTATTTTCTTAAAATCAATCTTTTCTTCCATTTTTTTTTAATTTTCTTAAAATAAATCCGTTGAAATTTTTTTCTATTTTAATTTAAATATCCGCTCATTTATTCACAGCAATAACTTGAGACGATTTATTGCTCAAACGTTTTTCGTAGATAGTTGTTGGTTGGTATCCTTGTTTAAGACAGCAATCCACGAACAAAGTTTCGATCGGTGTAGGCTTTTTCAGTCAAATTTCGTTTTACTCACCCAAATTTAGTTTTTCTTCCATATTCGAGTATACCGATTTGATTTTTCCCTTCAAAATCTTGTTTGCTTGAAAACAGTGAATCTTAAGACATATTTCGGGAAAGAGGTTTGTAGTAGAAGTGGGTATTGGCACCATGGTATGTTATTCCTCAACATGAGGATGAACGTGTTATGCACGTCATATCTTTCTTCAAGAACCTATAAAGATAGAGATTTGTCTACCTAGGGGGTATTTGAAATCTAC
This sequence comes from Lygus lineolaris, assembly GCA_030264115.1. Lineage (NCBI taxonomy): Eukaryota > Metazoa > Arthropoda > Insecta > Hemiptera > Miridae > Lygus > Lygus lineolaris. The sequence continues at coordinate 33,358,888 of JAEMON010000002.1, forward strand.
GCGCTTACCGTGTTTACGTTCATTGGATCCTAGAATTCTAGCTCTTGCCACTCACCCTATGTCGAGAGTCGTTCACATGCAATATGAGAATCAGACACGGAAGTTTCCCTATACTCTGCCAAACTCATGAGTTATCTGTGTTGCATCATCAAACTTTGGTGTAGACATGTTTTACTCCTTTGCAGTATTATTGACCCATGTCACGCAGGTTTTTACCTTCAGAAAGATCAGTCTGTTTAAAACTAAACGGATTGGTATCTTCAGTGATATCAGTAATACAGTCAGGTGGTACCTTTCAACCTATTTATTTACCACCTCCTGTCTCAACCAAATGTCTGCGTAGCTCGTAGGTAACAAGAATTGTTTTGAAGCTTATTCATGAATTCGATAGAACGTGCTACTTCATAGCTAGTGACGTATACAGAAGGATATACTGTATTAAGGACGTACAATATTGGATATTTAATCAGTGTTACTTTTCCAGGTGGTTTTGACGGAACGAGCAACGTTTTAGCTGGGAAAATGTTCAACATACCTGTGAAAGGCACCCACGCACACGCTTACATATCGTCCTTCAGCAATTTCGGGGATTTGCGGTCGAAGGTATGCAGTTAACTCTTTGAAATGCCTATAGAAAAGTCATAAGTTATTCGCAATCGGCCAAAAAAACCTGATCAAAACTAAAATGGAACATTTTTTCCTTCTTGAAATCCTCCGAAGTTCAAAAATTGTGTGTGTGAGAGAGAGAGAGAGAGAGAGAGACCTCTGGCCTTCAGACGCATTATTAGACAGTTCCTAGGAGTGCTTTCGAGATACGAAGTTTCGCATCGTGAACTGTCGTATCGTATCGCAGCACCTGCGCATGCGCAATCTATCTAGGCTTTTCAAGTGCGTCATTCTGACTAACGATTGATAGATGGCTGAAAACGCGAGTGCAAAACCATCCCGATCAACCTACTTATATCTTGATTTTTCAAGTAGGTACGTGTCTCTGACTAATGATAATGATTGATCGATGGTTAGAAACACGAACGCAACATCGATAACAAGTAGGTAGTTACCTAAATACGGGGAACAATATATCTTGGTATTACTTTCTTTTCTTCACGAGAGCGCCAAAAATCTGCCTGAATACTATCCTATCCTACTAACATTAAGCGAGACAATTTTCTATGGTGTATTTATTTAGGTACCTATGTTTGTAATATTTATCTCAACATAGAAAGCTACGGTATGTTTCTTCCAAACTTAGACTAGCCTTGATTAAAGGGTAGAAAACTACGAACTAGGCCTCTCTTCGGGATAACTCATTTTCAGGGTGTACCGGGTGATCCTTAACAACGAGATTTGAAACAACCAGATAGTAATTATTGTGTATGATCCTATATTATGAAGCCCCGAACGCTTTGTTATCATTATTCATCGTTTTCGTTGTCAACTACAAGCTTCAACTATTTATAGTAAAGGTGCAGACAGAAGCAAGGTCCCCAGCTCATATTATCTCCTATAATAAACGAGCAAATCTTGTACTTAAGTTTGTAACATTATTATCTCGAGAATGGCTTGATACTTTCCTTCCAAGCTTGGGCTCGCCTTGGTTACATTGAAAGGCTATGAAACCTCTTCCCAAGGCTTTGGGATAATTTGTTTTCGGGGTGTTTTGGGTGACCTTGAAGATGAGTTAATTATGTTTATACCCACCACTAACTAGTGGAAGTTACGAATGCGTTGTTATCATCACCCATTTTTTTGTCTCCACGTTATCATTCTGTAAATTGTTACGAGCTTCAACTGAAGATGCAAAAGACGTGTTTCTACCGATTCCGAGCGAAGCTTGGTCACCTGCCAGTTCGCTCAAATCTCTTCATAAATGTTGGCTGTGTTCATCTGACCAAGGGTAACAAAAATCTAAAGGACATTTGAAGACACAAGTGGAAGAGGGTGCTGTGTTACGAAACGTATTTTCCAAGAAAGATAAAGTTAAATTTGCTATAGAGTTTTACATTGTTTTATAATTCCAAGGTGATGATATCACCTTACCTTACCTTACGTCACCGTACCCACTGGCGTGAATAAACACAACTTAGCAGTATCTAGGGGCTACAACAGCACTATAGTATGTACATAACACCCTCTTCAAACTGAAATAACCCAGGCCCATCCATTGTCGTCTCTATTATCGCAACAGCTACAATGGAAGAAGGTGCCACGTTCGTCATGTAACACCTTCTCTTATTGAGTCAATTTTAGTTATCAAGGAAAACATTATAAATTGGATGCAGTTAACGCCTTCTTTCATTGCTATAGGTATTTCACGATTTCGTTACGGAACACCTTCTACTATGAGCCATCTTCGAAACGGATGGTTTTAGAGACCATCACCACGTAAAAGAGCATGGCTTAAAACCTAGAACCGTCAAAACCTCACTTCCTACCTCAAAACATGTTACATTGCACCTCAATCCACTCGTGTCTTCATTTGCTAATAGCTGCTAACCTTGAAGACTAACTGAGGTCCGTTTATTGGGGCTTATGATTTGTCTAATAGGTATCCACAGGATTTATAGTCTCACAACACACATGGAGAGCTGCGCGAAAATAAAAATAGTAGGTGAGCAGGTCCGCGTTGAATCGAGTAAATACGATGATAAATTCATATTAATGATCTCTACAACGTCTTTGAGCGGTTGTTTCAAATCGTGCCCTCTCTAGAATAAAAATCTTCAGATGGATGGAACTTACTTCCCTCGATTTATAATTTTTGTTCTAATGACTTGAGGGAGACGATGATAAGAAATTCAGTACCCACCTACCAATTAGGCTGTTATATGATTACTCCTTTCTTGTAGTGATTTCATTTTCTGGTCCCCTCGTAAATCGAGATTCTTTTTGCTTTACTACATTTCGCACGAGTTGACGTTCAAGACCTTGCTTCTTCGTTCCGACCCACTTGACCCCACTTGGCTTCAAACTCCTCTCTCGTTTACGTAAAACGGTTTAACTTATCGGTAAAACTTATCTTTTTTATGCTCGTTATTTAGGTCTTTATTGTGCCATTATCTCAGCAGGATAATAATATACAGAAAAATCCACAATGATTATAAAGGTCTTCAGGTTCTTTCCTCGTAACGGCCTTACTCGTCAATTTATTGACCAAATTGGCCTAAATTCTCCTAAGATCAAGGCTTTGGTGGTTTTGGTGAGCGAATTTCCGTCCTTAAGACAGCTTGCAGGCAACAGGATTGGCAGGTAGGGGGGAGGGGGGGGGGGGCCTACCAACGCATTTGTTTTCGTCGTTCCATATCGTTCAAGCGAAAGGGGGTGTCTATTTTTAGGTGAATAGTCATTCAAAATAGACTTGACCTTCGGCGATACTCAAAGACCATTGACATCGTTATTTCCGAATACACTGCCACCCTTTATGGAAAACTAGAAAAACGGACCCTACTTGAACAATTACTTTAATGTTTTGGAAATTCTTCAAAGATGTAGACATAACATAATCTACACAATCCTACATTCGATTCTACATAATCTTAAATTGCAACCATTATAGGTAAATCAACCTCCATGTGAATTAACTGTGGCCTACCAACTCTGTCATTGTTAGCTGCATGTTGAAAATTCGTTTTTGGCTATTTTTAGAACAAATGTTGTTTTAGCCAAAAGATTGCCCCGAAAAATACATGCATGATGGGGAAAGAGCTCTTCGAAGTTACATAAGACACAAGTTTTGCTGAGGAACCATTTCACCGAGACTTGAACCCTAAAGAACAAAACAAGAAATACACTGCCAAGGACATGGCACAGAAGCTTCCTGGTGGCCTTCACTGTTTTCACCATTAAATTTTCAGAAACTAGAAATGCCCGAATTGCCAAGCTCATGACGATATAATGCTGGGCAACCAAAAATTAAAAAATCGTCATTTTTGGGCAACGTAAAGCACGGAGGCAGAAAAGATTTAAACCCGCAATTTACCTCACGCATCGCAACAGCTAAAATTCGCCGGAAAAAATGGCGTTTCTCAAGTTTCTAAGTTCAGGCCTGATTGAAAACGTGGCATACATGCAAAAACAGCTTAAAATACAAACGTCATACAGGTCATAGAACATCAAATTATGAGGGTGGGTTTCACAATTAATTCATGCTGCTCGAATGAAAAACGTCTGCCTAATTGGGATAGCTTCCTCACTTTTGTAACATGGACGTATAGAATCGGTTAGTGAACATGGCAGCGAAATTGGTAGAATAGTTCCGGAGTTATCCCTATGACAACAAATTCAAAGTTTGCGCTTCCGCAGTAGGTAGCTATTATTGATCATAACGTGATGAAATTCAAAGGTCTTGAGTCAGCCCCCAACTACCCTCCGAGTTTGAGCGAAATCGGCCCATTAGGAACAGAGATTCACATTTCACACGCTACTAGTGGTCCGATAGCTATGAAATTCACTGTTTGGGGGCTACCCCGTGCAATCTCTGAAAATTTCACCGCAGTTAGTCGAGTCGTTCCAGAGTTACGGCCATGAAACACATTTCAAAATAAATTGCACATGCGCAGTTGGTATTACTGATACAATCGTGTCGAAATTAGAAGGTAATGGTAGCTCCCAACTATCCTCCAAATTTGAGCGAAATAGGTCAATTAAGAACTGAGTTACCGGGGTTTCCGGAAATTCACGTTTGCGCATGCTCTACTAATAGTCCGATGGCGATGAAATTCATAGGGATCATCATTCAGGAATCGGATCAAAATACACAGACACAGGACAGACAGACAGATAGACACGAAACCAAATTTGTTTAGTAGGCCCCGAAACGCAAAATTCGAGTGGAAATTTTGCTTTTGGAGCACAAACATTTTTTTTCATTTCGAAAGTGAAAACATAGATTCCGCTGCCTTCCAGACTCAGAAGCAAAATAGAGAAAACTCGGCAGGGGGCCAGCCCCCTGCATTCCCAATTAGCTCTACTTCAGTCCTACCGGCTAAAATTAAAAAAACATTCAACATGCTTCTACTACGGTGCTTTATATGTTGTCCTACCTGCTAAAAATCCAGTTTTTCGCGCAAAAAGCTGATTATCTAGTCTAAATTCAGTGTTGGGTAAAATTTATTTACGAATAACAACTAAAGTTCGAATAATTTATTCGTATTCGAAGTTGAGAATAACGAATAAATAAATAAGTATTCGAATAAATCGAAATATTCATAATATCCGAATAATCGAATAAATATCGTGTATGGTATCGTTTTCGAACGTAAGTGACCTGCTGATTCGATTTCAACTACCTAATTTAGGCCCCGCGTCTCGGCAGGGGGCCAGCCCCCTGCACCCCCAGTTAGTTCTACTTCAGCCCTACCGTTTAAATTTAAAAAACATGGAACATGCTTCTACTAGCTTGGTTTATAATGTTGTTTGTTTACCTCCTTACCAGTAGTTCTCTGAAGGATGTGGAAGGAGGGGAAAATTGGCAGCATGAGATGTGGTGTGATGTGTAATAAATTCAGAGCTTTCCAACGAGTGGTGAACGATTTTTGTGGGGTGAAGAATGAGGAGGTTATTTTTTCCTAGCAACGATTGGTTGTACGTAAAAAGCATCAGATATCGGTTGCGTAATGCATTTTCGGGTCTTTTTTGCGAGGTTGGTCCCCGTAAAAACATGTTCCGTGCTAAAACAGTCACGTCTTTTTTTCCCTGGGTGAATTTCACATAACCTATCCAAATTAGGCGTATCTCCACAGCCTCTCTACAGGTAGGTTGGTATCTTTTATTACGTGACCTCGCTCGTGAGTATTATGCTGTGAATTGCGCAACATATTTGTATCAATTTAGATAACATCAGCTCTCAAACCTCGTCTGGGATTGAGATAAAATAAACAACCAAGTGTGAGTGCTATTACCTCCTATGTAAACTCCTCTTTATATAAGTGCAGTCACTTTATTATTTCACTCTCTTTTTTGCTATTGCATATTGGGTAGACTTTTGCGTCGGGCAATGACCCAAATAAACGACGAAGGGGCTGAAATTGTTTCTAAACTAACTAGGTAGTATACTCTTTTTAATGCACACACTCTTATCTTCACGTTAGTCACCATATTAATTATTTCAAATCTGTATTTTTTTGTCAATAGAAATCAATAGTATGAAAAGTTGGTTTGTGATGCCATGATTGGATGTTGAAGCAGGGAGTTAGTGTTCCCCATCGAGTTACTAACGTTTTAAGCTGAGCTTGAAACCGTATTATAATTAAAATGAAGTTCCCCAGTCAATTATTATGGACATTTTTATTAATTGCTCTGAATGAAAGGCTCCTGGTTGGATATAGTTCCATACAGGAACGAATGAATTTCTCCTGATGAGATGTCGTCTCGGAACGGGGCGAAAAATGTTTCTTTCTTGAAATGTGTGTTTATGTTGGAACCAAAGTATGCATCGGTAGGGTACTTAGGTAGGGTCCAGTTTTGATTTCGGTTCAGAACGATACCCCTGGAACGACATTCGTTTCGTCCCGGTTCTGAACGATATCCCCGGAATAATGTTTTTCCCCTGGTTTAAGGAAGGCAGACATACGTAAGTACAAAGCCTTTCATTCACTATATAACAAATTTTATCGTTGGGTCAATATGCTACCTCTGGTCGATTTGCAAAGCATCTGTTAATTTCATAGTAGGAACGTACCTACTGTGATGAGGTTTTACTATTCACAATCAGGTTACTGACAACTTCATTGTGGTCGAAAACAACATTATTTTCAAGCTCATGAAAAACGCTGCAATTTGTTACACAACGGTTTATTTTCTGTACCCATAGATTAATCAATGAGTATGGCCCCACCTTCACCTGAGATTATTATCCGGAGATCCGACCTACATTCAACAAAATTCGGCCTGTATGCCATATTTGATTAATTTTGGTTCATGGTAATTTAGCAAAGTGCCGCGAACGGTGGTCGGACGGATTTTTAAAATTCGATTTTGGATTGTTATTTTCAAAAATGATTTTAGCTTTACTGTCAAGTCTCTTTAAGGGGTAGAAAATTGGGGATGACATTTTCAAAAGGCCCTAGCTAGAGGTATATTTTTCCATAAATTTCCAATATATCACAATTTTTAGGGCAAATGAGACCTTGCAGAGCATTTACCAACCGTACGCTGCCCGTAAGGTCTCAAGGGTTGAACGAAAAGAAAAAAACGAAACACGAGTGTGAATTCCCGTTCAAAGATCGGCTGATCAGATAGAACTTTTTTTTCACTGAACCAAGTTTCTTGTTTACTACTTTTTTAAGCTTCCTTAGTTACTGAATTGCGTTGAGAACGACCAACCTACAACTCTCGGATGGTAATAATAATTACAGGTTGGTAGACGGCACTCATTGTACAAGTTTAAATGTGAACCTCGTGATATAATTACGGTAGGTACTTACTAGTAAGTTCCAAAATAGGATCTTTACGGATGAGTGATCTGTGTAGAAAATAACCCGTGTTGTAATCATTTGCAGCGTTTTTTGATTCTAAGTATCTTGACACGTAAAATGTCAAATTTTGATGGTAGGTTGAAGAAGAAGGTTGATATTGAAAATAATAAACCGAAACGTCTTCGTGTTCTACAGTAGAAACCAGTCAGGGGGGGGGGGGGGGGGG
>JAEMON010000002.1:33366637-33376706 GCA_030264115.1 Lygus lineolaris
AAATTATCGAGTTTGTACTCGATGTATCGATTGGAAACGATGGATACATCGTGTTTTGTAACCGTCGTCGATGGTTACAATCGATAGATTGTATATGTCAAGGAAAAAGGAAGAAAACATGATAATTAATTATTCAAATCACTAAAAATTACAACAAATTGATTTATCACGCTAATAACTTAATACAAACGCTAAAATGATCACCAGTAAATGATAATAATCGTAGATAACGTGATTCAGCACCTAACCTCATCTCGGCAAATCTTCTCACCACCTCCCGAAGTGGTCACAAGCTTGTCCACAGTGGTCAGCCTTTGTCAGTGTTGCTTCGTTACAGAACACCTCGCTTGCAAAACATCATCACCAAGTTACAAACTTACAGAACCCCCCCCCCTGGTTCCTTCAGCCCTTCATTGAAACTTGTGATTCGTTCGCAAAGTTTCTGATAAAATCACAAGTCACTTTAACTAAAGTGAGAAATGGGCCCGTCCACAAGGCGAAATCAAAGGCTGGGTGAAAACGAGACTTGCCTTTTCAATCCTAAGGGCTACCTCCATGTGCATCAGAGGGGTGAGGAAGAAGTGGAGGAGCTCTGATGAACTACTGGGGTTTCTCGATGGAGCTGGGATGAGACTTGGTTTGTCCTGGGAGTAGACAAGGTCCGTCCCACCACAAGCTAAAGAGAAAAAATGGACGTTCGCAAAACATTCCCGCAACCAGACGGTCCACCCCCTCTAGTCACCTCTCTATAGAGCTTTCAGATTGGTCATTCACAATAAATTTATTTTCTCTTTAACTAAAATCAACTTTTCCCCAGTTTTTCTGGACGTTTGGAAGATTAATTTAAAATGTTCCAGTTGAAATGAAACAAGTTCGATCAGTGCCTACTTAACTGGTAACGCATGGAAGAAGATCTCCTTCTTCCACACTGGTAATTGAAGAAACCTGATTGACCTTTTTATTTCTTCTCATCTAATTTCGCCTTGCATTTCCGTTCCAGCAGATGCTACTCGACAAAAAGACTGGTCAAGAGCAAGATATGCAAGTTTTGGCAATCCGGTGGCGCGAACCTCTCTCAGAGCTTTTAGATATAATGCCGGATGAGGCTTCTGAAGGCGAGCTAACAGCTCTGATATCGTTCGCAATTGCCTTCCCTGAAGGGTTTATCGCTCTGGTCGATACTTATGATGTAAAGAGGTATGTTACTAGTTACTTTTGTGGTTTGTGAATTTCTGCTTCAGTCCTGTGCATCTTCCTTCTCTTTTTAGATCTTTGATGCTCTTTTGATTCTGTCGCCTACTTTACTTATCAATTTCTATGCATCTTTATGCTGCGTAAACTAGTTACCAGTCTAGCTCGATGCACTTAAGTGTGTAGTATCGTATCTACCTAAACTGGTTTGAATTTAGAACTGTACACGCACTTTCTTATAAAGGATTATACGACTAAATTGTGTGTAGACTGAATTGTGATTTGTGTGGTTAATTGCGAATAAACTAGAGGAGACCCAAGTCGTATTAGTGCGTTGAGTTGTTGAAAATTCTCGAATTTCATCAGCTCAGCTTTTCAGAACTTTTTAAACTTCTCTCGATTCTACGTTTTTGCATTTAATGCAACTTGAATTAATTGTTAGCCCTATAGTTTACCTAGTGAAAAGCATCCTCGTTCGTGATTTCAAGAATCTTTTCCACCTCTGAAAAATTAAGGAAGGTTATCAGTGTCACTTCCAGAATTTGTACAGCAAATTTTGGGTGTCTCACGGGGAGACTATCTTCAAAATTTCAAGTAAGATGTCCCTAAATTGTAGCCTGCAACGTGCTACAAACAGAAAACATACTGACAAAAGAACAAATTGATGCAATTTGAGACCTTGTAGACGCCTCACTTACGTATGGCAATAAAGACACTTCTAGTTCTATAGTCTTGAAAACTTAAGTCACTAGGTGATTTAAAAAAATGTTATGGTTTCTTACAAAACATTACTTCTTGTAGACATTCTACCTACCTACTCATACAGATTCCTTCTTGTGTCTTCCTAAGTTACTAATATAGTTTGTCTTTGTCTGGCCTCGAGCATGTTCCTTAGTTCTTCCGTTACTCTTGGTTTTTCCTGTGGTTTTGGCACGGACAGTAGCATGTATCATTTCCGAACCGTGAACAGTGGTATCGTCAGTAGATATTAATTGAAGTATCGTTGTGAACTGATGAAAAATATTGACTGTCCCTTAGTTATTAACCTGTACCTACCACTCCTTAATATCATACGTCATTTATTTTATCAGACGACATGTAACCAACTCCCTGTGGTTCATTGACTAACACAAATCCGCTGTCAATCCGTAGAAATGAGGATGTGCAGCTTGGAACGGAAGGGATGTGTACTGTTATCGTGTTTGACGAGCTTTTTTCAAATCCAGTTTTCAATCTTAGACTCATCACAATACTTTCTTTTGGTTTGGTTTGAGTTTTTGGTTTGTATAAACCTGTCTTATTCATTCCTATAGAAAAAATTAAAAAGTTTCCTTCAGTGATAACCATGTTAATTTACAGTCACGAAAGTGAAAACAAAATCTTTGGACATCATAGATCTCCTCATTCCTTTTCCCATCCTCTCTTGAGGCATGCCTCACTTCTTAACAAGAACTCACCTTTTGCTATCGAGAAGTTTAATGAGGTAAACCGCTTTTCAAGTTTTAATTTTTTGGTTCATATCAAACAAATCTCTTTTAAGGAGTCCAGTTTTTATGTGCCTACCTAGTTTAGATCTCGGATAAAGTCCAATACAAAATCACCCACTTTACTTATTTTAGATGGGTAATATCCACCTATATTTTTTTTGCGAACGCTTCTTGATTCATGAGCGATGTTCATGGGGAGTTTTCCTCAAATTCGGATTTAACATTCTCAAAAACTCCCTGCTAGTTTCCACTCAAATGTTTGTTTGACAGAGTCAAAAATGGCTGAAAGAAGATGCGTGACGTAGACAGTGCTTCCCCCTAGGTCACTGACATAATAAGTCGGGATATAATTCCAAAATCGTTTTCCGATCATTGGATTGCATCTTTTCGGGAAGCTCACTGGAGTCTACCATTTGGATACATTTAAAAAAATCAAGAACACCGCTCATCAGTAATATTGGTAACCAACCCAAAATTCGAAAGCTCAATATCGACGAGGCTGCCTCTTGAACTCAGTTCCTATTCCGATTTATTCCCTTACCTCCCGCAAGCACTTGAGGCTAGCGTTGTTAGTATGCAGCTGATTCGATTTGAGCTTTAGTGTGATTTCTCGCAGGAGCGGTCTTTTGAATTTCTGTGCAGTAGCCATGTCACTGCACGATCTTGGATACAGAGCAATTGGAATCAGGATCGACAGTGGTGACCTTGCATATTTGTCCAATAAAGCGAGAGAAGTTTTCAACAAAGTTGCCGAGAAGTGAGTCGTCCATTACTTATGATTTGCACTATTATGATCTTGCATTTCTTTTGCGCCAGGTTCCCTGGGGTCAGAAATGAATATTTCCGACTAGCCGAAAGTCATATTATTCAGTTGTTTGTAAGAGATGTCATTCTATTTCAGATATAACCTACCTTGGTTCAGCACTTTGCAAATAATGGCATCCAATGATATCAATGAAGAAACTATATTGAGTCTGAACGAACAAAACCACCAAATTGACTGCTTTGCGATTGGAACCCACCTCGGTAATGTGAACATTGCACAGACCGTATCCAACTTTTGTTAACAACCCTGGTTGATAGTTAGAAATATAGTTTATTTACGTTTACATTCCAATAAAGGATATCAATTTGTTTACAGTTACGTGCCAGAGACAACCTGCGCTTGGCTGTGTTTATAAGCTAGTTGAGATCAATGGGACCCCCCGCATAAAACTGAGCCAAGATGTCGTCAAAGTCACAATGCCTGGAAGGAAGAACGCCTACAGGCTGTATGGTGCTGATGGTAATTCTTGAAACTTTTGGCAGTTTGTACTTGAAAGACTAATGGGGATGATTAGAAAATCCCTTATTTATTTAGTATTATACCGGAAGAGCGAAGTGAGTGAATTACATACACATTCACGGGGCCTGGGACTGGACCGAGTTACGTTTTTTTGCTTACTCTCAATTACTTTCGCCGGACCCTTCCATCAGCAATTTTTCAATGCCTACACCTCGTGGTTAGGAGACCACATTATTGAAGAGTTAAATAATCTAACTAATTTATTTAAATAATTTTATAATTATTATAAAATAATGCTCCGTATCTATTTAATCAGTGCAACTAGAAGTGGGTGCTAAGTGTTTTATTTGTGCACAATACCACTATCTCATCTCCTGTCATATCGTTGCGTAAATAATTCTATCTACATTTCTAGGCAGTTCCGTCGTTAATGTTTTAATTAGTACCTATTAATCAGCTAATAAGTAGTACTGTGTGTTCAAAGAGACCATAATCTAGGTCGCTGAATAGTACACCTATCGGCATATTTAAAAAAAAATTTGATTTGTCTTCTCAGGACATGCTCTCATAGATTTACTCCAAAAGTCGGAGGAATCTCCACCAGAAGTGGGAGTCCGAGTGCTGTGCCGCCACCCCTTCCAGGAGTCGAAGAGGGCCTACGTCATCCCCACTCGTGTGGAACCATTGTACAAGGTACATAAGAAATTATGTAAAGATTATTATTTATTATTCAGGTTTGAATGGCGCAGTTGGGAAAGATTCGCTTTACGTTGACATCTCCGCTGGCTCTGAGGTCTAAACAACATAGAGAAGCAAGTCTTCAAACGTCTCCCACTTTAAACTTCACTAATGTTCGTTGTGAATCAGAGCAGAATCGAAGAAGTTAAACTAAAAAATGGCCTGTGTGCATTTAATAGGCATTCCAGAACTTAACATGTATTTAAATTCAATAACTAATGATTCCCACGAAAAAGGTTACGCCAAGAGTTCAAAAGACCGTAGGGAATATCGATTCTGTAGGCATGTGCTCAGAGTTTGTCTTTGATTGCCTCCAAAGATGGTGGCTAGTAGTTATCCGATGCAGTGGCAAATTTATTGAATTCGGGAGGAAGAGTGATGATGATGACTCCCTGGCATTCTGCCCGAGTTAACTCTACAAAATGAGGTGAATAAAATTGTAGTAGCCTGCTCCCTAATGAAAATACCGCCATTTAGCTAGAAATAAATTATTTTTCTTAAATATTTTCTCAGGAGTACTGGTCTAAGGGTGCGGTTCGTGTTCAATTACCTACATTGGATGAGATTCGCCAGAGGGTGCAAAGCTCACTACAAACCATTAGGCAGGACATCAAAAGAAACCTGAATCCTACGCCATATAAGGTAAACATTATTTTATTTACGCTGTTGACATTTAATAATCAGTTTCGGGAACTTCAAAAGGACTAACTGTGATGTGTTCGTTGAGCTACATGCAGGAATTGTACATAATAGGTTGGATAGGTTCGACTTTTGTTTGGGACCCTTTGAATAGGGTGGCGCATAGGTCGGAAATTCTCATTTTTTACCTCAAATTCGGGTTCAGCGTTCTCAAAAACCCCCATGAGCCACTTTTTAACTGGAAATTCCATCTGGTTGAGCCAGAAAAGAGCTGGAAAGAGGCGCGTGACGTCAGAATTATTTGGGCAATGAGGCCCCGCTGGCGGGAGGGGGGTCGGTGACGTCATCATTGTTAACTTCAAGACCCTTGTATGCTAATAGGATAGGTACCCTTCATGTTGCACCATATTGGAAAGCTCTCGCTAAGATCTATCATTTGGAAAAGGAAAAAAACTATACGTCATCTGTGAAGTTGCTTCAACCCCCCCATGTCGACACCCCCTACCAGTAGGTCAACTAGTTTTCCTCTTCAATTCCTCCAGCTAGTCATGTACCTACTAATTAAATGTAACCCTCAATACTTCCATAAACCTGAAGAACATCTTATCAATTTCAGTCATTTAGATGAGAATCAGAGAAAACTTTTACCTACTTTTAATTGGAAATCAACTGGCGTATGGGATGGTCGATTGAAATTATAGTAGGTAGGTAGTGTGAAGAAAGGTATGACTATTTGAATCGCAGCGTTCCAAGCCTGCTGAATAGACATGCCTTTCCCCGGAACCACCGTAGTAATAAATAATTTATCGTGAAGCCAAAGTACTCCTCCTTTACTTGTGGTAATCCGCCATCGCTTTGGTAGGTACTTCCTCCCGTGAGTGAGCTCTGCTATTGCTATTTTCATATTGCTAACAGTTCTGTTAACTCTCTTAAGTTTCTCAGTACCTAATCGAGTGTTTCTGCCTAATTTATTGCAATGCGCTTTTTGTGAAAAGGGTGTTGATAGTAGTATTTATGTCCTTTTAGTTTTAATCATAATTTTTTTGTTTATTTCTACTTGTTTTTAATGGCATTTTTTCGTTCAGAAAGGACATGTTTATTGCATACTCCATGTGACACAAAATCGGTGGTGTTATGACCACCGAGGTTTTTTTTAATTTTCATTATTATGCGACCTATTCAACTCATTATTGAGGCTTGCCACCACTGTCATTATTCTTGTATTGAACAAGTATTGGGATTAGCTCTAGTCCTCTTATTCCAAATCAGTTTTATGATAAAATTTGTTGATGTATTTTGTGTTCACACATCTTGGTTTTAGTGTCTCATTTTATTGTTTTTCCAATAGGAATCGTCTATTATGAACAATTCAAAGGTCCTTATTCGTCCAAACGGTTCTCTTTTTGACATTAAGGTAATGAACAAAAAACTTATGGGGTCATAACTTCACTGTTACCTCGTTATCAAGTCGAGCACAATGCTTCGAAATCCGCACATTACTAAATCTTTAACATTGGGATCATTGGCGTATAAGTACAGCTTTCTGTTGGTATATTATCATTCATTGGAAGTTGTCTGCACTGGTCTTTGTCACCCATAATACATCCATCATGCATTTCATTACTAACCTGAACCACCTTATTGTATAACAAGTACCTATTTAGTTACCATTGTTTCGTTTCATTTAATGGTACTTGCGTATTGGCCTTGTTGGACTTGTTGTGTTGTCCAGTCTGGCGTTTCCCTATTATTTCAGAATGGTGGTTTGACAACTAGAAGCGACCCTGGATCTGGGGAGTTGGTAATTAGTTCGTTGAAGTTAGGAAAAATTACACGCTCGGTTTTTCAAATAATGATCTTTTGGCTCTATAATATTGATCCCACCTTCATTCCTAATTGATATTCCACTAGAGATTGGACAGCTACAAGATAATATGTTCCTAAATCATGGTCTGCTCCTGTACGTGTAGTTAGTAAACTGGTATGGTCTTCCTGCGATAAGATTGCTTCCCACCTGGGATAATGGGCAACTCTTGTTACTGGGGGACGAAAACTCGACCCTTCAGTAGAAAGGAGAGACAAACAATATGTCTTCGATGACCGTGGTTGTAAGTGGCAAGCCCACTGGAATCGATCAGAATTCTCTGTTCCAACGAGGTTCGACTCCTCTCGAAGTACCATAATTTTTTTAACGATTTCCTGTCCACTTTCAAGTGGCACAGTCGGGCTGGACACGGTGATTGAAAAAATCCTCTGACCCCTATTCAAAAGGTGCGCACGACTGCAATTCATTTAGTAATTAACGCAGCGCAGGGCAGGGTGAGGAGGCACGTGTGAGGAAACTGCTTCACGCAGTTCTGATCGCACTGGGGGCAGTTTTGTGAAGCAGTCTGACCTGCGAGGGGGTTTTGGCGAATTTTGAGGGAATGCAGAGAGTGACCCGAGCGGGGAGCAGGGTCCCAGAAGGCGGGAGGGGGGTGGGAGGGGAAAAAACGAGTGGGCTGCGTGGCGCAGTTTTTGTGGAATTTCCACAACGCGAGTGCGACACGTGCGAGCGCATGCAAGTGCCAGACGTGCGAGTGTGTCAATATGCGCCCCTTCGTTCCAATGCAGGTGCTACAAAAATTGTGCTGTGCTGCGCTGCCCTGCGTCGCACTTGTCTCAATGTGCTGCTAGTGGGTTGCAATGTGGGCCCCTCCCAACTCTCTGGCTCTCTCACCTCAAAGCAAAAAACAACTCCTATTGAAAAGGAGTCCGCCACTGCCATTGTCAGTACTCACACTCTCCAGTAAGGTCAGAATGTTTAGCTCCCTCTAGTCCTGAGGACTCAATTTAGCCGACGGGAAATATGAACAAAAGCTTTTACCCCTAAGTAGAAAGGTGAGACAAACAATCAGTCTTCACCAGGCCGAGGTGGTTTAGCAGTGAGGCCACCTGAATCCATCAGATTTCGTCGGTGTGTCAACAACGTTCAAACCCCCTTGAATTACCATAATTTTTTAAAAATTTCCCTTCCACAACAGCGTGTTGGGACTTCTTGATTTATCTTAAAAGTCGATATGCCATGTTTACGGCATTGATATGGTATTAAACCCATGTTTTGCAAATACCAGCTCCCAATGCTAAAATAGCTGCCACTTCAGAAATTTTCCTGCTTGACAATGTTCCATTGAGCGCTACACCGCTCACCACTTTTGCAGTCACAGACAGGTGGCTCATCTTGAGAACCCTCTAACGTTGATGAAAGTCTTGTATATTGATGTTTGAAATCCGAGCGTGCTACTTGTTGAACCCAGTCTTAGCACTAACTCAAAATTAGACACTCACATGAACTTTTTTCGACTTCACCATTGTGGTCTTCGTCCACCTTCCAAGTTGATTTGACTCGTTTTATCTCAATTCTATTAAATACCCACCTATGTGTATGTATTATGTGAGTGTATCGTTGTATGGTAATAACAAAAAAACAAAAAAAATTGATGGCTACCTAAAGACATTGTTGTTGGCAGAAAATTTGACTTATGCTCATCATTACATAATTTGTGTCTCAATGTTCCAAATTCCCTAGTACTAACACACTTTGCAACGTTATCCATTTTGAACGACTTAGGTACTATAACCTTCTCCCCAGGATCTTCTCATGATGCTCCTTCGGGTGTATTAAGTACCTACATAAATAAAGGGCTATTTTCTACCCTCTCAACGTAGGGTAGGTATCGAACCATACGGCACCGCCACTATTGCTTTGGTGACCACCTGACTACGTGGTGAAAACCACAGGCCGCGCACTTTGAGACCTTTAGATTCAACGTATATGTATGTTACCTATATAATATATACGATATTATCGTATATATTACGATGTTATCGTCGTTCAAGCAGCAACATTGCTATAACTCAGTTTTTGACCAAAATGAGTTAGAGGTCAATCTTTATTCAAATTTTCCCACCCGATCGACTGGTGAAGCTAATTTTGTGAAAACCCCGCTCGCTGCGCCGTTATTGACAGTTTTGCCAACATGATACAATTCAATTTGGTTATCAACATGTGATAAGTCAGCTGTTTGATAGCGCCTTTCAAAGGAAGATGGACGAGGACTCACAGTTTCTGGAGTTCTCGCAAATTGTCACCGGCAGTTTTTTTTCTCTTCTGAAAAGCTGGGGAAATTTAGTTATTGCATATTGCTGCTTAAACGACGATATTATCAAAGGCCACGGATAAGCGCCAAATTTGATCACCTGGATGCTTGCTATGAATAATTCGTCCATTGAAATACTAACTTCTTCTACATAAGAAGAGAACTCTGAAAGAACCGGCGATTGCATTTGTTCATCAAACAACAAGACAGCGGCCATTTTGATTTTCGGTGAGTTTCTCCATGTAGCCAGTAGGTTAACGACTTGGTAACCAAACGACAGTGGCAGCACGTATGGTTTGACATCTGAGCTACTCCAATTGCCTCCATTTATATAATTTATACTCGAAGCGTTACCCACGTTGGTACCTACTGAGTTTGGTTGGAGAGACCTATGGTTTTTGGTTTATTATTTTCAATAATGAACCTTTGGAATCGAGCACGAAAAAAAAAAAAAAAAATTTAACCCCCCCTCAAAATTTGAGGTTTTACGTTTCAAGATACGTAGAATCCAAAAAGTCGAATTTAAAAAAATCCGTCCGTCCGCCGTACGGGCACTTTCCTTAGTTACCATGGTCCAAAATTAATGAAAT
>JAEMON010000002.1:33384375-33397297 GCA_030264115.1 Lygus lineolaris
TTATGATAGCATCCCATGGAGAAGGAGGGTAGAATATTTTCGGTGCCCTCCTACCTCCATGGCCCTGTCAAGGAAATTCCAGATTTTTTGTTGGCAACTCTGAGTAGTGCTGGTACGTCATCGTCATCACAACAAGCCGACACCCTGCTCACTGTTATTTTTGTTGTGATTAGTTTTTTCAACCATACAATAATAGCGTTAAAATTGAGTTTATTAAAATAATATTCTTCCATTGTTACGACAGTACTTTTTCTCTCAAGTAGAAACTCGGGCAGTCGGTGTTGAGAAGTTTCTTCGTATTTCATCGGCTTCGGAGGATCGGCATTTCGACAAGGTTAGTCGGCTTTTATTATAATTTCCGTTCCCGATTTCATTAAATTACCCGCCTGTGGTAAAATAGAAAAGTACCTACCCAAGTAATCCCATTTGTCACAAGAGAACGTTGTTAGAAAAAATAGTTTTGCTTGATTACTTTCCCTGCTTTTTCACTCAGTTTATGGCTACCTCCCTACTTGTGAAGGAAGTAGGAAGGGTCCAGGAACTCCTTTGCTTCAAGTCACGGGAATCTAGTAACTTGGTACTTATCTGCTATAAAATAGGCATCAAGTGTGTCCATTACCTGTCTATGTCTTGGTAGGTAGTGACCTATCCAATCATCGGACATCGGGTACATTTACATGATACGTATACTTGAAGCGTTCTCCATAATTATATTTTACATGAAGGGCATCCTGGGATCTTGGGAATGAGAAGATCTAGAATGAACTTTTGGTTGCCCTCAGTTGTTGTCAGTTGATTAGCAAAAAATGAATTTGACTTGAATACTTGAATGAATGAATACTTGTAGGTAAGCTTTGACAGGGTAACAGGCCATGTTGACTTGCGGATCGTTTGAGGGAGACAATTTATTGGTTGATTCTGGTAGACGCTACCCCAGAATTTCTGGAGGTTGTGGCCGTGATGCAGATTACAACCGAAAAAACGGTGGCGGTCTTGGGTTTGGGGATGTTTTGCGTGGTTTGGGTTACTTACCCGAATTCATTGTCTCGGACATGGTCCGCAATAGACTTCTGAACATTTCAAGGAGTTTGTAAGAATAATAATGTGAGTCAAGTTACTACCACCAACCAACCCAACGTCTAATGGGCTAGCAGAGAAAGCGGTTGGTTCCAGTAGCTATTATATGTCATGAGTCATGACACGCCTAAACAGTTCCTGTTCTCGTAAGTGTCACTAGCCATGGAACAGCGGCACGAACACTAGCAGAGTTATTGGAGTTTGTTGGAGGATAGAGAGACTCAACTGTTGAAACCGGGTTATTCCAGCATGACTGAGACCTGTGAAGGGAGATGGTGTGGATAAAACGAAAGAAAAGTTCATGAGTTCAGCTTATGACTGTTCAACTCATTCATTTCATGCAGCATGAGCTGATGAGCGGATTTTCAAAGAATCTTAATAATTTTAAGTTATTTGGTGGGTGATTCTTATAGAAAATTTTCCTCTGATCCGAATATAGGTAGGTACCATTATTTATGTTTCTACGTTTGAGATGGTGATTTACCCCAAAAACCTTTCAAAAAACACATTTTTAACAATATTTAAGATATTTGGAGTACTCCAAAAATGGGAGGTGTGATGAGCACAGGATCACTAGCGTCCTCCGAAACATAGGTGATTGGGCGAGAGTTGATAAACGCAGCACACTCACAACCAACTGTGCTCAGCTGTGATTCCAACTACTCTTTCCCAAAATCCACCCCACTGGGCGGGTTAAACCTGTACTCAATTCTGTCTATTCAGCTAATGGTAGATTCCAATCAATGATAGATTCCTCTTTCCATGCCCAAATTTTGGTTCGCAGTCTGATAAGGCCAACTGAATCCAATTGAGGCTTCAATTTGAGCAATTTCCGACCCGTACTCCATCAAACGACTCATCCTGGATAACTTCCAAGAAGACTTTCTCCGCTCTGTAAAGCTCAGTGAATGTCAAAGGCCCAGAAATCCAGAAAACTTTAACCTATTGGAAAATCTATTGAACAGAAATCCGATGATCCAGGCAACAACCCTAACGATTCGGTAGTACTTAGTGAATCTATGGGATAAGACAGCTGAACAAAATACTGAAGAGTCCTGAACAAGAGCAACTACAGCTGACTTCTTCCTCTCACCCATAACTTCTTCTCCATCGGAAGAATCGGGCATGGGCCATTTACTTGTAGTTAGTGGTGTTTTCAACCATGGCGGACAATTACCCACCAAATCGGTTAATTTTTTTTTTTTAATTCGCTCATCAACTCATGCTGCATGAATGGAACTTCTAAAAATGTTTTCGCAGGTAATTCGCTATTTTAGGTATAGGCACATGGGGTATTTTGGAATCAGCGCGAAATTTCCTATAAATTTGGAGCTAAGCTTTTTTACTGTGCGGCGGACGGTCAGATTTTTTAATTTTTTTAAATTCGATTTTTGGATTCTACATATCTTGAACGTAAAACATCAAATTTTGGGAGGGGTTTACAAAAATATTTCTTGCTCGATTCCAAAATTAACATAACTTATTCAGCGTGAAAAAAAACCAAAAAAAAAAATTAAAATCATTTGTGTACCTATAGCATACTTGGTAGTTTACTACAACTACAACTAAAAAACTATAGTATAGCATACTTGGTAGTTTACTACAACTACAACTAAAAAACTATAGTATAGCATACTTGGTAGTTTACTACAACTACAACTAAAAAACTATAGTAGGTATAGCATACTTGGTAGTTTACTACAACTACAACTAAAAAACTATAGTATAGCATACTTGGTAGTTTACTACAACTAAAAAACTATAGTATAGCATACTTGGTAGTTTACTACAACTACAACTAAAAAACTATAGTATAGCATACTTGGTAGTTTACTACAACTACAAAACTCGATTTTTTACGTTTAGTACATATTTTGTGCACTTTATTATGCGCTGAAATTTTCTAGTTAATGTCAGTTTGGCCAGTTTTCAATAGTTTAGATTGATTGAGAATTATCAATTTAGGGAGGGTCGGTAGGTATTTTTCTTCTTTTTTTTTTTTGGAGTGCGAAATAAGCCCGGAGAAAATACTGATTCTCTGTTTATGGGGCACTTGGTATGAGAACGTGTTTGATTTCAGGAATCGTTTTAGAATGGTCTGAAACGGATTTCCGTAGAGACAATTTCCAGAAATTTGCATAATTAAAATTTTGTAGCCATTGTGAAGAGGAAAAGACGTTTTCTGAGTACATTGTGAAGAGCTGTCCTACGTGGAACTCAATGATGGTGTGGAGCGCCGTGTTCACATCCGAAAAGCATTGAGTTTCTGAAGGGGGAGGAGATGTTGCATCATAAGTTATTCGTTATTGTTGTTTTTAGTTACTAAATAATATTGAGAGATAGTTTTTCAAAATAATATCATTCTTTCATCAATCTACTCCCGTCGTGAATATTACCCTACACAGAGTTATTTCATTTATCAGGAAGAAAAGTAGAATGAAATCCCCACCAGATATTTTTAAAATCATGAAGGAATGAGTAATAATTACCATAATGAGTAATAATAACCTATATAATTACCATCCAATGAAAGCTGTTGGTGAATTTCCATAGAATATTTTGAGTGAATTTGTGAAATAGACATAGACAAAATTGAAGTTTTGGAGGACAATGTTGTAAGCGACACAATAAAAATATTCAAATGTTTGACTAAAGTAACAAAAATTGTGAATAAATTTCGGTTGAAAAAACTACCGATTTCATTAAAAAAATGTTCGTAGCAGCTCCTGAAGGATAATAACACCGGACCATGATAATATTACTATTTGAATTTCGAGTTCTCCGAGTTCATGAGGTTCCATTCGTGCAGCATGAGTTGATGAGCGAATTTTCAAAGAATCGTTTTAACCGATTACGTAAGTGATTCTTAGAGGGAATTTTGCGCTGATTACGAATATACCAATATTTTCCTAAGTTTAAGATGGAAATTTACACCAAAAACTTCGAAAACACGTTTTTTTACCCTTAATTTTCAAAATTTGACCCCTTTGAGTACCTAGTCCAAAAATTCTGGCCAACGAACTCATCCTTTCCGTTGATTTATTGACATTGTGGATTTTTTTTTAATTTTTAGATTCATTCTAGGGTCTGGAATGACACATAATATTTATACATATAAATATAGTATTCGTATGAAAAGTGTTCAAGTTCAGGAATGGTCTGAAACGGATTTTCATAGAGACAATTTTGCATAATTAACTAAAGTTTTGATTTGATTTTCTTCGAAAATTCGCTTAAAGGATTCTAAGACGATGAATGATTGATTTTTGTTTGGGCATTAACCTATCAGGTTGCATGTTTACGAATTTTGACACAACATTCGAACGTCCGTCAAATTCGGTACTTATTAGTTTTTTGGGGTAAGAGAAAAAGTGTCGGCCAATGTCTGTGGCTTGGGGTGGTGATGGCGCCGAATGGCCTCCTCCTGCAGGCTTATGGATCCTGGAAACCCGAAGGTCCCGAATCGTAAAACGGGATAACAGGGGGAAAACGGTAGGTAGTGCAATCGTCCACCCACAGGGCGCCGCCACTGTTGTTCCTGAGTCCTGAGGGGGATGATCAGTCACAACAACCCCTTTTCTTCCCTCTTTCCTCAGTTGTGCCCTGGGTGTGTCGGGAGAGCGCTGCTCGGGTGTCCTCGCAGTTTGGTGATATCGTGGCGGTACCGCTTAAACGGGAATCTGCTTTTGTCATAAGTTTGGTGTATATTATACCTACCGAGTGGTCAGTGATTGTACCATCATAGAGTCAACGACCGGCCAGGAGGGCCGTCCGCCCGGCGATCCAGTAAGGGCTACGTTTCCCTTTGAACATATTAATAAAATTGTAATTAACAAGGAGTACCCTCACCCAAAGTAGTAGGGCAATGATTATTCTTGATTGCAACTACTTGAAGGATAATCTGAATAGTAATGTAAAGTTAACCTTCAAATTTACCTATTCTTATATGATCCAATAATATCGGTAAACGCAAACGTTATTGATACACATATAATTCGTTCTCACCCAGTAAAAGCACTGAAATTTTTAACACAATAGATTCAATATCACGAAATAACAACAAGTGTACCCGTTCAAGAAACTAGCTTGATCGATTGAATCTGTAGGTGTAAGTAGCAAACCTGGCACAGAGTTAGAGAGACACATACTAACAGACTACATACCTAAACGTAGTCCGCCAAGGAGGAGGCACTACATACGCATTCACAGACCGACTGACTGCTGAATCCGCTCACTCATCCCTCTCGGGGTTCTTGTGTCACCTTAGGGGTCTAAGTAAAAGCCTCACAAACTGCATGAAATATAATGAAGGATCCATTTTCATTATGTGCATACGCTTACTAATATGTGATCATGTTCACAGTAGGTACATACCAACTGCCTATGTACGAGCATAATGCTCATCAAGAGTGATTGGGAACCCCAAGCCAAAAAAACAGGAGGTCCAATTGGTTCCAGCACTCCGTCTTGTTATCGCTGCAATTTTCCTATTTTCCTTTTATCTATTTTTTTCCTCGAGTCATGGATCTGATCTATTCAAAGAAAAATTCAAGTTAGGAGTAGAACTCTTGATGCCTGAATTCTTACTGACTTGGTACCCCTGAAATAGGTATCCCTTCATAGGTACCTACCCTGAAAATCATGTCTGGCAACCCCTCAACCCATGCTGGGTGAAGTCATCATTAGTGTTCTTCAACATATATAATGGCGGGGGAAACTAAAAATTTGACCGAAACTGACCGATTTGACTGAAACTGACCGATTTGACTGAAACTTCAAATGTATTGCGTGAAATATATAACGAAAAAACCCGGGAATATCTAGTGTAAGCTCCAAAAAACCCGTTAACCCCTGAAAATGTCACTGACATTGGTAGACTAGTTCAAGAGTTATGCCTATGATAATAAACTTCTTGTTTGCGCATGCGGGGTAGCTATTGCTGAACCAATTTGGACGACATTTATAGGCAATCGTATTGGAGTTGGAGCCCAACTACACCCCGGCCCGTATTCGATGGTGCCTACCTAGGCCGCAGGTACCCAAACTGTTCACTTCCACTCATCGGATACCCCAAATAGCTCCTTTTTGCGCAAGCACACCCGGTGCTAGTTATCCGACGGCGACGTAATTAATAACTTATTAACGAATATTGTTTTACCTAGGACAAGATTGTCCATAGACAAACCGAACGGAACCAAAATGTTCCGAAAGCTTTGAATGAAACGCAAAACGCAAGTGGAAACTTTGATGTTGGAGCAGACACATTTTTTAAACTTCTTGCACTATTAGGTAGGAAGCTAAGGTACATAACTTCCTACCCTCGGTAGTCACAGTGGGTTTCTGAATCGCAGTGATTATATTTTTTCTTGTATAGTGTCTTTGTTGTATTTCCATTCTTCTGTTGGACATGTTCGCATCATTCCACCTTTTGGTAGGTAAGGTTGGTACCCAACTTCATTCAAAAGACTGAAGTCAATGAAAACTTCCATTTCCTCGAAAGTAATGAATTACTGAGTCAAGTCGAATTCAAAGGTTAGGCCATCATCAAAAACAAACAAGAACTCTTGTCTGCCACTCGTGCTTGAACAAGTTCTTGTTTGTTACTGATTTCTTCACGTGAAATCCTCAACTTCATCGTGAGTGATTTTGTTCGTTCTAGTTTTAGTTCATTCACTCAACTTTTCTCTCGAAATTATTTTTGTGAAAATAGGAACTGAACTGACAACTTCACTTGAAGATGGTCTCAGACAGAATACCCAGATCATGGAAGTGGAAGGTGTCCACATAACGCTGCTGTAAAGACAGAGAATGATTCGAGAAATGTTCATAATTTTTTTATTCTTTAAAATTGTAGGTCAAACGGAGAGCTTTCGAAAAGTTCCATTCATGCAGCATGAGTTGGTGAGCGAATTTTCAAAGAATAATTCTAACCGATTTAGTGGGTGATTCTTATAGGAAATTTGACGCTGATTCCGAATATACCATAATGTTCCTATGTTTAGGATGGTATTTCACACCAAAAACCTCAAAAAACAGTTTTTTTTTGCGATTTTGAAACTAAATTTTCAAAATTTGACCACTTGGAGTACTCTAAAAGTTCTGGCCAACGAACTCAGTCTTACTTTTGATATTATTGACAATTTAAGATTTTTTTGGATTTTTTATCTCGATCCCACGGACAGATATCGTCTGGAGTGACACATATTATAGCATTTCCGAATTGAGTTAAACTTTTTCCACTTTAGACCTTTTCCATTTAGGTTTAAACCTTTTCCACTTAGGTTTAGACCTTTTCCATTTAAATTTAAACCTTTTCCATTTAGATTTAAACCTTTTCCATTTAGATTTAAACCTTTTCAAGTTTAAATCTAAATGGAAAAGGTATAAATCTAAATGGAAAAGGTCTAAACCTAAATGGAAAAAGTTCAACTCAATTCGGAAATGCTATATACAGGGTGGTCCACCTATTAGGCTCCCTATTTGACCACTTGGAGTACTTCAAAAATTCTGGCCAACAAACTCAGCCTTACTTTTGATATTATTGACATTTTAAGATTTTTTTTTGATTTTTTATCTCGATCCCACGGACAGATATCGTCTGGAGTGACTCATATAGCATTTCCGAATTGAGTTAAACCTTTTCCACTTAGGTTTAGACCTTTTCCATTTAAATTTAAACCTTTTCCATTTAGATTTAAACCTTTTTCATTTAGATTTAAACTTGAAAAGGATTAAATCTAAATGGAAAAAGTATAAATCTAAATGGAAAAGGTCTAAACCTAATGGAAAAAGTTTAAACCTAAATTGAAAAGGACTAAACCTAAATGGAAAAAGTTTAACTCAATTCGGAAATGCTATATACAGGGTGGTCCACCTATTAGGCTCACCGCCTTTATTTTCTCTGATTTTGTGGGTAAAAAATTCATTCCAACGCCATTGTTCATAGTTTTTTGCGTACTTTTAGAAAATTAAATAATAGCGCATCCCGCAATTGCGCAAACGTGCGCAATGGACATGAACTTCGTTTTTTCAAATGAGAACCCCCTCTTTTTAATTCAGATTTGAATTCTACGTGAAATTTCATGAACATTTGACCCCTTAATCGATTTTTTCAGCAGCGCGCGACCGGTCTGGTGAGCACGCAAAGATGCGCAATCCTGCTATTTCTTGGAAAAACTAACTTAGATAAATGACAAGTGTGGCACATGACATTTCATCGTTTTTCAACGCTGATTCGCGTGGTCCAAACCGTTTTTTGATTTGACTCAGTTTTCTATGGATTAGAGCCAAAAATGTGACAATTTCCAGATAAAAATCACCATTAATTTATTCATTAATAATAATTATTAGGATTAATAATTAGAAATCCAATAACTAATGTATTAATCCCATAGAAATCCAATAAATAATTTATTCAACCCCATTTAAATAGTAATTGTGATTTTTCCATGGAAATGATCACATTTCTGGCTCTAATCCCCAGAAAACTGAGTCAAATCAAAAAACGGTTTGCACCACGTGAATCAGCGTTGAAAAACGATGAAATTTCATGTGCCACACTTGTCATTTACCTAAGTTAGTTTTTCCAAGAAATAGCAGGATTGCGCATCTTTGCACTTTCCTTAGTTACCGTGGACCAAAATTAATGAAATTTGGTATACCGGCCCCATTCGGGGTCTAGCTGTGCCGCGAAGCTTTTCGTTACCGTCAGTCTTCTCTAAGGCGTAGAAAATAGGGGATGAAATTTTCAAAACGCCCTAGCTCGAAAATTTCAAATAGGAAGGTATATTTTTTCCATCAATTTCGAATAGTTGAACGAAAAAAAGAGCAGAAATGCGAGTGTGACTCGCAATTCTTCCCGAGTAGGCAAAATCTCCGTTCAAATATCAGCTGTTCAAATGCAACTTTCTTTGATTCCACCGAACCAAGTTTGTTGTTTACTTTCAGAAGCTTCCTTAGTTACTGAATTTCTTTACGAATGAATATTATACAACTGTCGAATAATAATAATCACAAGAAGGTACCTACTCATTGTCGCCAAGAGATGATGGATGTGAACCTCGCGGTAGGTGGGTATTTTATGTCAATAGGATGTTTGTAGATGCGCGGTCTATACAGAAAATAATAATCCGTTGTGTAATAATTTGCAGCGTTTTTTTTTTTAAATTCGATATTTGGATTCTACGTATCTTGAAACGTAAAACCTCAAATTTTGAGGGGGGTTAAACTTTTTTTTTCGTGCTCGATTCCAAAGGTTCATTACTGAAAATAATAAACCAATAGGCTAGTCCTTTAGTCTAGTATCCATGGTTACGTCTGTGTGATATTCCTCTCTGCATTACTTTAATGTTGACCCAGATCTCGACCTTCCGGTGTCCATACAATATTTTATCATCGCTGGATATTCCCTCAATTCTCATTTTCATTTACCCTTCAACCTCGCTTCCAAGTAGGTATGGGCGGGTAGGTGCTCACCCCTGGAATATAGATCGCTGTTATTTGCTCGAGGGCTTTTACGTACTACCTTCGGAAGTAAAATACTTGAGCCTTACGTTTTCCTCATCAGTCTAAAACAGGGCGTTAGGAATACGAGGACACTTATGTTAATAATATACTTCATGGCTGTTCTAGTAGCTTAAAGTCAAAAACACGGAAAAATCTTAAAAATAAAAAAGTCACAAAACTATTCGTCTGTGGCTGTGATTTATTCGGCTAGTATTTTTACATGATCGGTTGGTTGTTGTCAGGATTGATGGAAGAGTGCCCGGCTCTATAGTATATTGGTTTAGAAGCAAACGGATGCGTGAAAGAAAAGTTGAATTTCGGGATATCCTCAAAATTTTAACTTTGAGCTAATTTTTGAGCCTTGAACATCAACTGTTAAAGATAGGAGAAGTTTATAATAGGAAATTTAACGTTCTCTTCAATAGTGTATTTATTTTTAATGTAACACTGTAAGTTAAAGGAATGATGGCTATTTTATGATGTAAGGTCGAAGAAAAAATCTTAAAGTGAAAAAAACTCACGAAAACAGGGGTTAAAAAAATCACTAAGAGACTCTTTTTGAAATACTCGTACCTGTAAGATCGATTCCTGAAGTATATCCCAACTTAACTGTAGACACACTGCAGACGTCTGATTCATTGGAATTACTCTTGTTACTGCAATTTTAGTTAAATTTCTTTAAAACTGATTTTTTCTCTGGTGTCGAAGGGGGGGGGATTTGTTAAATTATTTTCTTATCCCAATTACGCTGTTTGTCTGTCTGTCCTTTGTTAAATCTCGCTTTGTTTTCGGTAAAACTACAGCAAAGCTTCTGGCCTGATATTATAGACTAGGTAGATGTGTAAATCATAAAGGGTAAGTAGGTACTGTTGAGTTTTTAAAATGAAAACCTTGAAGTATCCATCTTGAGAACCATTGGTGTATTAATCACTCGCAGTATTTATAGATATAACAATGCATCTCATTCTCTAATCGCGAGATACAGTCCAGACGGGTGTACTTTCGTTGCCCAAATATTGCATAGTTGCGTGCCTCAGCAACCCCTGCCATCCTACCTGGCTTGTTTTGTTTATAGGTGTACGCCAAAAGTCATTCCCCCCGAATGCGAAGCTGTGGGTGGCTTCTCAGGATGGTATCTAGTCCGAGTCGATATCCCGTTTATTCGTAGTGCCACAGTGCAGTCGTTGTGCTTCTTGTAGAGCGATCAGTTCGTACTTATATTTTCCTATTC
Source organism: Lygus lineolaris (assembly GCA_030264115.1). NCBI lineage: Eukaryota > Metazoa > Arthropoda > Insecta > Hemiptera > Miridae > Lygus > Lygus lineolaris. The sequence goes on from JAEMON010000002.1 coordinate 33,395,189, forward strand.
GGTTCTCACTCCAACAAAAATCTATTTTTCTTAGCCTTTATTCCTAAAATGTTTGTTTTGCAGTTGAATTCGTTTGATTTTCCAGATCGTCTGTTTGTTTATTATTTCGAATTATAAACTTTTGGAATCGACCATAAAGAAAACTCATTTTAACTCTCTCTAAGTTTGATGTGTTACGTTTCAAAGTTACTTACAGTTTAGAATTCGAATTAGGTAAATTAGCTAAATTTGACATGCCTAGCATTTAGGGTTTAGTTGTCCATCGAAACTCGTTACTGCGGCGTACTGTTGGTTACTGCTGCGTGTACTTTTGGTCTGTCTGTGGTCTGACCCAGGCAAAACTAACGATTTTGATGAAATTGTCGTGAATTTCACCGAAATTGTTTGAGTAGTTCTAGAGTTACGGCTATGCAATGGTATTCGTCTTGGAAGCAGCCCCCAACTCCCCTCCGAACTTGAGTGAAATCTGTCCATTAGGAACTGAGATATCGCACACGCTACTAATGGTCCGACAGTCATAGGAGACTGTCTAGGACAGGGATTCCCAAGATATCGGTTTCCCCATAAAGTCACCAGGTTCATCCATCACACTGAATTTTTTATCGTTACTTTGTGATTTTGATGTTTTTTTTTTTTTTTTTTCAACAAAAAAAATTCCCTAATTAAGTATTTTTACCTACCTAATTTGTGTTAATAGTAATTAATTACACTTGATATTTACTTAATTATATGTATATTTATTTTGTTAAATTTGGATGGGAAAATGATGCCAAGTTAAACTGGTACCTAAGTATTTTGGATCAATAGGAAAAAAACCAGTGATAGGGTTTTTAAAGTAATTTGGCTATGGGGGCCTGAGGTATCAGTTCATTTTTTCAAAGGGGGTTTTTGCCCAAAATAGTTTGGGAATCCCTGGTCTAGGGGCTAACCCGTGTAATCCCTGAAAATTTGATCAAAACCGGACCATAGCTTCATATGGTTTTGCCTGTGACAAGGAATTTTGACTACAGAAAGACGCGCAGACCAACAGCCACGGTACCAAAATTGTTCAGAAAGGTCTGAAACGTAAAAAGCAAGTTGAAATGTTGATTCCGAAGGGAACATTTTCTCATTATTTCTTGCATCAATACTTAGCTTCCTACCTTCGGTAGTGTGGAAGCAAAATAGCGAACCTTTGTGTCATTATTTGCAGCGTTTACCTCCTTTTCGTTGAGACGGATACTAGTAAATTTAAAAAATGAGGAAAGTAGTGATAGGAAGATCTCGATCCGTCGTCACATGTGCTCGTGATCTGATCTCCAAAGTCAATGATCATGGACAAGGCAAGTATGCATCATCTATTTATTGCAGCCTGTAAATAAGATCTTGATAAGATTGAAGAACTAAATTCCCTCCCCCAGCCTACCACCTTTATATCCCCCCTTCTCGAAGCACAATAGTTCTACACTGATTACGTGCTGTAAATAATTCTTTCGTCAAATGAACGCTATTGAATCGGGTTTCATGAATATAAAATTATTGTGAGTTACGAGTTATGGGTACCTACCCGAAAGAAACTCCCAGAAAGCTCTTTACTTGGCTCTTGAGTTTCCTTGACCCATTTTCTTTTCTTTCTGAGAAAGCCCGTCTAATGCTGTTCTTTGAACTTGGCGTTGTGCGTTTTTTTTTTATTGGAGAACTCCTTCTCAAAGTAAAGAGTATTGTTAGCTAGAAAACAGGAGAACAACCGAAAGTTACAGGAAACTGAATTTATACCTATACCTATTATCTGGGTCGTACGAATCTTAAAGTAATTGATGATATTGTAGCTTACATTTATTGAAACTTGCTGTTTGTTGCTCTTTATTTGAATATTATAAACGATTGTTGTTATAAATAAATTTACCTTCTGCACTGGCGATCATTCGATAAATTATATTTTTCAATAAATTACTAACGATTGATGCAAAGGATCATTTTACCGTACGAACTCCCTTCCATTCGATAGAAGCTTTTTCTCATGTATGGAATGAAGCTACGTTCATCATTACCTTTTTTGGTGTCACATTCTGAAAGACGATGTGACCGTCACTGTATCTTTTGTCGTCCCATCTTCTATTAGATCGAGAG
>JAEMON010000002.1:33399235-33410166 GCA_030264115.1 Lygus lineolaris
CGCCCCTGTGCAAGAGTTCAGTTGTTTAGGGCCTAATTCACTTGACACTTTTTTATAGAGGAGCAGGTACGGCCCATATAAAATACTGCCCATATAAATACTTTTCCATATAAATACTGTCCTACCACCAGAGCCAGAGTGTAAATCACTAATAAACTGATCTTCCAGCAAATTAATGCTCTCATGCGGGTGCCTTTTTTGTCGGGAGAGTGGGTAGTTGGTTGGTCAACTTCCAGAGAGTTGGCGTGGTTTGTCATAGTCGATTTGAAGCGGGAGTATGTCTCTCTGGTTATTGTGGAAACCAGGGGAGTATCGAGGTCGTTGTGAAACGACGAGTTTCGTTTCTACTACTCTGCATGATGGTATCACCGACGAAATACGCGGTTATGAGAATCCTGCTTGCTCTACCGGAGGTAAATCCTTATATCATTTCCCCAGAAGATGCCGCTTTCCACGTGTGTGTTGTATTATCCTCGTTGGGTGCTCCATCTGGTTTTTCTATGGCGTGTTTCATCCAAATATAGTCCTAATAGGTATCCGACGTTGGACGTTGGGATTTTCCCCGTCGTCTAGGCGCAGCGGGCCTCATTATTTCATTATTGATTTTTTCGGACATTATTGTTCATGTCTATTGGCCGGTGACAATAATTGAAGGAGTGAAAGTGGTGTGAGTCGTAATCATAATTTTCAGAAACATAAGGCTTTATTTTGCAAGTAGTGGTACAGAAGATGGGTTATGACTTACTTCACTTTTTCTGCTGGCACAGAAGATGACTTACTCCACTTTTTCTTTCATCTTATTTCCATGATTAGTTCGAGAATATACCGGTCAGTCACACATAGGTCATTAACTGACTTACACCACTTTCACTTTCACCCCTCCAATTATTCTCAACATTTGCAAGAAATTTTGTCTCTTGGAGATAATGGAAAAAATATGTTTAGCTCGGTGAGGCGATATGATCCCAGTTCATTCTTGGATGATGAAATTTGGTATACATCCACGGGTACAGTTGGATAATATTGAGAGGACGTTAGATCAGCTGGGTGAAACATACAACTATCTCAAATTCCTTTTCATCCTAGGAATTGCAATTTGGCAGCTACATAAAATTTAGCTGAAGCAAGCTATCAGGGCATATTTTTGCCCTTTTCTTCAGGTAAACTGCCAATGTATTAATTTCGGTATGTACCAGTTGTGTAGTGTTACGTTTCGTTTCCTTCTTGCATTTGAGATTGAGTGTTGAAGCCCGCGACATCCCTCAGAATTATATAAACTTGCTAACGATTGGAAACATCCGATCTGCAGCTCCGTGGAAAAACTTGTTTGGCTTTGGCCTAACAAAACAATTCATCAGAGCCTGCTGCAGCGATTTGTTTCCGGCCATTCATCTCGTATCGCCGCGGTTCAGCCCAGCCCCGAAGCAATGAGATAGAAATGCGAAAACTCAACAAGACTCAATCGACCGTTAGGGGCTTCGCGGTTTTTAGAAACAATAGTATGTAGGTACGTGGCCGGTCACGTGTTACTTTTATATTGTTAGAACTCTTTGTTGAAAAATCTAGAGACCTCGACCTACAGAAAATAATGGCAATTTTTGAATAGGCAACAAGAAATGTAATTGATTAATAGACACGAAATACATAATAATTGAATAAGAAATACAATTCAAAGTCAAATAATACCTAATTAGTACATTAGTGGACAACGCACAATAATAATATATGTAAGTTAGTTTTAGAAAATTTTCGAAGAAAATGAAGCTATGCAATTGCAATGGCTTCAAAATTTTTGTAATCCAAATTTTTGAAAATTTTCTTCATGGAAATTCGTTTCAGACCATTCTAAAACGATTCCTGAAATTCAAGACTTTTTTATATGTGAAAATATTTATTTATTTATATATGTGTCACTCCAGACGATATCGGACCGAGGAATCGAGATAAAGAATCCCCAAAAAAATTTAAAATGTCAATGATATGAAAAGAAAGGATGAGTTCGTTGGCCAGAATTTTTGGAGTACTCCAACGGGTCAAATTTTGAAAATTTAGAGTCAAAAATCGCTTTAAAAAAACGTGTTGGTTTATTATATAGTGAACCTTTGGAATCGAGCACGAAAAAAAACGTTAACCCCCTCAAAATTTGAGGTTTCACGTTTCAAGATACGTAGAATCCAAAAATCGAATTTAAAAAAAATTCGTCCGTACCTACGCAGTACGCGGCACTTTCCTTAGTTACCATGGACCACAATTAATGAAATTTGGTATACCGGCCCCATTCTGGGTCTAGTTGTGCCGCGAAGCTTGGCGTTACCGTCAGTCTTCTCTAAGGGGTAGAAAATAGGGGATGAAATTTCAAAACGCCCTAGCTCGAAAATTTCAAATAGGAAGGTATATTTTTTCCATCGATTTAAAATAGAACACAATTTAGGACCAACAGTTCGCTCCCTGTAAGGACTTGAGGGTTGAACGAAAAAAAAAAACAGAAACACGAGTGTGAATCGCAATTCTTCCCGAGTAGGCAAAATATCCGTTCAAATATCAGCTGTTCAAATGCAACTTTCTTTCGATTCCACCGAACCAAGTTTGTTGTTTACTTTCAGAAGCTTCCTTAGTTACTGAATTTCATTAATGAATGAATGATACAACTCTCCGATAATAATAATATTACAAGAAGGTACCTACTCTTGTCCCCAAGAGATGATTGTGAACCTAGCGGTAGGTGGGTATTTTATGTCAAAAGGATCTTTGTAGATGGGCGATCTACACAGAAAATAGTAAACCGTTGTGTAATAATTTGCAGCGTTTTCTTTGAAGTTTTTTTTTTGTAAATTACCTACCATCCTAAACATAGGAACATATATGGTAGGAATCACCCACCAAATCGGTTAAAATTATTCTTTGAAAATTCGCTCATCAACTCATGCTGCATGAATAGAACTTTTAAATTAATTACTTTCAATAATGAACCTTTAAAATTAAGTAGATGGGAAAAAAAATCCAAATTATTATGTTTGTGGTCTGGTTGTGCACCGAAGCTCGGCGTTATTACCGTCAGTTGTCTCCAAGGAGTGGAAAATAGGGGAAGAAAGTTTTAAAGATTTCAAGAATAGTTTCCAATTTTCGGAATGAAATGAGACCATCGGACCAATCACTCGCCCCCCATATGAGTGTTGAACGGAAAAATTACCAAAATACCATTGCAAGTGTGAAATTGATTTTTATATTAGTTTTTGTATTTATTTTTATCAAGTCGAGTACCTACTCTTTCGAATTTCGACTGTAGGACAACCCTTCGCTCCCCATGGAGGTTGAACGAAAAAAAATAACATAAAATGATGTTTTGTTTTTGGTCCGTCACTATCGAAGGTAGAGAAGCCTAATATTCGCGCAAGAAGTGAAGAATCTAACCAACTCGTAGGATTACCTTTGTATACGTACTCGTACTTGGAATGTTTTCTATATTTTATCAGAAAAATATTCTTGCACCTCACTATCGATATTCAATCTTTTTGGGAGAGTCTTGGAAGAAAAAACTCCTTTACTCTCCTTCGTGAATAGGTAGCTCAATAATCGAATTTCCCGCTCTTGGGAATTATTCCAGCATCTCGTTTGATCTGCCTACGCCTAGAGATGAACTTCCGTTTGAAATAGTTCCAACTTGATCAAACATTGGTGACGCTGCGTGGACTTCTGGGCTTATTTGACTGGGCCGATAGGTAGCTTGGTAAATTCCTCTTTAGACAATAATACCTACCCCCTAGAGTCGAATTCACGACGCCAAATCTCTATTACAGTTTGCAGTGTGTCTGTGTTTTTCTGTTTTCTTCTCAATCTGGAATATTTTCTTGAGTTGTTTGCCTAAATATGGCAAAGTTCCTGGCCGTTTTTTATGCCTCCTCAGTTATGTGATTAATGGTGTTTTCATACATGACCTATTTTAGCTTTGGTTCAAAGTAGTAAATCACTTCTGTTCGAGTAGATGATGCATATACCTTGCGATGAATAGTATGTTCGTATGTACCAGTTTTCCCCCGACCCACTGATTGGATCCAGTCGTCACGCCTCAACGGTGCTCCAAGGGCGTTCCTGCGCGCTTGAATGCACTAGTTGTGTGCACCGTGTGACCCCACCTTCCTATTAACACGTGCACCAGAACTCAAGAACTAATGAGTGCGCTTCACTTGCAGGAGGGTTTTCGCTTAAAACTTATGTTCTTCTATGGACCTACCTATAGATTTGTAGATACAAAACTCTGTCTTAACCTCATCCCCATCGTCGCTCGTCGTCGCTATTCCTAGCCTCCCTATTCTTTGGTTTGAAACGTGATAACTACGTTTCATGTAATCATGAACGCACATTGAAATAGCATAAGAGTCCAATAGCATCTGATTTCGGAGGTACATAGAGGTTGTTTCATGCCTCCACATAATTTCTGACAAGCTGATTTTAAACCCTGAGTTGTAATGTACTGGAACAAGACTACATAATATTCCAGATTGTCGAGACGATATACGGGGAAATATCATTTAGCCTTACGTCCTTCACTGAAAATTACCCCCTCACGTAGACGGGCCCAAAGATATTAATTTGTCAACTCACATTGATTTTCAGATGAATCCTATGGAACCTAAAATTGGAACAAACAGATTAATGAAGGAAAATTAAGATAATGATGCCAATCGTCTTTAAGTTTGAAACGGGGGGATTCAGATCCGTTTACGTTATTACTTACGATTTTATTACCATGTAATCTAGATTGTGGCAAAAAGGTCAACCAGACCACGGAACCAAGAAACACACGTATGTCTCCTTTACTACGTCGTCCTATCCACTGGGGAACTTGCATGGTTATTTTTTATTTTGTAATTTGAAAAATCTTGATGAGGGCTTTCCAAAAAGGGGTATCTAACGATTGAAAGTTACTGAAAAAGGGTCATGCAATTTGAACTGACGTCACCGACCCCCCGCTTGCCTGTGCCCCCCTTTTGACATCACGCTCTCCTTTTCAACCCATATCCTGGGCAAACTTAATTTCAAGCTGAAAATCGGCACCAGGGGGTTTTGAAGGGCGCTAAATCAGATTTTGAGGTTCAAAATTCCTACCAATGCAAGTTCCCCATTGAATGAATGATATCTCGTGCAACGTGTAGGTACGTCTGCGTATTCAAAAACCTGATATGAAACTGCACATAATAATACTGTACTACGAGCAATATTCAAGTTGAATATGAACATAATATGTTCATGTCAACATTTGTTTGCTTCGGTTGATCATTTCATCTTGGCATAAATAAATATGACTTTACCTGCTGCAGTTTTGACATTTTTCTCACTTTGCATTACGAATATTGCCTGTGGGAGCAAAAGGTCGAAATGACTCGTTATGGGAGGTGGAAAATTCGTTGTTTTTTCACCTCCTTCACCCTTGGGACACTTCGCTCTTCTTATGGAGAATCGATGTTGGTATTAATCATTGGGAACCTCACCCTTCCTCCTCCCTTGATTCAACCCCGTTGCCTTCTTGCTTACAAAAAATATATTTGGCACCATTTCTTTAATGAAGTTTAGCTTCGTCTGAACTGGGGTTTGAGTTTAGTTTTTTCTCCTCCTCTGTCTTTCCTCGGAGTTTTCACTATATCTTCTCAACGTTGTGCTGGGACCAAATCGAATTAGGAAGAGTTTTTCGTGGTTAGTTACCTATATGAAAATTGCTGTTAATTGATTGATTAGTTTCGTTTACGTCTTGTTAAGTAGGTAGTGTAAATTAAGGTTTGATCCCCGGAATGCATGCGGACTATGGGGTATATCCGATGACCAAAAAGGCCGAAATGGCCCTTGAAGTGGTAAAACTAGAAGAAAATCTAAGAAAACTAGAAGACATTGTTGTATCGAACACTGTTTATTAAAGTATTGTCTCGTGGCTTCTGACAGAGGCCTTAGTAAGTAATTAGGTAGTTAGTTAGTACCCGCAATGATGAATTTGTTGAGTGACCTGCTGATTTTCTAAAACCAAGTATCGATAAAAACTATACTATCACCTATTTATACCATAAAAATATTTCGTGAGCAAGATGTAAATGACAAAATAATGTGAGTATAATGAATATTATTGATTATGGTATCTGAACTGCACGATAATTGAGTCCGGAATCAAATGTCTTGCTGTACCTTAGGTGGTTCACTAATTTATTCGACAGTATTTCGGTGAATAGACTAGTAGATTCATAATGGTTGATACGATTTCTTCATAAATATACTGTTAAGTCTTTACTAGTAAAATGTCAATGTTCACGGTTACCTCCCTACTACATTATGGCCCTTACTGGATCGCTAAACGCTCATGACGATAAAGGGAGACGAGGAGATGTTCGGTAATTGCTGCGGTACTTCGCCCGTCGTGGAAGAAATAAACGCGGCTCCCAGCATCAAGTCCAGCATCAAAGGGAAAGCCGGTCTGACAGTTGACACTTCTAGTACCGTGCAGGACATGGAAGACCAGGATGATGAGGATGAGGTAGAACTGGGAGGGATGTCAGAACCTCCAGTCACCCCTGTAGGCCGCGACGAGTTGGCTCTACGCAGGCATAGGTTCTTCAACGATCTCATGGCCGCCTCCCAAGGCATACACAAGGTCAGATTCGACCCTCGTGGCCCGTCATTTTCAGGTAGGTACTGTCAGCTTTTCAATGCATGCGAAGTTTGGTTTATTTCCATGTACACCACTGACACTTCAATCTAGAGCCTGATATCTACAGACTGGTATTTATTTATTTATTTGGAATCATACAATCACCCTGCTTCATATAAAAGGATTTTCTCCCCTATCTACTATGGGTTGTACATATATTTACATATCGGTAAAGGGTAATTAAGTAGAATAGGCAAATAATTTAGAATTGAACAAAATATTATTTTTTTTCCTTCTTTCCCAATCTGGTTCCAATCAAGATTTCCTCTCAAACCTATCCATACTCTTCCCCACTCTATCGGCAAATAATGGGAAGAGATAGGGTTCTCCTTCTGCGCCGTACAGCGTCCTCTTCCTTAATTTTGTAATTTATTATATATAGTTTGTTGAGATCGTGGTGAGCTCACAATGCACAGTGGTCACGATCCGGCAGAAACCGAGTATAAGTAACTATTTTAGGTAGGTATAAGAACACAGAGTCAGCGCTAAGTTTCCTATAAGTTAGGAACGGAGCTATAGGTCCTATAAGTTAGTTTTTTTCTCGGAAAATGACCATTACTGGACCACTATGTGACGTGGGGCCTTACTTACGTATAATCATGTAATGGGGAGTAACACGCATATACTATTTTTCATTTCGAGATCTACGAATATTTTATTGGTGAAAAATAATCTTTAGGAAAGTCAGTCCATTGCACAGGCAGGTTTCCTGAGACTGTCCCCTCCACTTCTTCTTCTATAGTGTACCAGGTCTCTGCAATTGTTTTGTTGTTTAAAAATTATTTATCAAAGGTAAATTATTTGCTCATTTGTAGTTCATTATAATTGAAATGACTGATCTCAATTCATGTTGGTAATATTGCTTTCAGAAAAGCTCTTATGCTTTAGTGAATGCATTGCACTTTCATGTGCTGACGAGAGCCGTTACGGTCTTACATCTTGTTTTACATGCCTCTGTAATACTCAATCCAGTCCCGCGTGGTTGGGCAATTAGAAGGGGCAGAGGGGCAGTCATTTGAACTAAGGATCTTCATGTTCTTCTGATTGCTCCTTTGGGATAAGATGAGCCGACTTAGTTAAAAACTATATACACTCATGCGGAACACCATTTTGATTAAGTGAAATCCAGTGAATTCATTAGGTATTTGATTGTTATTCCATTACCAAATTTGTATCCCGTACTTAACTATATAATTACGTGGGTGAATTATATTCTTTGTGAAAAGTAGTTTCAACAACGCCTTTGGAGAAGGGCTTGGAGAACAAAGAGATGTATTAATTTTTTCTAACATGAAAGAAAAACTTGAGGACTTATTCTGCCAAGTACCTACCACAAAAAATCAACGAGATCTACTTAGGTATTCATTTCTAATTTATATTTTCGATTTTTTAGGCACGGCCGTTGTAGAGTCGGTCGAGGTCTAATTTTTTCGTCGCTAACCGCCATTACTACATGAACCAATGATCAAAAAATTCTGAAATTTCGATGATAGTTCGGGGTAAGGCCCTTCTTGCTCTCATTCGAATTTCGTACTTTCGGATCAGTAATGGAGACTGCGCATGCGGAACGTGAAATACGCCGAGCCATGTATTCCAACGATTACTCTAGACCAGATGTTAATAATGAATTATGCGCATATTCATGATATCTTTTTGATTAATTTTTTTTTACCAGCACTTTTTACTTCACTTTTCAATCACTGACCCACAGTAAAGAGGAAAGATGCAGTGACGTGTCGAGGCGTTTAGCGAGTAAAGGTTGAGCGTTACTGATCTATTAAAAAGGTAACTGATTTGTCAATGTTGTCAAATTCATTGTGGCGGTTGTGGAAGAAAGTTTGCGATTTCTCTCGCGGATTTGGTTGTTGAGGTTCTACTTGCCCCCAAGTAGCTTGCCTAACAAAAAGTTATACATTTGTGATTTGCGAGTCAAAATTCTTAGGTAGGCATGTCTTTCTTATCTGTAAATTTCCAAGTGTGTGAGGACTTGAAGGTAGATAGGTAGTTGTTCTGCTGAGGTATCTGAACAAAAGCCATGAGTTACCTGTTGGTATTTTTCAATGTAGACATACAAATTGACCACCTAGGCTCGAGCAAATATCAATTTGAACTTGATTTATTTTAATATAAAATATTAAAAGTAATTTTATATATGTGACAGAAAATATTCTGTCACAATTCAGAGGTCTTGAGTTAATTTATTTTTAATGATGGAATTCATCTTCAAAGTCCAATACCCATTCCATCGATGTAATTAATCTCGAAATTACTTCTTAAATGACTGGTATATGGCATCGCAAGTCGAATCATACTGGGCCTGGAAAAAGTTCCCAGCTAACGGGGTTCCTAGATCGTACTTCCTGGCGAACTTGGCTATGGAAAACTTGGCGCGACCGGCAGTAGCTGTATCGGATATTTTTGGCTCCGAAAAGGTGATCTTTTTAGGCTGCTTGTAAACCAGCAAAACGTAGCGATGGAGGCCACTTCCTTTTGGTGGAACTGATCCCACGTATTCTGCTATTGCGTGGCCGTCTTTGATGGATCGTCCTGGTATGTTCCCAACCAGCCAGTGGAGCCATTCGCGGGCTTTTGGATCTTTTCTACTTGGCGCATCTGGATCTGTCATGCAAATCACGTACAGTGCACCTGGAAGCATGCGGTTGTGGGAATAAATTATTAAATGTTACGAACTGCAGTTTTTATCGACTTGAGGAAGATATTGATATATATAGTGATATAAAATGTTACCTACTTTCCTCTACACTCCACGAGAGATCTGGCTTGTAGCGTACTTCAGTTGGCGTCAACTCATTGCCATAATCTGCTTTCACGTTACTTTTAGGGTAGTTCACTTCTAACTGCTCATGCCAAGGCTCTTGGATGATATCCGGGACCACTCCGTGCTTTTTCAATGCCTCCTCGGCCATTCCTTTCTTCTGTCAGGCCCGCGATGTTGCTTCTAGTTCGGAGTCCAACAAACCGTAATCGAACTTAATGAAAAATTTGCAACTCTGGGATTTCGAAAGTTTTTCACAAATAAGCGGATATGATCGATATTTCCTGTAGGTACCTATTTATTTATCGTTTCCTCGAGATTGAACTCAGACAAGTATTATTTAGTTACATGCAATTATCGTAGAAACGAACTTCAATTTAATCTATCAGGTTGTCAGTGTGATGCAGTTTAGCCTACAGTCCTAATGTATGCATCGAAGAGGATTATTACTATTATAATAGTGGAGTGATGATAATAATATCCTTCCCGAAGATTCTACTGTAGGTACTAAGTTTTGAGTATAAAAAAAAATTCGATTGAGACCGCAAAGGCAGTTTTAGCTTGTGTACCCGCAGAAACTTGTGCTTGTTGTCTATGTGTACATGTCATAAGCCATGTGCGAGAGTAATCTTTCCGTTCAAGGTTTCATGTAGGATGCATAATCAGTATTGGAATGTATTAAGTTGATGAAACCCTACTTACTTTAAAAAGTAGGGTCTGAAGTTGAAGTAGTAATGTAGTTCCCTGAACGAATAAATACGTCCATTTTGGTATGTTTCAGGGTGTTATCCCCTTCGTGGGTTCACGCACCTTCCCAATGGCTGTTACTAAAATATTCGTTTGATAGAGATATAAGGCATCGAATGGCGAAGGGATAAGTCATAATAAGGGAAATGGCGTGAAAGAAAACTTATGAACTCTCTGCTTTAGCCTGGTTGCTTACAAGTTGCTAACATTTCCCTATATGGGATTTCATCATACTCCAAGTCCATAAATAGTTGTATGGTGTCCTCACCAGTTCTGCCTTATATAGTTCGTAGGTACTCTCAATGTCCACTTAAATCAAACTAAATCCTAGGAGTTGGAATACGGGACACAAAGATGGGGCTATCCAGCGATACGGGCCGACATAGTTGGAAGGCAGGGAGGAGCTTTCGCGGGTGATAAAGTGTTGACACTTCGTTGATTGATCACATCCTCACAAGTTTATGCTCTCCTCCAAGTAAATATAGTCCCTGTAATTCACATTATGATGTTCCCTCTACTTCAACATCATATTATACTCCACTCCGCTTGGAATACAGTTCGCGTTAAAAAGGACTGTCGGTATTTAAAGTCTATATTCGCCTTCACATAAACATTTTCCTCATAGAATCAGTGTGACGCGTGCACATTTCATTTCATCAACCATAATATTGACCAGTTTGCCTTTTAGCGAATTTTCGAAGAAAATGAAGCTATTGC
>JAEMON010000002.1:33410176-33433803 GCA_030264115.1 Lygus lineolaris
CTCACCAACTCATGCTGCATGAATGGAACTTTTTTCAATCCCATAGGGCCAACCAATAGGAAACTTACATACCATCCAAAATTTCTATATATTTTTTTTTCAATTATTATATTTTTTAAATTTTATATTTTTTAATTCTAAATCAAATTTAAAATTTTTAACATCAAATTCAAAATTGTTCAAATAAAATTCTTCCTTAAATGAATTATGTATATATTTTCTAAATCATATTCAACATTTTACAAATCAAATTACTTATACATATCGCTGATTTTAGAATAGGGCATGCAATAACAATAATTATTGTCAATGACATTGCAGTTAAATTTGACTTGAATCGGCTTTAATAGGCATATTGGATGTGAGCATGGTGTACGATGGTTCACGTAGAAGGTAGGTAGATTCCCAGATTCCTCGTTGCCTCTTCTCGCCTCAGTCAGCTGACTTCATTGGGGTTCAGGCCTTGAATTGAGGTCTCGCTGAGTGTTAGGTAAGGAAGCTGCCTTTTATGGAAGTTATCGTTCCAACTAAAATCATGAGTCACCCGCATCTTTTACCTGCGACACTTTAATTATCTCCAAGTAGTTCACGCAATGAGAAACTTCTAAACTTGATATTATCAATTTTGCAGTATAGGTTATATTATAACGAAAAAAGTCTTGCTTTATGAATATGCTGATATGGTTCTAAATTGTTATCGAATACCAAGATATGGAAAGAACCAACCCCCTTATCTACTTAGGTGGTTCTGTGCATTGTGAGGGAGAAGTGAGAATCGTGTCTATTTATTGTCCTTATCGTGAATGGTTTGTGTGTGAGTGAAATTCGTACTTTCGGAGATATGCACAGGTAGGCCAATATATCATAGTTTTCGTTGGAACAGTTTTCCAGATAGTTCATGGATTCTAAAACTCGTAAATCTTTTTACATTTTTTGAAACCTTCACCTCCGACAAGTACACATCATTGTACTTTCCCCTGGTAACATCATGATACGAGTTCCTATATGGGAAATCCAATAAAAACAAATAGCTTGGCTGAAAACGGATTGAAATCAAGTTCAGAGGTTAACGTTGTGTCCAAGTTTGGTCTGTTTTTTAGGGAGTAATTTTTATTTAAACGTCCGCAATGTTAGTAAATTTTAGATCTCTATCTGGTCCCACCCCAATTAATGGGAAACATGTAGTTCCTGGGATCAATTTATTGACGGGAAACGTGTGGTTTTGTTCGGCAATTTTTGAAGTTTTTTAGTAGGCACACATCCAACGGCGGCGTAGCCAAACCAATTAGTGTACTGTGGTAGAACATAAACTTTTATACCATAAGTATTTATATTTATGATTATTTCTCATAATTATTTAAAACGCCAAAAAAATTAAAGCAGTAAATTGATAAACTCAATGTTACAAAAAATTACATAAAGTTCTTTTCTTAATCTTCACCCCAATTTAAAAAAAAACCTTCCTGTTTAAAATCAATCGGCAAAAAAAATGTAGTTCAAGTTCGTCGATCAATTTGGATTTATGTCAGCTGACCATACACACTCCATTGAGGTGGGATGCAATTTTAATTTTTTTAAATTGAATGTTATTCCTAGAACGACTACTACCTACTCTTTCAACTCCTGATTTTTGTTTTGTATGTCCACGGCCTGCGCCATTGAATTGAAAAAAAAAAATAAAATAAATAAAAATCTTAGCAGGGCAGCTGCCCCACTTTCGCTACGCCCTTGCAAACATTATTATACCAATGTATTTCCAATGATTTATTTATTCCAATTTAATAAAATCAGAACGGCTTTCCCACAGTAATTAATAGTTAGGGTATCGATTAATTCATCGGATAGGGTTCTTTCCATTAGACCCCATCGTATCTGAATTTGTTGTGAAAATTTGTACGGAATTTCCCAATCTAGGATCACTATGATTACACAATGCAAATAACTCTACTTTGAACCGCTTGAAGCCGCTTCAGTTACCTTTCACATTAAAGAAAGTTTATTTATGACCGGAAATTCATGTCAATTGATTTACTTGTCAATATTACCTAGGTACTTGTTACGAATCGCGAAGATCGTTCCTTGAAGCTGGTGAGTGGAAAGTGAAATTCATTTCGTAGTCGTTACACTCTATAGAAATCCCATCTGAGCGGTAAAATGTCCGTAGTTGGCATATCTCAGTTTCTCTTACGTTAATTCCACTTGGCAGAACTAGCTTTCAAGAACCATGATCTTGAAATCAGAAACTCGACATAAAAGTAGATCAGAAATGTACCTACTCATTAGAGAGAGTCATGCACTTCTATTCTTGTTTGTTCGATTCGAATTCCCCCGTGATCGTTAGTGGTATAGACACATCATCATGGTATAGTGTTCATTATTGCTGGACTATTCAAACATTATCCCAATCCTTGGAGTTCCACCTTAACGTATTTCGCATCAGGGGAGAGCTACTGGTATATATTTTGCATTGCCTGGTTATTATTTGTTCAACGTGAGTCAAGAATGTTATCTTCATTTGTTGCAGGTATGTTGAGCTGTCAGTTCGACCCACAAGTGGATCGTGATCGGTAAGTTCACCGTCATGTGTAGCAAATCACTCGAGATGTAGTTGTGAAAAACCACTTTTGAGAAAACGGAGTTACCATGTTGTTTATTTCCACGAAAACCGATTTCGACGGTTGGGCGTTAGGCCCTCATCACCAACAAACAATAACTTCTTAGTTTATTAACATCTTTAACTCACTAAAACTCACTTATTAACATTCTCGATTGAATTTTAGTTCAATCCTCCATTTCGAATCCGAATCCGATTTTGAATATTAAAAAAATGGAAAGGTTTCAGTGCAATCGTAATTTTAAATTTTGCATCGAACTTTCTTTTAGTAAAATAAGATTCAGAATTAAAAGTAGGTAGTCATTATCCTGGGTATACGGATGATTACGGTTGTGTAGAACAATAGTCTACAAAATGACAGTTGGGAGTATTATGGAAGTAGAATCCAGCTGAGCCTCTTTGCGAATGAATCCTGTTCTTTCAACTTCAAAAGTTGAATATTTTGATTGCACGTGTAGGACCTCCATATCTGGTCCCCATGAGCGCGTGTAAAAGTTGGATTCTCGTAGCCTACGCAATCACTTTCACCGAACTTCTGCGATTCGCAAGAAAATGTTTCCTTACCATGAACGTAGTTTTTGCTCATGCCACATTTTTGATTTTCAAAAATCACCTCGCCGTTGAGTGGCTCACTCGTTCTGCCAAGTAAGGTTTTCAGTTGCTGAACGCTGCCTCGTATCCATAACATTATTGTACAGCTCATTGAAATGTACTCGTATAAGTTGGTATACGTAGTGAAACACACCCATCCACTAATCATCCATCCCTAATCACTCAATAACTACGCTCCTGAATTATCAGGTTGTTATGTCCTGGTTTAATATAAGATTTGACGTTTGTGTAATCGCTGCTCTGTTAAATTCCGTTTTTCTTTTAAAAAAAATATATACTTTCATCCAAAATTCGAAGAAAGTTGATCAGATGCCGATCAGAACCATTCCAGGTGTTCCAGAAATTGGATTTTCTGCCGATTGCAATACTTTCCTTTCATCTTCCAAGTGGCATTTGGAAAGTGAAAATGAGCTATCGCATGCCTTACAAATTTTTTCAACTTCTTTTGGCGGAGAATGGAGTAGGTAGTTGATAATGATGTAATAAAACATTTAGTTTTTGAACTCTGACCACCGATATTACTGTAGAAATTGGAGTGGGAGAAGTTACTCAAAAATAAATCACTATTGGTTCAGTTCAATTCTTCAAACTAGTTCGGTAAAATTTACCTGAAAATTCGGTTAAAACTTCTCTTAGTGTGGCTCATTTAAATGTCATCACGGATTTTGTGAATTACTTTCGCTTAGAAACTTTGATAAAGGACGAATTTATCCATTATGGTCTTTTCTGTGTAGCCAGATTGAAAACAATGTGGCGGGGCAAGCGAGCTAAACTCCATAAATCCCCTTTATGGAGTTTACACCATAAATCCCCTTTATTCACTTGTCGAAGTAAACAGGAAGAAAAACCGCTGTCACCTGAGACCCTCGGGGTGGCGTCGGCGCTCAAACTTTCGATCCACAAGACAGGTCAACGTAACGGATGAGCTACAATGTATCTAACAACGTTGAGTGGAATATCGATGAGTTATCGATCAAAATTCTTCCAGCTCTCCTAATCAATTCGTAATCAATACTAAAACCCGAATAGGCATCACAGTGCGACTGAATAATATATAAATAATGAAATTTACATTCATTCTTCACCATTTGTTTCCATTTATGGGTCGCCTATCCAGATTGTCAATAAATTAGAGTTCAAAAACAGTGCTTTTCCGCTCTCGAATGACTCAAGTATTATGTTAGTCCTTATCTAATCAGTTTTATATAAACCGTTTAGAGCACTAACTGTCAGTAACCAGGTTTTCGTTCTAGTCTTCACTCTTCAGTGTTCATAAGGCTTGTTTTGTGGGACGATAAGATCGTTATTATTTTGCAGGTAACATTTATTGCGCATTCATTTCTTTGCATTGAATTTGAGGACCTATGAGGCCTGTTCCAAGCAGCGGTGGAGTTCAAATATTTTATCAGCACAGTACCTACCTACTCCATACTTTCAGGTCACCAAAGTTCAACATCAGCTGCTTGTTACAAGCATTTTGAGGATTCACTGATAAGAACAGGAATATTTTTCCAAACACCAGGTCAAGATCCAGTGGTCATGAACTTTCTCAACCCTTCGGAGGAAGTAGATTGACTTGAATACAAGTCCCTAGTTGGCCCAATGTCAAGCCGAAAGTCAGCCCAAACCCTGACCTTGAGGAACCACAACTTTCTTGACATTAATATTTTGCTTGGAACAAACAAATCGTTAAACATGATCTGGTTACTGGATTTTCTTCTTTCAATTATTCGTCAACAATAACGTGACTGTGAAAAGTAGCCATCGAACCGTATCATTATCATCAGATTGCTTCAAGTTCGTAACTCGACCACAGAATAATTCTTCTTCTGCCATCCTCAATCTTCCCTTCTGTATTGGTCTTTCGACAATCCTAACCTCTTGTCAGCTGATCTGTATCGGCACCGGCCCTTATGGGACTCGGACTACCACTAATCATCTGCTCTCGCTCTCGACGACCCTCGGAAAAGGGTTGCCGATGTCCTATCTCTGCTCAATGGATGGGGCGGGGGGAACCCAATAACTCTTGTTCCTGTAGTATAAAGGTTTCCATGTCTTCCCTTGTCATCCAGATGTACTGGATGTCCCTAGCCATCTTCATCGACTCGAAAAACCTGACGAGGGACCGAGGGTCTCCCTTTCGCAATATAGGAATATCGGAAACCACGGTTCCTCCTTATTGGAATCGATAAATATAGTGATTTTTGGTGATAAGGTGGTGTTTCTTCTAAAGGATTTTGGAAAGACTGGATAATTGTCTTTGTTTTCTAAAGTCTTGATAGGTAGTATGTATGTTATACAATATCCAAATCCATGTTATACTTCATGCGGTATTTTCAAATATTTGTTTTGTGGCTCAACCCAATTTTTCAGCTATTTTTGACCTGTATGAAATTTGTTGATAAAGGCCGAAAAATCTTTTTCCTTCCGCCGACATCCTTCCTTGCTTACTCCAATGTCTGTCACGTCCTGATGTTCCGATATCGCTGAAATTCAGAAGGTACTTGGTAGAGGTGGGGACTGAATTCGCGATAACTCCTTATCAATTTATGCGCGATTGGATCAGCGGTAGTCGCTGCGCATGTGCAATCTGGAAATTCGTAGAAAATGTGTCTACTCAAACGAAATTTGGAAGCATTTCGCTGGTTGGAACTCTGAGGAAGTGTAGTTTAATGTACAAAAATTATTGTGAACCTACAATGTTGTTACGAGTGGAAGCTATTTTGCCATCCCAACTTTTTTTTATTCTCTTCACCTTCTGAACCAACTAAACTAGCTAAACCGAAATGTGTAGTCATGAATATCGAGACATCATTTGCATACATACCTACCTACCTGTTCATGCCTTGTGAACATGGACCAAACTTATCTCTTGTTTCACTGGGCGATTTTCCTGCGAAGTAGGCCGATTGAGCGTTAGAGCCCACAAAAAAATCCACTGGTTTTATCCCAAAGTTTTCCTCCCTCCTGTTATTCTCAATGTTATCAGTACCTTCCTGATCAAAAATGAGGAAGTTGAAATTCACATCAATTCATTGAAGTGACCTGTACACAATCCTAGGCAGTATAAAATCCAAAAGAAAAAGTATGATGTTCATACTTTAGGTATGTATCTAAAGAGCAGGCATTGCACGCAATGTCTGGATTTCATACTTTGCCGGTAACATGTAAACTAGTTGGTGGAGGTGTAGAACTCTTGAATGTTATCGGTTACGTGAAAAATGGATTTCGGAATGCCCTTGTTGTAGTGGTAGCAGTTCTGCAGGCGAATGGTTGACGCTGTAGTGGTGGCTCCGGTATAAAGTTATTAAGTTACAATTCAATACTATCCTCCACCTCCATTCCCTTTCCAAATCTACTTATCCAATATCCTATATCCCCAGTGGCAGCTGATGGTCTGTATTAAAGCTGGGGCACAATATATATTTTCCCGAGGTAAGTATTAGCGGAGATGACATTGAGACGTTAGTTTAGTTGAGTAGGTAGTTACCTAAATTAGGTAAGTATCAATTTTATGGGCCTATATTTATCGAAAAAAATAATAGAAAAGTAGGAAAGGAACTGTGGATTTAGCGGTTTCTATCAACTTGCTCATTGTGATTTTTTTATACATATAGCCAGTTGTGTAGAATCCAACTCTGTGTACAGGATTGGATTCCCCTAGCAACGACTGGTTGTACGTGAAAAGCATTAGAAAACGATTGGTGTCGGACAAAATTCAATGAATAGCCTGCTCATAATCATTATGAATGATAAAATGAGAAAAAGGAGGACTTGGGTTGAATTTTGTACTTCAGAAACTTAGGCGATGAATGCAGATCATCAAGATGATCAGATGATCAAGCTCAAAAGACACGGGAAACTTGGACTCAAAATCAACAATTAACATGCGAATATGCCAAGTAACTCCCGACTTTCGACACGTACCTATTCAACTTGTATCTTCAATGAAATTCCAATAGAATAGTACTTAAATCAAATATGTAGGTTAATCAGAAGGCACAACAGTAAGCCACGAAGCAGGCTGGGCAAAGTCTCGTTTTCTTTTCAATCAGCCATCCTGCCTCAAAAATAACCCCCAGTGAAGTGGTTTCTCAAATCCGCCAACATGGAAAAACAAAAATCCATAGAGAAGCGTGTCATGGATGTTGTTACATCCCTTGTTACAGCCATGTTCCATGTCCGCACCTTCGAGCATTTATCATGGACTTAATCGGTCCATGGTATTAATCGAAGGTCCACACTCACGAAAATACATGGACACAGAAAATGTGATTGTTTAATAATGCTCCCGCGAAAATTCAAATTAGGTACTTCCAGATTGTGGATTTTCTCCTCTTTTCTTCCTGGGACGGACAGGGGCTCGTGTCCAGAGCCCCCTCTGAGGAACCGCCCCTGAATATCTCTCCATCGCCATCCTGTAAAAATTATTTCAATCAATGATCTCGTAATAAATATTCACGATGTTTATAATATATGTATGTATGTTTCATTATTGTCAAGAAACATAAAAGTACTATATTACTTAGGTGTTCGCCTCGAAACATTCAAAATTCACTCTCAACTGTTCATAGATTCCCCAACAGTGGTTTCTCATTGGCCCTTATAGTAGGTGGTTTGAACCCAATCCTAGAATGTTTCATAATGTAACTTCACCATATAGTAACTAATGAAAAACCTGAAATAATGAACTGCCACAAAAAATAATGCCCATACTAATATTAAACACAAGGATGCAGAAATAGTTGATACCGTAACCTATATTTTAGGAGGCAATGCCCTTGATTTTGGACGGTGGCCAGAGTATTCAGAAAGGTTAATTATATCTGCACCTAAAGAGTATCTTGTCCTGTTTCAATAATCATAAGAATGAATTCAAAACAGTTTTTCCAGTGATTGGAATCTCGCCAAGTAGTGGTGATAGATGGAATGATGGGAACTGCCAAAGATATGTCAACTAAGCTCAGAGTGTTCTAACCATGGAAGAAAGTGTTCTCACCTTCTTTTATGATTCTGACCCTCGACTTGGGCAATACTCCTTTCCAGAGAGAGGTACCACCGCGCACCCTTCTCCAAAATAATGAGGTCTTGGCTGACTAACCCGCAGACTTCTATGGGGGTGAAATATCTTCTTCGTTAGGTATACTTTTAAGCCATTGGCATGAGCTTGGCATGGTTTCTCAATTCTCAGCGGCGTCTGTCTTCTTCCTCAGCTGTCGAAGGAAGATGCTGCAGAGGAAAAATGTATGAAAATAAATTAGATCAGTAATTTACTCTAACAGCAACTAAACTGGGGGTTGAGTGGATCAAGCTGATGTAGTTGATGCAGTCAACAAACAGTGTAATAGGTACCTATTCATCATAATTTACTTCTGAAAGTCCTCTCGGTATTTCCAATTTATGTAGTTTTCGATTATACTACAAGTCGAATTGAAATACATCAACAATGCATTCGAACCGAACGTATTCCGTCCTCAAAGAAATTTCCCACCTAGGTACTGTTTCTTCTTTCTGGATAGATATTTCCTGATTGCTGGCCATAGCGGAGAAAATACAGTTCTCGGATCTTTCTTTTTCTCTCTGCGCCTGCAAATGCAAAAATATGGTAATCAGTCCCTTACTGTACCCCGCGACTCGTTCGTGAAGTCTTACAATGGTCCAGGCCTCTCGAGCCATTTCACTTTCGTTCTTCATTGTCTGGGGTCTTCTTGATGTTTTCACTCATCTTTATGCAGAAAGAAATCGCTAATTGCCGCCGGAAACGATATCACCCCCTTTTGCTGCATTGTCTACATTTGTCTATATGTGCCTGTGATGTTAAAATGAAATGATTACATCTCCTTAAAATTAACTTATTTGATTAATTTTTTTGTAGTTGAGACCTATTGAATTGTTTTGCCACATTCCTTTACTTGAAAAAGTTTTATGAAATCTGGATTAATTAGAACCTAGTTCCATGTAGTCGGACAGTCAATGAGGCTAATGGTTGGATGTTTTAAGTTGTGGTTAGTAAGTAGTATAGGTACTTGTGGTTGTAAGTGAAGTAAACAGGCAGGATTTTCGTCCGTCTGCCTCTCCCGGAATCGAGGACGTCATTAGCTGTCATCCAAGGAGAGGATCAGAATTTGTTCGGATGATACAACTCTCGGCTACTCATTACTTTACTAAAAAAAGTAAGTGTGTAGGTACTCAAGGAGTAGATTTGTACTACACTCCTGGTCAAACTCAAAAGATGCATAGCTATCGTTCTTACGTGCAATGAGCTAATGAAAGAAGCAAATTTCATTCAGTTTCACCTTACATTCATAGTGGATTATTGACATCGGTTCGGTGGTTATTCATTGGCACCCTCCGTTGGCAAAGCATCGACTCTAGGTGGATTAGTATTGCCTTTGAAATGAGTGGGAGCTCCCATTTAGCTTATCTGAGGCGAGGAGATATTGATGGTACGAGCAATCCCCTGTACGCTGTACATTCCTGTTTCAAGCCGTTGCCAAGGCCTGGAGTTGAGTAATTTCCAGACTGATACTAATAAATGGCGGTTTGCCAATAATGATTGAACACACTCCCGTAAACACGGGTCGTAGTGCATGAAACATCGGAGTGACTTGATCGTTCATTCAAACGAAGAACAACAAATTATTTGGGTGTGGATACATCTTCAATGTTAATTACCGCATTGATGAGCTCTTGTCGGAGGATATCCTGTTTTCCATATCTTTCGTCCCTATAATATTTTATGTGTAGTAATCAGCGTACGACTGAATGTAAATAATAGTAAAACGCGCGACATCTAATTCCAGAAATTCAGTAGTGTTCTCCATTTTGTAATTTTTGATCAAATGATCTGTCGCTTCCATTCCGTAGTTCTTGTCATTGTGGGGCTAGGAAGATAGTCCACGGCGCTGATATTAGCTCATTCCTCGGGATGCCTGCCAGGTTTAGAATTCTCTGAGTCTTTGCTACCGAAAATAATTCTGATTCAGCTCTCGTCTGTATTTCATTGTTTCTCATCGTCTCACTCTACCTGTGTAGTAACTTCCACCTTTTCAGCAGCATTCAATATACTTCAGTCAAAATTGATAAAATTCAAAAAACGGAAAATACAAAGTAGACAAGTGCTGAGGAAACATGCTACGGCAAAACCAAGGCTTGCGGTTCATCACAAAGGGGATCAAGCCTGTTTATCTTCGTGATCTCACGGTAAATCCCATTCCTGCTGTCTCGGACACGTATCTTTTGTGTTGAACAATATGACGTTGAACTATTCTGAATGAAAATGATTCACCTTCAGGCTTTATTCTATATTATATTCTATCTTTATTCTGTCTTATATTATAAGACGGAGAATAAATAGATACGTGAAATTGGGTTTTCACTACAGTTTGATATAAACTAGTAACCAGCAGTCAGTATAATAATATTATATTCACTCTCTTCTGATTATTTGAAATAGTCTCGGAGGTAGAATCGTAGGGGTGTCGGTGCCAGAGGGGTCGAGTTGAAACTGTAGTTCAAAACTGTCGTTTCTCTGCCATCAGAGTACCGAGCAAGTGCGTGTTAACCATCGATGAGTGTAACTTCTTCCACCATTGGGTCAAACTTTGATTGTCCATTTAAGTTTTTGAGTAGGACAGTTCATATCGTACCGTCGTATGATGGCTTGTAGATACCCGAAACGAAGCAAGGAAGGTTTTGAGCTCTTGGGACATGAAGGACGAGCCACGATCCGAGTGGATGTAGGAAGGTGCACCGAATGTGCTGAAAAGTGTGAAGAAACACTTTTCACAGTAGAGGCACTGGTGTCTTGGCAAGCAAAAGCAAAAGGGAGCCTGGAGTATTCGTCCACAATTGTAAGGATCTACCGGTTTCTGGATTGTGAAGTTATTGGCCCTTTGAAGCCCACATTAAGCCCTCCAAAAGGCGTAGTTCTACACCTCTACAAACTAGTTTACATGTTACCTGCAAAGTATGAAATCCAGACATTGCACACAACCAAGCTCTTTAGGTAAAGTATGAAACTTCATAATTTATTCTTTTGGGTTGAATCTGCCTAGGATTGTACGAGTATACATGGTTTCCTTCAAGGAATGATATGAATTTCAACTTCCTTATTTATGATCAGGTAGGTACTGATAACATTGAGAAAAACAGGAATGGGGAAAACTTTGAAATGAAACCGGTGCAGTTTTTTTCTGTTTTTGTTTGTGGGCTCTTACGCTCATTCAGCCTACTTCGTCGCTTTCCTTACCGATCAGTTATCCAAATAAATCTTAAAAAACACGTTCCTCAGAGCTGAACATACATTGTGCATAGTATTCCTTGATGTATTTCAAATTTATATTCGGCTGACCGTGGATTTGATTTTGGGAACCGTTAATTTGATTTGACAAATCGTGGAATCAACCAGTAAAATCGTAAATTGATTTGAAAACCCGTAAATTGATTTGGAAAACCGTAATTTCAATTTGGAAATCCTATAAATAGGTGTAACATGCATTCAGAACGTTCTTTGCGCATCCAAACCCGCTAACTCGTCGAAACACCTTCAGGATCCAATGGTTTGCGACTATCCTGGCTTCGTGGTTTCCGAACGGCGTTGATTGGACTCACACGCCATTAATGGAATCCGAAGGTTTAGCGGTGCTAGTCCACCGACGAGCGAACAGGGATTTGAGGGATTAAAAGAGGAAAACTTCTTGCCAGTATCTTCTATGCAAATTCAAAAGCTTGATTTCTTTTTCGCACTAATTCAACGAATTTTATAATTTACTATTTATAAACTTTATAACTTACCATTTAGGTAAGTTTCAGTATACGCTAACGCCACAATGGGGTTGACAACGATGAAATTTCTACTCGTAGTACCGCTATCAAGCTCATTCTTATAATCCCCCTCAATTCCGATTCTCAATAATCGCTCTTTCTCATCCAAAAGCTTGGTTTATGTTGCTATTTTATTATAAATACATAATAATATAATGACACCTATTTGCTATTCTTTAGAATACTGATGGCGGGGAAAATCGTGTCGCGGGATTTTTATTGACGGGACGCTTTACAAACGGGGGAAAAGAAGACTATCAAGCAAAGTGTTTTTAAGTTGGTGATCTATAACTTCAGCCCTTGGTAAACGCCGCCATGGTTTGCCCGCGAGGTATTTTGTAAATAAGCAACATCGACAAAACCTCTCCACAGTTGACAAACTTGTGACTTCGGGAGTTGGTCAGTAAATAATGTGAACATGAGGTTAGGTGACGGAATCAAGTGTTGTTGGATTATTATTATTTACTGGCGATAATTTTAGCGTTTGTATTGAGTTATTAGTGTGATAGGTACATCAAGTTGTGGTAATTTTTAATAATCAAACCATACAAAATTATCGTGTTTTCTTCCTTTTTCCTCGGCATTTACAATCGATTCATCGTTTCCATTCTTTACATCGTGTACCTAGAGCTATCTGTCGGTAGTCACCAGCCCCAGTTTCTCACAACTCTTGTTACAATTTTTAACTTACAACAGTCATTCTGGCCGTCAGTAGGTAGCAGTTTTCAAGAGTTGTGATAATTCCAAAGTTACAGACCTCCCCCTCCCCCCAGGTTACATTCCTCCATTTCTATTTTAAATTTATTTTTGAATTTTTTAAAGTAATTTTTTTTAGTCGATTTCCTGGGTGTAATGTGGAACAGGAATTTCTCTAATTCAGAGAGGATCAAGTTGTCTTGTGTGGGGAAGGCTTTGAAATCCGTCAAGCGCTGAACATCCCATACGATTTCTTCCCGTTAATCTCGCTCCCCGACTACACCTCTTTCATCAGGGCGAACAAAAGGCTGTCTAGATAACTCCATACAAATTTTGAAACACGAATCTCTTCGGCATTTCAACGAAGCCAGCAACACCTAAAACCTGTCCTCATTATCTTCAAAATGTTCATCATGGATAATTTTAGGATGTTTTCGTACTTAGCCAGGTAACGGTATGAAATCATCAAGATGCTTGTTTTGTTGTTGTTTTTTTTTCTTTTATTTGGAGCAGAATTTAATATTCAACACTATTCAAGTAGGTATTTCTTGTTAAAATAAAATGAACGAAAATAGTCCGCCGAGTGGGAGGTGGTACGCAGCTTCCTCGTTTTCAATTAATTGAACAAGGTTCTCGATCGTGTTGACATTATTCTAAACTGAGAAACATGATTATACTCGAGATAATAATTATTCACTAATCCAACTCCTTTATGTAAGTAGAACTTTAGTTCTCGCTCATTTTGTGGTCGACAGAACTCCGGGGTTCTGCGGGGTAAATAATCTGCCTGTTTGCATGATTCCCTAATTAGGTTAACCTCTTCATTTCACGGCTACATCGCTACACTGGAACCTCTCTTAAAGTTAATTTAGCTACCTAGCTTGAAAGAACAAAATACATTTCAAGGAGGCGTTGGATGCAAAGAGCCTGGAATAATATTAATAATGAAACAAATTAAATATAGACATTAATAATATTTGAGGAAGTTGGTTGCATTATCGACAAGATATAGGTATTCATCAGATCTCATGTTCTAAGTACATTGTAACATCATCAGATCTCATGGTCTAAAACATTATAACTGTTGTTTCTATTATCGAGGTGAAGTCCATGTACATTGTTTGGTTCTTTGTTGCAATTCGCTTTAAATTAAATATTCATAGGTTTCATTCTTCCAATCTGGGAAAGTTCTTGAAAGGTTGCAGTATTTGTTGCAGTTGTTTGTTGATAGTAGTTCCCTCTCCCGCTCCAAATGCCAGTTGGGAACTTCAAAAACTTTTCGTTGAAAAAAACTCTTGGAAAATAAGCCTCATAAACTTCTTAGGTACTGGAAGCCCACTTTGGATATATCGTTCCGTTTGAATGTAAATCGAAAGGACCTTTTCTCTTCTCTATTTTCTCCTCCCCGTTCATTCCCTTGCTCGAAAAATTATTTACATTGAACCAGATTTTCCTTCAATAAACGTCTTGATTTATTATAACCTATTGGTTAAGGCATCACTTTTATTGTACTCGTACTTAGTTAAGTTATCACACTTACTTATAATTTTGTCAAGTGAGTTTGTGTGTGTGAGTGCGAGTTTCATCAATCAAGCTGGAATGGAAACACCTTTTAGCGAATTTTCGAAGAAAATGAAGCTATTGCAATGACTTCAAAATTTTTGTAATGCATATTTTTGAAAATTTTCTTCGTGGAAATCCGTTTCAGACCATTCTAAAACGATTCCTGAAAATTGACACTTTTTAATATGTATATATATATATATATATTTATATATGTGTCACATTCCAGACGATATCTGCCCGAGGGATCGAGCTAAAAAAAACCAAAAAAATTTTAAATGTCAACTCTATCAAAAGTAAGGATGAGTTCGTTGGCCAGAATTTTTGGAGTACTCCAAGGGGTCAAATTTTGAAAATTTAGAGTCAAAAATCGCTTTAAAAAACATATGGTACATTCGGAATCAGCGTGAAATTTCGTATAAGAATCATCCACCAAATCGGTTGTTAAAATTAATCTTTGAAAATTCGCTCACCAACTCATGCTGCATGAATGGAACTTTTTTGTTTTTGTTTGCAAAATTATGGCAAAGTTCCTAGCCTGGTTGAGCCTATAGGATCATAGCAAATCGTTTGCTTAATTATTAACCTATCTTTTTCTTTAATCTTGAATCTATCGATTCGTTGTCCATCGCGACCGATCCACTGGCAAACTTTATTCTTCTCTAGAGATCATCAGGTGTTCTATCATTTTTTTATCACCAGTAAAGTTATAAAAGAGGGGAAGTTCTAAAAGCAGGGTGAGAAGTACTGTATCGGTGTTCCATTATTTGTGTACCACCGTGAAGGTGAAGTTTATTTCAATGGATGGAAGCTTTTAAAGCTCCCCATGCTAGCACGGGTAAATTGGCTAGTTTTATCATAGTAGTATTTTTTAGGAGGCCAGCGAAGTTTAAAAAAACTTACTCTTAACCTCCCACGAAATCTGACACACATGTTCTCATCGTGTGGGCCGTCACGGCGTATAAATAGAAAGGTGAGCGAATGATAAGTGACGCTGCGAGCCGGCCTCCTAATGATAGTCGCTCGCATGAATCAGAGGACTCCCTTCCACTCGAAGGCCAATTCCCACCTCTTCTGGCCAGCAGGCCTCGAAACCCTCGGGGCCGCTCTCTCGCGTCTGTTTAGTTTACAGCGGGATTCGTATAGAATTTCTGGACGATTCGCTGGTGGTTTCGCGATTTAGGACGACTGAGGTGTTCAATATAATCAGCTGTGAAGTGTCAAGTGATTCATAGGAGTTTACATCCTGTTGTTACTCTTTCGGGAGGGGCAGTAGTTACTATTCGTAAGTCTATTTTCACCTTCCACCCATCAGTCCATTGTAACTTTTATTGATTAATTCCCTAGTTCCGAATCAGCCATAGAAACCACAAGAACCTCGAGCAATGTGTTCAACTTGATCTCATTTCAGTTACTTTTTTTCTGACAGAGGGGTCTCCATTGGAACCCGTAGAAGAAAAGATGCGTTTTTTGTTTCCAATGATATGACATGATAGGAAGCAGTATGACAGCTTTCAGAAGTTATCTAATGCAGAGAGAACGTGAATTGTCAAATGAATCTTGACTATCAACTCACAGTTCTGTAGCCTCTCCTCAGACTTGCTACCGGAGGAAGCTTCTCATGCTCTTAGGGTACAGAGTTGAAAGGACGAAGTGAGTTTCCCTGGAACCGACTGTAACTATATATTATGTACTTGGAACACGGACAACTTATGATGCAGGCATTCAGAGTTTATTCTAACGATTTTGAATTCCGAGAGACGTTGTAGTATGAGTACGTTTATTAATCGATTGGGATGGATATTTTAAGCTTCATAATATAAACCTATATTGTACCAAATTTGATTTACCTTTGTGTTCAGCAACCGCGATTCCTGTGGCTAAAATGCTTCAATAAAAAGAGAAACCCCGAACGGTTCGACTTAAGTCTACTTATCCTTACCACTTCTGGCCTCGCTAAAACGATTTGTGTGATGACTAATGTTGTTGCGGTTGGTCCAGTATTGACGAAAATTATTTTATATGTAGGTTCCTATAATATTATCTAGTTTAAAATGTATAATGGCTATGTAATCCAATTTGAGATGATAATATATGCGGAATGCATACAATCAATTGTAATTAATTATTGGCGTGTGTATTCGTACTAACTCTCCTACAACTGAAAACTTAGAACTTGTTATGTAGGTAAACGCAGTTTGTATTCCCTCCAATTTTGCATTGTTAACCTTTGGCGAACGTAGCGTGAAGCGATGCGTGAAGCGTTTTGGTATGTTTCTATATGTACCGTATTCCAAGCTCCCCTCTGAAACTTAGTTGAACCTGGTTTTATAGCTTTATGAATTATTGCTAAGCGAGAGGGACGGAGCTGGGTTAATATTCAGACCTGAGAAGGGAAACATGCGGTGTTCCTTGCAGCAGCGACATCTCATTATAATTAAACGTCGTTGAAACTCTTGTAGGGGTATCAGGAACAGACTATAGGGTTGTTTCGCAGATCTACAAGTTTATCTCATACAACTTGATGTTATCACACGACGTTGTGCGACTTGAGGGGTTGTATGGTTCGTATAAGACTTGCATTCGAGTTATTCATTCTTGCTCGCATTGTCAGACGAATAATCAGATGTATAAGGATTTATCCTAGGACCCTTTTGTCCTACGAGTAGATTTTCAACTCTTTTGGAGTTGAGACCGTCTGCATTCCACCTAATCATAGCCTTATTGACCTCCTAATGCTCTAGGACACACTTTTCCATACCTTCCCGTATTGGCAATAGGTTCTTATTTATTAAAATAACGTAATATAGTTAGAGTGAAACATCAGGAGACAGGAAAAGTTTATTTCTTTTTCAATTACTACCAGATGTTTCATCTTTTTAAAGACTGAAAGGGGTTTTTAACCATCCTGAAGGTTTAGGCGAAAAATTGAGACTTAAAAATTGGCGGGTTGTCTTACCAAGGAAAACAGAACTAAGACTTCTTGGTAAGGTGGTTTTGTCTTTTCTTTGGTTTAAGCGCGTTTGATAGGCATTTGCTAGAGTCCGGCAATGGCGACAAATTATTCATCAGATTGTTTCTCGAATAAGTCTAAATGTGGGTTAGTCTTAGCTGCCACGACCATGAATTCTTGTAGTATTACCGTGACAATAATTATTTTATTACTTGGCTTCTAATGAAGTTTAAGTGAGTTGACAATACTTGAAGGACTACGTTGATTCTCTTGACAAGGTTGGGGTTCTGTCAGCTGGTCTTGCGCCCACGCCACTTCATGCCACTGAATCAGAGAGCACTTGCCCTCATTTCGTGGCTACCGTTATATGTCCTCTTCAGTCCACTCTTAGCTGGAACGCTGGAAGTTTCCCTGCCAAAGATTGCTTTTCATTACCATTGTTAAAATTGTGGCGACTCATTTCAGCCGAGTTTCTCGACTTGTCTTCTTGAGTACTAGAATATTCTCTTGTCTTCCCTATATTTATTACGCACTAGCCACCTAACACTCTCCAGGCGTTACAAGTAATAGTAAGATAGACAGACTGATAATAGCAAACAACCTAATATCAAAATCGGATTAACCAAAGCTTGAAGTGACCGTATGTTATTAACGACGTCACAAAAAAGTACTCTTTGCCGGATCCCATCACAGCAGAAGTTTACGACTAAAGTGACCTATATTTAACACGGAAACGAGAGTGGCTTATAATCTGGCCAGGTACTTTTTCCTCGGCGCGACTGAATCTTTGAGCACTACATTTTCTTTGTATTTCCTATATATTATGTAGCTGTTCATATACGACAGACGATTGTGATCCACATCGACTAATTATTCATCAATAGTGTTCAACTACTCAATAGTTCAGTTGCAAAAACACATGAAAATACTCTGCCAAGTGGGAATAGCAATAAATAGTTTCCTCGCGCCCAAGAAAATTTGAAATTCAAAAATCAAAAACTTTTGATCTTGTTCATGTTTGTCAGTTTAGACAAAATGTCAGCATACATTTGAAAAACATTGTTAGTTCAAAACTCTTAATCGTGTTGATGTTTGGCAGTTAAGACAAAATGTCATCATAATCATCAACGAAATTTACGTTAGCGCATGCGTAGAGCTTACCCTTGCACAGTGGATCAAAATAGGGGGTTTTCGGACACACAAAAAATCGTCCCCTCCCGTCATATAGGAAATTTTACGCTGATTCCGAGTATACACCATGTTCCTATACCTAGAATATCAATCTACTTAATTAGCTGCGATATCTTGAAAAAACCTCAGAAATGCACGTTTATAGCCATTGGAACTGCCCAAAATTGGTTTTGTATAAAACAAGAATTGAAGACCTGATACTTCTGCGTCGAATCTGACCAACACCAGCTCATCAACACAGTAGCCATGATTTTTGGCGATTTTCAAAGTTTTCCATTTTCTTGACTTTCAGACGGGAAAAAATCGGAAAACTTTGAAAAATCACCAAAAATCATGGATATACTGTGTTGGTGAGCTGGCGTTGTTCTCATTCGACGCAGAAGTCTCAGGTCTTCAATTATTATTCTTTTACACAAAAACAATTTTGGGCAGTTCCAATGGTCAAAAATTTGAATTTTCGAGGTTTTTTTTTTCAAGATATCGCAGCTCATTTAGCTATTCTAGGTATAGGAACATGGGATATATTCGAAATCAGCGCAAAATATCCTATAAGACGGGAGGAGACGATTTTTCTTTCCCTAAATACCCCTATTTGGAGACGCTTTGCGTTGATTCAATCATGATGAAATTCATATGAGAACTCAAGGGGCCGTACCTGCATAATCCCTGAAAATTTGAACAAAATCGGATGAAAACTGTGAAAGATGTGGCTGTAGCAAGGAAATGCGGACAGACCGACAGACAGACACGGAACCAAATTTGTTCAGGAAGCTCCGAAACGTAAAATGCAATTCAATTCAATTTTAGAGGACAACAATTTTTTCGATTCCCAAAGTGAAAACAAAGCTTCCGCTACCTTCGCTCGAATCGGAAGCAAAACCGCACCTTTATTCATAAGTTGAATATATATAATTATATAAATTAATGAATTATTAGAATAAGATGATTAATACATTTTATATTTATATGAGTAACAAATGAAAAATTAGTCGTAGGTACCTACTAAAGAAGTCTGACATAGCATTAATGATGTTAATATGATAATATATGTACTATCTAATTTATTAGAATAACAGCTAAGAATTTATTGAAAGTTGCTTAGTGATTGAAGGACTAACACACACACACACACACACTGTATATGTGAGTGTTTTGGTATATTCCAGGATGTCTTTGTGTTCGCACATCAGACTCGAACAGCTGAAACGATTCAAGCAGGTGCAATGGAATCCACAAACCAGAATTTTCTCGTGACGATTAAATGAGGATGGATCGAGTATATGGGCTAATCTGTTCAGATTCCATTGATCAGGATACTTGAATCATTGGTTTAGTGGTCTTCTTTTCGGTATAAATGTCTAACTCCTATTATCACCTGCCTACAGGTAGTACGGCGTCGTATCGTTATTTGCAAAATAGGGTTTCTATATTCAAGTCGGATAAGGCCATCTTGGATAACCTTCTGGCCTTTACTCCTTCAGCTCTCCGCCTTCTCTGTCCTTCACTTCTAGAAACCGCTGCATCGGATCTCACTCTTGTTCATCCGGTTTAGTCATCCGGGTACCGGGTGTTGCTGTCCTACCGCACTCTCCTAGACGTTGATGAAGCACCTGTCCCCGAGATTCACTTCACTTCGTCGATGGCAAATTACAGTTATTTTTGGTGAGCGCTCATGCTTATCGCCCAAGGTTTTTCTTCTCTTAACCTTTCAGAAAAAGCTAATTAATCTGGATTAAAACAACGTTGGACAACCCACGGAGAGAGAAAATACCCCTAATTGACAATGAAATAATCTTCGTTGTATAACCATCGCAAGGTAGTCTTCATTGAATAATATTAGTCTGTTTTGTTTCTTGTTCTACATCTATGTTTCTTAGTACCAACCTATATACGTGCAGGAAAACATTTCTCACGGTTAGTTACTGTAGTTACTCAAGCATTTATTTTTAACGATAGGTTATTATTATCTTTTCCGACTCCTATTAATTTTTTTCTTGTGTTCTGCACATTAAGTTAAGTCACTCTGTATGTTCTGTGATCGTATAAACACTTGATCCCTTGACATCTTTCTGTCATTGTGAACAACTGATTGTGTGACCAGTAACACACTGAGTTGTCACAACATGAATCCCATGAAGGTAGACTCTTTGTGGCTGGATTAAAAAACGTCTGCCAAGTTGGGTGGGACCACAGACCGACTGCCAGACAGTCAGACACGGAACCAAAACTTTTCAGAAAGTTTGAAACGTAAAAAGCAAATGGAAATTTTGATTTTAGAGGACACTTTTTTGACATGAATAGGTCGTTTTACTGGGGTCAATCCAAAATTTTGTCCCCTCAAAAGCGTTACCATGTTTGACATGGTTTCATTGTTTTCATGACCGAGCACTCAGCATAAAATTTCGGTATAAATCGAGAGCTTTCCAACGAGTGGATAACAATTTTTGTAGGTGAAAAACCGACTGAGTTACATTTCCCTAGTTACGAGGGTTTGACATGAATTTTCCTTCAAACAGTCTGAATTATATTTATAGAGATTGTTTGTTTACTAGTAGGATCAAATGTGGTAACCAGGGGTGACATGGTTTCTTTATTTCTATTAACTCTTCATTTTGGTTTATTATTTTCAATAATGAACCTTTGGAATCGAGCACGAAAAAAAATTAACCCCCCCCCTCAAAATTTGAGGTTTGACGTTTCAAGATACGTAGAATCCAAAAATCGAATTTGAAAAAAAAAATCCGTCCGTCCGCCGTACGCGCCACTTTCCTTAGTTACCATGGTCCAAAATTAATGAAATTTGGTACACCGGCCCCATTCGAGGCCTGTAAGGTGCCTCCCTGTAAGGACTTAAGGGTTGAACGAAAAAAAGAGCAGAAACAAGAGTGTGAATCGCAATTCTTCCCGAGTAGGCAAAATCTCCGTTCAAATATTAGCTGTTGAAATGCAACTTTCTTTCGATTCCACCGAACCAAGTTTGTTGTTTACTTTCAGAAGCTTCCTTAGTTACTGAATTTCATTAAGAATGAATGATACAACTCTCCGATAATAATAATCACAAGAAGGTACCTTTTCATTGTCGCCAAGAGATGATTGTGAACCTCGCGGTAGGTGGGTAGGTTTATGTCAATAGGATCTTTGTAGATGGGTGATCTATAGAGAAAATAATAAACCGTTGTGTAATAATTTGCAGCGTTTTCTTTCGGATAAACCCGTGTTTTTCTTCTAACAAACAATGTCTATACTTTACGCGTATACATTGTGAAATGGACTTGGCGTTTGGACACCCTACTCAGGCAATAAGACATATCCAGGTCACAATGTTTCATCACGTTTCATTTGGGAAAATGCTGGAATATCGAGAATGTGCAAAGTATCCCTGCTAGGTTTGGACGAACGGAGTTTACCTTTACTGGTGTTTTATTTTTTTTTTTTTTTATTTTTTTTTTTTTTATGGATACATAGCCTCCCACCTTCGGTAGTTAGGAAGCAGAGGTGTACCTACTTATTAGGTAGGTACAACCACCACCTACCTAACCACCTATCATTTTTATTTTTATTTTCTAGATTTCTCGTGCTACCACGGAAAATTGAATTGAGTTATTTCATGCTTCGGAAACTTTACTCAAGGTGATACAAAAATACCCATCTCCTGATCATTACTTGGATGTGGCTGACGTATCAGCTCTCTACTCAGATGTAGTCGCGAACGGCCATCGTTTTCCAAACTATCTCTTGGAATTGAATGGCGTCGTTGGACCATTATTGAAAAACAAACAGACAGACACGCGTATAAGGAATACATATATATATTGTAAGTGAACTAGATAACAGGACCACATCATGATGGCAAATATATGAATATTATCCTGTACGTTATATGTACAAGCGCTCATGATGAAACTAGTTGAGTTGAAAACCCTTAAAGTGCCTACTTTCTGTTTCTGCATAATGTTTTTTAGGAGCACTCCACTCGAGTGCACGGTGTTATGTCTGAAGGAATGTCTGAAGCTGGATTTTGATAAGGATTTCTAGGTCTGGATGAAAAATACCTGGGTAATAGTGAGAATCACAATTTTGAGTTCTATGTAGTATCCCAGGAGAGGTGCTTTATCAGAGTTGTACCCCTATCAAAGAAACAACATATTAGTGGATAAGGGCCAGGTACTCCTTCTCACTGGTTCCTGTTACCATTTATCCGTATCCTAGGACAGAAGAATACGAGGTAGGTATGTACATAAGAAAAATATATACGTACCGTAATATGTTCTTACGTAGGTATCTAACAAAACAGTTTCGTCGTATAAAATTAATCTGGTTGGTATGTACCGAACAAAAGTAATATAGGTGATATATATAGGGGTTCCCTGATGGCAGGTTATGAATTCTACACACACATTATAATGGTATTTTATTGAAGACTGGTAGGTACTACATAGGTAAAGTATGATGGGTACCTACATGGGATAGAACCACCACGACACGGATTGTTTCGCGATGGGAGCCTCGTCCCAGGTTGAGAAGGAAAACCCGACTCGACTCCTCTGACTAGACTGATATTTCAATAATTTTCTAAATGATCGCTGACGAAGACGAGGAAATTAGGTTGCTGTGTCATCGCAACACAACCGTCTTGCTCGCCGTCGTCCGTTCACGAGATTCTGTGAGCCGTACAGGTATATATATGTATAGGTAGTTAGCTCAGATGTGTTTGAATGGACTTAACAAACGTCGTCTAGCTTCAGTTGGATGAGCCAGTGCGACGTTTTCTGCTTGATAATATCAAATTGAAGCAGCCACTATTATTTAAATTATTTTCGGCAAACAATTATTTCCAAGCTGGTTTCGTGTAGACGGTAGAACATATTCCACGGTGACGGACTTGATGAGTATCTCCAGTGTTACGCTTTACTTGTAAATTAGATTGGTCGATCACTTGATCTGTATTAAAAATTATTTAACACAGATACGCTCCCTGCACTTGCCATCGGTGTTCACTCGAAACCTCAATATTCAAGGAAGGAATTTTCGACTATCGCGCAGCTTGTCGTTACTTTTTTCGGGGATTTATTAAGGCGTTTTATTGGTTACCTTCCTAATTACCTATTAATTAACCGTCGAAGATTTCTTTCGCTATGGTACAAGTAGAATTCCGTTCTACACCCATAAAAA
>JAEMON010000002.1:33438456-33455871 GCA_030264115.1 Lygus lineolaris
TTTTGACTCTTACTTTTCAAAATTTGACCCCTTGGAGTACTCTGAAAATTCTGCCTAACGAACTCATCCTTTCTTCTGATATTATTGACATTTTAAAAAAATTTTTGATTTTTTATCTCGATCCCTCGGGCAGATATCGTTTGGAGTGACACACATGTGTGTGTGTGAAAAATTGTTAAATTTCAGGAATCGTTTTAGAATGGTCTGAAACGGATTTCCATGAAGGAAATTATCAAACATTTGCATTACAAAAATTCTGAAGCCATTGCAATAGCTTCATTTTCTTCGAAAATTCGCTAAAACAGTTAATGTTAAAGTCTCTCAATGAATTACGCTCGAACCGATTTCGATGAGGTTATGGTGGTTTTGTGATCGATAACGAAGCAAAATGTAGGTTGGTGCCTAAGTCTTTTTTTATCATTAATATTATGATTATGGGGCTATTCATTGGAATTTTTTTCCGACCATCCGACACCAGGGAATATAATTTGTATTTTGTACTTGGGAGGTATCTTATAATTTAAATACGAGTAAAACGGGTAATTAATATTATTACCCAATATTAATATTATTATTTGGTGGTGTCATTTAATACTCTGGAAGTGGGGTTTCATGAATAAATAACGGGGTTTTTCAGCAATAAAGGAGGGCATTATGTTGTCATGAATTCCAGCTGATTTTCTATTGCATCAACTCACTGAGTTGTTCATGGTACGTAAATTCCTTCCGACCTTACCATTGTTTAGTTAGCCGGGCCAGTCCCCCGGTACTAATTGTTTTTACTACGATGCGATATTCCTACAACTGCAGATCGTACATGCAGTCAGTTGGAGGGAAGCCATGTGGAACTGAAAATGCGAAAAGGTACCTGCTTGATTCAGGTATATGTATAACTGAAGCCACCTTTCTCCTTTGAATCTCGGTTAATAATTTCATAACTTACTTAGCCTCATCCTCATTTAATATTATAAATCTTAGATAAACTTTAATCGATGGCGGGTGGGGGGGGGGGGGGGGGGGGGGGGGGGGGGTGGCAACACACACCCTATCGTGTGAGAGAAGATTTCTTGCCGACTGAAGAACTGGAGAATCTTTTTGGTGAAATGTGGAAACCCCTTTATGTGTTAATGGATTTGATATCTTTCTTGCTTCTGCCGTGGTATTCTATCCAATACATCCAAGTCCTATTGTATAACGTCTTTCAAACCCTAGGTATATGTCTGTTGTGTTTTCCATTTCACATTCATCAGACTAGACAAAGAAGCCTGGCTTGAAGCTGGAACACGAATCCGTCCAGAAAAAAACTTACTATCAACTCCTTCTCGTTCGTGTGGGTATATGTATTTATGTGTATTTATGTTTAACTGTGCATGTTCCTGCTCGAACCTCCATTTCTAACAACCTATGGATCCTAAAGCGCTCAGATTTTTCATACATGTAGTAGGCTGGTACTGAGGTGCGAGTTTTCATTGTAAACTGAGGGTTCTTCAAGACTACAAATACGATTTCAGGTGATCGCAGGTTATCTTAGCCAAATTATGGGACTAGATTTCATGTAACCTGTTTATTCATCATTACCACTCACGGTTAACCCCCTTCAGTTACTCGGGCTTCAAAATGTCACCATTTTGATGTCTTCCGAAATATTCGGTAATTTTTGGAATAAACGGTCAGATCAAGAAATCGTATATAACACTATAATATATAAGTACTCGTAGACACCGTTTAACCACATCAATTTTGATGGGTCGCCTAAATGAACCGTCAATACGAAAATCAAATTTTCGATTACGAATAGGTACAATGGGATTCTGGCGGTGTGTCGGATTTACGGGGATTACTAGGAAGGACTGTGGTAGAGACCGTTGATTCGCAGATTCACCCTCCCCTGGGGAATCTGTGTTTCTCTCCTGACCTGACAGAGACTCTCTGTCACTTTCATCTCCCCACCCAGTCGTCCTTTAGTCGTCCTCTTCCATAATGGTCCATTTACATCCGAACCTAAGAGCTGCGCTGTCGGGCTTCTATTCAACGATTTCGCCCCAAGGCAGCCAAGGTAACCGTATAGGTCCGTTGGGAGGTCAGAGTGCCACATCACTAGTATATATATACGAAAGGGCCTGTTCTTTCTCTCTTCTCATGGAGATCCACTGAGACCTCAAAGGTAACGAATGTATTGTAAACACTACCCCAGATCTAGAAACATCAACTCATAGAAATCGTTCGGGTATTGATGAAATTGTTACAAAAAGTTCTATTCGCCGACAGCATCACGCCATTCGACGTGAAATGTGGAACTTTCCATAATCCGAGAAAACCATCAACATGGGGGGAAGTTCCCAAATCCACGCAGCTGACAGATTTATTATTGTCTTTCATCCGAAAAATTAATGATTTTTTGTAATTTGCTCGTCTTCTAATGACTTCTTGACATTCTTGACGAATGAAAATTTCATGTAATAATTTAATAATCTCGCTGTAGATGAAAATATAGGACTTCAACAACATCATGCGGAAGAGTAAAAGGACACGAAAATCTCCTGTGTGAACATGTATTTTAAAGGAAGGTGTGCATATAAAAATTAGATTTTTTAATATTATGTTATCACAAGATGGCCAGAAGTGATATCCAATTCAAAAGTAGTAGTTTCGGTAGCGCAAGCATTTCGTTACCAATGGATCAGTCGATTTGACGTTCCGAATAAAATAGTATTGGATCAGGTAGTCAATTCGAAAATGAAATGTTCAAACAGCTGACAGCCGTACCATAAGCTGAATAACAGACCCCTGACATCTTAAGAAAAAACGCTGCAAATAACAGACCCCTGAATCTTGGAAAAAACGCTGCAAATTACTACACAATGGTTCATTATTTTCTGTATAGACCGCCCAAAGATCCTATTGGTATAAAATACAAACCTACCTTTAAATACATCTTGAGGTCCATCACAATCGTTTCTTTGGGACCATGAGTAGGTACCTACCTACTTGTAATAATTATTATCCTAGAGTTGTGTCATTCATAACGAAATTCGGTCACTAAGGAAGCTTTTCAAAGTATAATAAAGAAACTTGGATCGGTGAAATCGAGAAAAAGTTGCAATAGATCAGCTGATCTTTGAACGGGGATTTGGCCTATTCGAGAAGATTTGCGATTCACACTCATGTTTCTTCTGTTCTTTTTGTTCAACCTTCCTTACACGGAGCGAACGGTTGGTCCTAAAATGCTCCGGGAGGTCTCATTCGACGAAAAAAATTGTGTTCTATTCGAAATCGATAGAAAAAAGATACCTTCCCATTTGAAGTTTTCGAGCTAGGGCTTTTTGCAAATTTCATTCCCTGTTTTCTACCCCTTAGAGAAGACTGTCGGTAACGCCAAGCTTCGGGGCACAACTGGACCCCAAATGGAGCAGGTATGGCATATGGTATATGGTAACTAAGGAAAGCGTATGGCGGACGTACGGATTTTGTTTTTAATCCGATTTTTGGATTCTACGTACCCTGAAACGTAAAACGTCAAATTTTGAGGGGGTTAACAAAAATTTTTCGTGCTCGATTCCAAAGGTTCATTATTGAAAATAATAAACCAACAAGATTAGGAAGAATTGTAAGATTCCCACAACATTTAAAAAATTATGTTTATTATTGACGAGGGGGTATTTGTGGCGTTTTCTTGTTTGATTGTTCACACGTTGCTCTGTTGACTTCTTGAGAATTGCATTATCATTTAAAGAGTTAGTTCCTGAAAGTCACAGGATTCGTACGTTGGTTAAATTTTGCAAAAGTATAAGAACAACCTTATTAAAAAATTTGTTTCCATAAAAATTTGTTCCTTAGATATGGGCTCATAATATTATCTTATTTGGCCCTTTTTAGACATACCTAACTAAGTTAGGTATGGAGCCAAACATTGTAAAAATAAATCTTATTTTTACAATTGTTGGCTCCAGGCCTCTTGGGTGGATCGATAGTACAAGTTTCAAATGTCACTCCTTTATCCCTTTGGCAAATTAATGGAATCACTGCTTCGCTGCGTCCTTTGTTAACTTTTTAGGTGTTTAACATCGACACCGAATAGGTTGGCGTTGTCAAGTTACTCTGAACAGTGCAAGCCACTCCTTACCATCTCTTTTACGCTGAGCGCCCTCCTCACGGTTTGTTGGCTCCACTTGGACTTCCGCGGGACTTCAAAGGAATCAGATTACTGGTACCTAACTTTCTTAACAAACTACTTCACGTCTCCATTTCTCGTTGCTGAAGGGATGGTTTATAAAGAAAAAACTTCATTCAATCCACTACGGAAGACTTTACCGAAATCAATGACATTACGGTAAATTGGCCTTTAGATTCCTAGTTGAGTTTGTGTTGAAATTCAGACTTCCAACTTGTAGAACTGATGTACCTCTATAGTTATTCCAATCCACAGTTTCAATATTAAGGGGGAAATATTAATTAATTACCTATTTCTTTTCAACGAACGAATGAAGTTCTACTTCATAAAATAATCATTCCAAGATCACGATTATGATGGAAGTCAAGGATACTAAATGTGGTCAATGTGTTTGAATATACTATTTTCTCGGTGATTTTCTAGACTTTACATGAATGTAGTTTTCATGGGTCGAAATTGCAATGGTGAAAACAGATAATATTATTTCAAATTACCTGTCAAGATTGAGTGATGCACTCACACCGCGGTTGTGGTTGTGTAAACAAGTTGATACGTTCGTGAACACATCGACGAATAGACGGTCTACCAGCATTGTCAAATTGACGAAGAAACGTGGGACTAGACGTACTGTCAAATCGACGAAGAAACGTGCTGCAAGTCCCAACAAATCAAGTACACAAGGTAGAGGTAGTCCGCTGCATAGTTGTTTAGATGTGGAAATGCTCGGAATTCAGCCTAAGGTAATGAACTTCAAACTGCTTTTATTTGTTTATTCTCGACGTTTCGGGTCCAAACTTCGGCCCATCGTCAGGTAACCAGCTGTTTGAAGTTCTTTACCATTAGCCGAATCCCGACAATTTCCACATTATGAACAAATCAAGTAGGTATAGGATGAAATGAATCTCGGATCATAGTGGTATTATTAGGGGTGCATTCGAACTCTCGAAGGTTGTTCATAAAAATTCACGGTTATGGATGACGACGATTAATAAATTAGGGGAGCGTTTCGTAGTCGACCCGTACAATCCCTGAAAAAGACATCAAGATGCAAGGAATAGTGCTGGAGTTTTGCCCGGGACAAGCCCGCAGAGAGACGTGGAACTATATTGGAACTTCAATTATGGAGTACTTACGAACATTTTGACAAGCGTGCCTACCAAGTCTTTTGGCTGGACACACTTCCGAAAAACTGTGGCCTATGAAATGTAGGCCCATAGCTACCTCCTTGAAGGGTGCAGTTTGAAGTGTAAGGGGTGAACGAGCGAAGTGACTGTGTCTCTGCTAGTAGGTCAAGTATTTAGTGACATGCTAGACGACGACTTTTGAATTTGAAAGTTCTAAAACTCAATAAATTTTTGTCTAAATCAAAATCCGTATAGAAAAAATACTTCTTTCAAACATCGGGCTTTTTATTATAAGTTGAACTCATTCTTTCCTCTCTCCCAATATCCTCAAGGGAACACCCACTAACCTCCTTTTGCAAGATTGTTTATATTGGATTATTTATCTCTGGAAGAAGTGGGAAATGGAAATTGCTCGGGAGGAGTGGATATAATGGGAAGGAAATGGAATGGGCATTAGTAACCCCGATGATATTCCACGGACCATTATTGAGGCGGTAAATTTTGGCCTATCTTTCTCTACCGTTTCTGTCGTTTACTGATTCTTTTAGGACGCATTCCGTGTGGGACTGTAAAGTTGTAAAATGATTTGGATTGGAGATGGATGTTTCATGAATTATTGTTGGTAAAATTTACTTAGGTGATGCTATTTTGTTTAGACGAAATGGTTATGAAGGAAAACCTCAACTTATGCAAATAAGATCTATGACTGGATCACCTCTGAATTTTACGTTTCTGCATAATACATTTATATCAAGAGTATTGAATCCACATTTTTTAGGCCAACTCAATTCGTCTTTGCGATTTCCCAATTGTTATGCATTTGTTTGCAGACATATCGAGATCCGTATCACCAATCCCACCAGTCGGTATGAGCATGAGCAGTCAAGGTTATAGAGACATTGTCCAGGGCCCGCTCGCCCGGTACGCCCAAATATCTCAGCAGATCGGGGGTCACGTGGCTCAACATGCCAACCTTGTGCTCGAGGCCTTCAAGTGAGTATTTGATTTAATAGTCATTATATTGATGTTCCATAAGTTACCTATAGAGTATTTTTAACTCATCTGAAATCTTTGTTGCAGTTTGTATAGTTTTATGAACGGCTGATACGTATAGCTCTTATATATGCTACAAAACTTCACTTTAGAGACATTGTATACGCAACAGCCTGCTTTGTATAAATCGTATTGTTTCTATGAGCTCTCTATTCTCTTCTATGAGCTCTGCTTACTTGTGCTGCCCGTATATGGCTTAATTTAAATTTTTTTTTTAACGCTTATGCCTCGTCGGTTGTATTCAACAGTGTGGTTGTTGCCCAGGCTATAAGTTCATGCGAAGTAAAGAAAAACGTTCTAAACAACATAATCAATGGGCGGGAACAGAGTAGTAGGGTACCAGGTGTTTCTCCTCTCTCTGGATCTCCTAACACGGTTACACGGTTGGTGACCAACCGTTGGTCTAATCTTCTTATAATGGTATTCAGCGTGTTTGTACGTCAGTGGCTTCTATCTCGGAAACGTCTCTTTTTTTTTTTTAACTTGCGCTTGCGTCGATGGAAGAGCAGGGAAAATCGGTGATTAATGGTTTTGATTTAG
This sequence comes from Lygus lineolaris, assembly GCA_030264115.1. Lineage (NCBI taxonomy): Eukaryota > Metazoa > Arthropoda > Insecta > Hemiptera > Miridae > Lygus > Lygus lineolaris. The sequence goes on from JAEMON010000002.1 coordinate 33,445,345, forward strand.
GTACTATCCCCTGGTATAGGGATGGGAAACACTCGGGGTTTCGTTTAGGGGTTCCTGGAACTATTAGTTTGTAGCGCCCCTTCGCTTGGGTTTCAAAATAACTATGGGGTGATAATAAAATCGTGTTGGCAATGATGAAAATACAGCTCAGCCCTTTGAAGTCCTTCAAATACATATCCATCAATGGAATACGTTATTCGTTAAATAGTGGATTAGGTAGGAATGAAGTTTCTCTGTGGTTAAATTTGGTTGTTCATGAAACTGCCTTACTTCAGACTAAGTTAGACAATAAATGCAAAGAGTTAGCTGGGGAGAGTGATATAGGTACCTAATAAGTATTTTATTGTTCTTTTCCATTCCTTTGAAATGAAGCTTACCTTCTTGTAAAGCCGAAGCTGAACTCACATCAGGATTACCCCTCGTAGACACGTCTCTTCATTTATAGTAGCCAATGCCCTCATATAAAATAACTAATGTCGAAAATATGTTTTCTTCATCGGCGAATGACCATCTTCTTCATTAAAGCAAATACGGACGGTGCCATTCATTGCTCTGGAATATTCCAAGAGGTTGGTGTCGGATGATGAGACTATGTGGGAGGATTACTCGACACCTGTACTTCGGGGAAAAGTGTCATTTATCCACAACTTTTATCAGACTTGATTCCTCTGGGACGTTCGTTAGGAGGGAAAACGTGGTCAACAGATCCGAAGAAAGAACCCACATAAATAATGATGACCCACGTACATGCAGCATTCAGTCATCTTCCATGGGTGATTTATTTATTTATGCCATGGTTTTACCCAAAATATTCACCAGGCCTTTTCATCCTTGTGATGGAAATTAGAGAGGGAGAGAGAGAAATACAATGTTGAAAGTTGCTAAACTTAACTATCATTCAAGATTTTAACGAAATTAACGATATGTACTTACATTATAGTAGTAGTAGGTTCGTCAGTTTTAGAAATATAGATGCTGAGTCATACTGGGAATGGAGTCACTAAGAAAGGTATTGTTTCAGTAATGTGACAACTGTTAGATTTACATACCAGTTGTGCCATAAAGCGTCACATTGCCGAGTTTCGGTAGTTTTGATTCAACAACAAAAGGTAATCCACCATTTTGGTTTTTTAATTTGCTGTTGACAAAGTCGAGTACCTAATTGATGTAAGTCGACGTGTCTACTTGACTTGAATCTACTCGTATTATTTTCGTCCTCATCTCTTCTCTGATTTATGTTCTTCCCGTAATACTCGAGTTCAAGCATTCCAATACATTGAGTTTCCACCTACTACCAACCCCTGGAAATCAATACATTTAATTCATCTACGTTGTGGAGCCAGATGGTTTTCCCTTGGATCAACTGCTCCAGGGTTCATTTTAAGACCCTTTCTTGATCTTAATCTCTGAGGAAAGGCAGCGGAGAGCCGTCCTCTAACCGCGTATCTCCAGCGTCCCTTTAGTCCAGCCTCGAATTGGAGCTGCAATGCATCTGGAGCTTGAACCAAAGCTTGAGTACGTCGTGTTGCATTCATCAAAACCATCATCCCCGAAAGCGTGCGTCCCCTATCGTTCTATTGATGAGATCGTTTTAATTTTCACAGTACACAGCTTTCGTACATAGAGCTGGCAGCCAGCAGACCAGAGCCTGGACAAGCTGAACAAGTGTCGCTGCTCGCGCCGACATCCAGCAAAATCCAAGCTATTCAATCGTTGCGTGAGAGCAACCGAACTTCGGAATTTTTCAACCATCTCAGCGCCATTAGCGAAAGTATACCGGCTCTGGGATGGGTTACAGTGGTGAGTAGCTTTAAAACTTAGCATGTGTTTATCAAGTTAGTAGAAAATAATCATCAAAGTTCGTGAACTCATTATTCATGAAAAGTTTATGAATAGATATCGATTTTCAAACCCCTCTCAAGAGATGCCAGCTTAGTTTACATCGTTTGTAAATTATGATATGAACCGAATTTTCAATTCGTGTTTCAACAACTGCCGAGATGGAACCCTTTCGCCTTTCCTTGGACGTATCATTTACTAATTTACTATCTCTAGCTGGAGAAAGTTTTAAAATTGTGGTCGTTGAAATTGTTTCTAAAGAACCAAGTTAGTACTCTACTGCTCGAAGCGCCATTTTTTTGGCTCAAGGACTACCTCCTGACTGTGAGTCTTACAACATACCTATAGATCTGGGGTTGGTCTCATTCGACGCAAAATGTAATGGGGGATGCCGGCGTGTCGTAATTTTGCATTTTCGACTTCCAATTCGCATTCAGCACCCTTGAAACCTCCTTAGTTTGAATTTGCAGCCCAAAATGTTCATTCGGTTGGCTGTGAAACGGTTGAGAACAATAAAATGGAATAGCCGGAATTGCATTGTCTAAATCTTTTCTGTCCACCTGGATCCAAGCGCAGACGGACGGAAAATAGTTATTACTTTTTTGTGGACATTCCACGTATCATGGAACGTGAACAAACTTTTCATAACATCGTGAACAGCCAGAAGGTTGTATGTTATATTTTCTGGATTTTTCACTTATCCATTCTGTAGTTTTCAGAAGCCAAATAAACAGAAAAGTTCCATTCATGCAGCATGAGTTGGTGAGCGAATTTTCAAAGAATAATTTTAACCGATGTTGTGGGTGATTCTTATAGGAAATTTCACGCTGATTCCGAGTATACCATGCGTTCCTATGTTTAGGATGGTAATTCACACCAAAAACCTCAAAAAACACGTTTTTTAGCGATTTTTGAAACTAAATTTTCAAAATTTGACCCCTTGGAGTACTCCAAAAATTCTGGCCAATGAACTCATCCTTACTTTTGATATTATTGACATTTAAAAAAATTTTTTTTTTTTGGATTTTTTATCTCGATCCCAAGGGCAGATATCGTCTGGAGTGACACATAAATATACAAATATATATATATATATAAGTGTTAAATTTCAGGAATCTTTTTAGAATGGTCTAAAACGGATTTCCATGAAGAAAATTGTCAAAAATTTGCATTACAAAAATTTTGAAGCCATTGCAATAGCTTAATTTTCTTCGAAAATTCGCTAAAACCCCTTGCGCATGCGTGTGTATTTCAGGGAAATAAAACAAAAACCAAGGGCTTGTGTAGTAGGACAGGAATCACCAGAAGAGCGCACCTATATGTAAAATCTGGGTTTGTAAGCCCTTTTGAACAATCACCAACGATATTATTGAAATAATAACGTACATTTTATTAGCGAATTTTCGAAAAAAATGAAGCTATTGCAATGGCTTCAAAATTTGTTTATTGCAAATTTTTGACCATTTTCTTCATGGAAATTCGTTTCAGACCATTCTAAAACGATTCCTGAAATTTAACACTTTTTCATATGTATATGTATATATTTATATATTTATGTGTCACACCAGACGATATCCGCCCTTGGGATCGAGATAAAAAAATCAAAAAAAAAATTTAAAATGTCAATAATATCAAAAGTAAGGATGAGTTTGTTGGCCAGAATTCTTGGAGTACTCCAAGGGGTCAAATTTTGAAAATTTAGTTTCAAAAATCGCTAAAAAACGTGTTTTTTGAGGTTTTTGGTGTGAATTAATTACCATCAAAAACATAGGAACATATATATGGTATATTCGGAATCCGCGTGAAATTTTTCTATAAGAATCATCCACAACATCGGTTAAAATTATTCTTTGAAAATTCACTCCCTAACTCATGCTGCATGAATGGAACTTTTTATTTTTTATTAATAGCCTGCGTTTCAAAAGAAATATTTTTCTGTGTGTGTTGATGGTGAAAAAATCCAATTTAATAAATATAAAATTTCGCGTCGAACGACTATTTTCCGATAAATTAGGGTTGGTATAAAATTCTCAATAAGTATTTCGTATATTTTTCATTGATTATGTCATAATTACCCAAAACAATTTCGTCGCACACCGATCTTTAACTTCTATGAATTTAGGTTTGTGAAGCACCGTACAGTTTGGCAGTTTGCTACAGGAATGTGGATATTAACCCTTCGAATATTTGGGGAGAATTCTTGACACTAATTACCCCTTAGCTCCATCTCCATTGAGCGATGGTGTGATCAAACCTTAAATTGGACACGACAAATTAAGTTTGAATTATTTGCACCCGTTTTTTAACCTATCCAGTTCAAATACTTGTAATGATGACGATTATTAAATTCAATCGAGGTTATGAATAATAAATATATGAATTAACCTAATCATTTGTGTACCTATTTTCGTTCTATTGCACTCTTAGAAAATGTCGGCACAATACGTAGGTACCAACTGTCAGTAGATAGTTGATTTCAAAGCGATGAAGAAGTATGCAATGACCCTCAATATTGATCTGTCGTGCTTTTTAGTCTACCTAGTTAGTTACTGCACTCTGCACAACATTGCTTTGTTCATCTAATAACTTCCTTTTATCCGTGAATTTTAATAATAATATGAGATACAATTGTTTACGTACCTTACTGGAGAATCCGTCGTGACTAGCAAGTCGAGTACAGGTGGCGAGCGCTTTCGATGTAAGGACACCATCATCAGGCCGTCGAGAGAGTACTTTCGATGTCCTTACATCGAAAGCGCTCGCCACCTGTACTCGACTTGCTAGTCACGACGGATTCTCCAGTAAGGTACGTAAACAATTGTATTCTTATAACTAGCGGAACTAATCCTTTAGATTTAATACCAAATAATATGAGATACGTTACGAATATATTTTTGTGGGAAGTCCAGGGCTGTACTTTTCAAAACACCAATAGTAGAGTCTTCGTTGTGTAGGTTGTAGATTCACTAGAATTACGCACAACTCAGATCTTAAATACGTAATTCTGCTGTCTCTAGTAGGTAGGTACCTGTACAGTTTATAATAATAATGTAATTGATTATTAACTATCTAATGTAATATAATGTATATTACTAATTATATAATTTAATTTATTATTAACTACGAGTAATTGAACTAGTGAATGGTATGAATTTTAGTCTCTAATTTTTAATTGTTATGTTGGAAAACATACCTACTCACTCACTATGTTCTCAATCACAAAATACTCAATTGCTCATCGAGAAATTATTAATATAAATCATGAATAAATTTGATATTCTATTTTCCCCCTCAATATTGTACTGTTATTTCTTCCAGAAACCCGCACCCTCGCCTTATGTCAAAGAGATGAATGACGCCGGCCAATTTTACACTAACAGAGTTCTTAAAGACTGGAAAGAAAAGTGAGTATTTCCGTTTTCTCTAAAATCATAGTTTAGTGTACTCGCCGGCTTTATAGTTAGATGGCTTCAGTTGGCGAAAATATTGATTGATCAAGATGCAAGTTGAGCAGGAGGCAGATGCTACCCATGTTCCGATCATAATGAAATTCATCATGGGATCTCTACTCCTGCTGCGATTTAAACAGATGTCTACCTGAACCTGTTGGTTTGGGAACAGGAATCCATTGGCAAGCGTTAATGTACTACCTGAAAACCCCTTATCTCCCCCTTACTCCTTATTTTCCCCTTCGGAGGAGATTAGAGGTTTACTCTAATCTCCTCCGAAGTTAATGGATTTCAGTTGCATTGGAATTACATGTTGATATTCGGTATGAGAATGGAGGATGATGTAAAAAGAGTCCAAACACGAAGTAGAAATCTCAGTTAATAACATTTTGAATCAACTCATGGTTTATTGAAGTTTAACCCCTATAATTTGGGATCATTCTATACGAACCTCCCCTACTATTTATACTTATTCGCTTCACAATTTTGCATAGAACATGACTGTAGGAAAAAAATATCTTTTTTTTTTAGTTGATCTTGAAAATTTCACATTTTCTTAGATGACCCTCCGCCGATTGTTTAGCAACGTGAGTTACTCACAATGGGTCGTGAACTCCGAACTGATGGGAACAGCGTTGCTTCTTTAGCGTTACAAGAGTGTAACGTTCGATCCTCAACTTAAGTATGTACCTCCGAATTTGAGCGGAGTTGACGTTAGGAGGATTTTACGCTTGCGCAGAGGCTACCAATAATCTGCGAGCGATGAAATTCGTTGGAGACCATTTTGGGCCAAACTCGTGTAATTCCTGAGAAATTCATCAAAACGGGATAAAGATTGTGGAAATTAGCAAGGCGTGGCAAGACGGTCAAACACGAATCCAAAATTGTTCAGAGAGCTCTTAAATTTCGGTTTTAGAGGAAAACAATATTTTGCCCCCAAAAAGTGAACACAATGCTCCCTTCTTGAACACTTCTGCTACCTTGAAATACTCGAAAGCAAAAAGTATAAAACGTTCATTTCAGGTGAGAAATGAAGTGCTTCCTGCCTGTGCAACCTTGAATAATACATTAGTATGTAAGTGGAAATGGATTTTAAAACAATAAATTATATACTTCATAATAATGATATTAATCATGCCATCGTGTTATAGGCTTGGAAAATAATGTATTTATTTCGGTTTATATAGGTAATTTACATGTTAAAATCAGTCAATCAAACAAATTATGTTGAGTTGAAAACTTAGTGTTACAAAGTGGTCAGGCTGGTGTCTATATCGATAGAAATTCGGATATATGAGGTGGTATTGTTGCCATAATCTTATCAATAGTGTCGTATTGTTCATTAGCGAGATTGATGAATAAAATACTTGGAATAATTATTGTTCGTGCATTTTTTAAGTGGCTGAGTTCAGAAATGGTTATCATAAATAAATATGTACCCTTTTCCTTTCCCTCTCAGAAAGGTTGTTTAATTTCCATTCCCCTGAACCCGCTTAATTTTCCAATCTCCTCTGGAGGTGTAGTTGCTGTTTTGTGAGCATCATAAATATTCTGTTCCCTAAATTTTTAAGAGCTAGAGGGATTAAGCTGAGTGACCGCTACACTCTCTATTATGCAAAGGGCCCCTACAAGAAAAATACTTGGCGGTCTGGTGCTGAGGTTTTCAAAGAAATTGTGATTTCCTAAGTGATGTCGGGTTCTCAACGACATCTTTACCTTAGCTTTTCATTCACCTTAGAAATTGCTCTTTGGCCGTATGAATACGTGAATGAAAACGAGAAATTAACTTAAGTAATTGAGTAAACCTAATCTAATTTAATTTCATTCTTTTACGTGAAGCCAAGCCTCTGTCTCAGTGCAATTCCACTATAAAACAAAATTATAATAGATGGACAGTTGTGATATTTCCTACTTTGTACAACTAATCCTCCTTTCCATATGGGGTCTCCCTTCTATTGCAATGGTCCTTATTACCTTTTATTTATATACACAAAGGTTATGTACATGTCGCAGAGACCAATGGTCAAGTCGACCATGGTCTTTCATGGGTTGACGAGGCGTTCACTATTCCAATCCTTAGTAGCAATTTCGACATTTTCAGGTCGAATTTTGGTTCAGATTATCAAACTTTTGTTAATCGTACTTACTCATGTTCTCTGGGTTGTGTAATGTGTAAATTAATAAATTAAAAATTTTAAATTACATAGGCACCAATGAGTTAATTTCTACATTCCACGACAAACTCGATAGACTGATTGACTGATCGAAGTCTCGTTCCTGAAGGATCCTAACTAACAAGGATGCGTAACCACAGCAACTTGTAAGAGTAAATTGAAATGATCATAGGTATATTTATGTATGGAAACATCACGCTATTAGTGCCTCTCAAGATTCCTTAAAAAAGGATGTCATGACTCGAAAACTACGCATACCTCATGTGATGAAATCGATAGGTGAACTCGCAAAATGTTCTTGTAGGATTGCTCTTGCTTGCTGCGAGATCTCCAGAGAGCGATTATGGAAGGATGTCCTAGATCTGGTCCAGCCTGCAGTCCTACATCCTATCATCCGCCACGATACAACGGCCCGATTCTGTTCAAACTTCGAGAGTAGGTGGGGTTGATCTTCAGATGATTCCCCATGAATTCCATTGCGATCGGATCATCAGTAGCCGTAGTGCTTGTAAAAACATAATAACGTCAACATAATGAGGGAAAAGTTCTTGATCGTGTGGTTGTTTGTCAGTTTATAAAAATATCAACACGATTAATACGAGGAATAGGAGATGCGCCGCACCAACTTGATGCCAGCCAAATCCTTCTTCATTTCCAGGGACAAGAAGCACGTCGAATGGGTGAAAGCCTGGGTTGAGACTCTCACGGAACTCCAGAAGTACGTCAAGTCCCAACACACAACCGGCTTGGTGTGGTCGAAAGGAGGCAGCGGTCCTCCACCACCACCTCCAGGAGGCATGCCTCCTCCACCTCCTCCGATCGAGGATCTGTCTCTAGATGCCACCGGTGGAAGTGACGAACGCTCTGCTCTTTTCGCTGAGATCAATCAGGGCGCCAACATCACGAAACGTAAGTTACAACCCAAGTATTTTAGAGCTAAGATAATAGTCACAGCTGAAGTGCATAAGGTATTTCGTCGGTCCCACTGCAACACCGGCTAACTGATTTTCACCTAGATTTATTATTCGTCCACTTCACCTTTTACCTGGCTCGAAAATGGTTACTAAAGTGACTGCACTGCAAAAAGTGACTGTATGTAATGGAAAAATAGTAAGATAGCTGTTATTGTTTCACACTCTCATGAAGATAGCCAGTGTAGTTACTCTCATGATCCCGATGTCTGCCTTCATGGTGAGAATATAACAGTGGCTAACTTCTAGCGGATTTGAAACCCCCGAAAAAGACGTTACGGAATCCGAAGGAAACCGAAAGTGAATCCTAATCAGTAAGTAGTAATGATCAGTAAATGACACAGAAAAGGTGAATAACTCCTGTGTTAATTCACATTAAGTACTTACAAAGTGAAGAGCTGGTGTTCGTGGGAGGTTTCACACACCCAGTGTTCCCTTTTCTGCGATTACGAGTTCAGTGTTGCTCTGAAAGCAAACCCGAGCTCACCATTTGATCCGGGTGAAAAATTGACTCTGAGATATGACTTGAGAACAGTCATAACCCCAAAACCTCCAATGTGTCAGTTAGCCGGTGTTGCAGTGGGACCGTAGATTTTTGTTTGCTTTTCATGGCATATCTCACAGGTTGTTACTTCCACATGAAACAACGTCGACACAATACTCGCCTCATTGATTTTTTATGTCTTTAGCCCTTTTCTCTGCCCTATCGCCCTTAGCTCTTCTCGGGATTTAGAAAAGCTACTCAGCTCAAAAAAATGTCGGGATCTTCCCGTATAACCATAATTATCTCTCCATATCTCCATGATATTGTCTCTCCGGGGTTATTATGTCTCTCTTCTCATTAAGGATTAGATGGAATCCGATCAAAGTGCTCAAGTCCCCCTCACCCCCCAAAAAATGAATGGAATACTTTCTACTAGTGGAGTTTGGCAATCTAGAATAACCAATGGACTTGAGTGAAAAGTGGCACAATAGGCTTTTCATGCGAGTGTGCTGTCATCGGAAAACAACTTGTTTTTAAATTTTTGCGTTCAAGCCTTTGTATGTACCGGGATAAGTACGCTTCAATTTATTGTTAGTTAGGTACCTACCTGTGTAAAAATTGGAAAACCTTCCAGGTTTAATTCAAGAAAATCCAGAGAATTTATGTGTTGTTGACTTTATATTCCAAGTTTTGCTATTTCAAAATCAGTACTTATAAACATGAAAAATAGTGTGAAGTTTGAGCTCCGAAGTATTTATAAATTCCGAGAAATTTGGACATAAATATATGATTTCAAAATACAACAAAGTTAGTCGGACAAAGTTAGTTCGAAAAAAAGCGTTATATTCATCTTAACAAGTGCTTGTAAGTTTTATAGTTTCATAAATTATTGTGTTCAACAGCGAGGTGTTCAATGGGAGAAAGGTGGAGGGAAGGAAAGTGACGATGAAAATTGGATTGGGTGGATTTTTCGTCACAAACTTCTGAGAGTCCTGTTCCAAAATAAAATTAGCGTTGAAATGACCCCCTGATTGAAGGAGATTATACCTAATGAATAATTTTCATTTCCCTTTTAGGTTCTCTCGGGTAATTCATTTTTCAATCTACCGTCTGCCCTCTCTCGCTTCTTATCATCTCATGATTCTTTCAAGTAGAAAGTGTGAAGTAGAGAAATAATAATGAGGCTCTGGGGCTTGAACCTGGTTCAGAACTGTATCCAGGCCAGGCAAAGATGAGGTGGGATGGAAAGAATTATTGTTAAATTGCTCTAAAATTCCACAACTGTTTTGAAAAGGAAGTCTAATGTATCCTGTACTCTGATTTAACCGTTGTCACAATAGAAATGGGCTCGTCAAGCACATGTTAGGTTCAGGTACCTGAATTATTCTAATTATGATAAAGAAACTCGCATGCAGATCTCAAGAAGCCGGTTGATAGACTTGGGAACAAACGGTCGTCTAGAGCTCGAAAAAGTCGGGATGATACAAGATATTATCATGAAGATAATCGTGTCAGAACGAGAAGACCCAATAACATGGGTAAGGTACCCGTGGTATGTTAATAGAATCATCACATCTATTATGCTATATCATTTTCTTAGTTGTCTACCG
>JAEMON010000002.1:33462876-33474399 GCA_030264115.1 Lygus lineolaris
GAATACATAGCTTCCTACCCTCGGTAGTGAGGAAGCAAAAAATCGGTCTGCGTCGGACCAGACGGTGGAAGTTATAGTTCTTTGGCCATTCTCATACACCCATTCACGCACACAAACAGACAGGATATAAACCACATAATTCTTGTACCACAGAAGTCTTGATACAAGCGAAGGAGGTAGAAAGAACTTTACCAGAACACTTTCACTTCGATCATAAAACTATATTTCTATAAAAACTCACAGAAAAAGCCGTACATAAAATATAAACAACATGCTTCGGCCGCGTAAACTAGAAGAGTTCAAAATACGTCCCGTCGGGGAGGCCGGCGGTCTATCCGTGGACGAGTCCAAAAAATGGGATCCTCAAGGGGAAAAGCAGACAAAAAAGTTCTTAAAAATGTGTTCTTCCTTTTGAGCGTGACGCGGTTTCTCGACCAACATCCCATCCCACTGTGTCTAACGGGCGCAAAGAAGTATAACTTCAACAATAGTTTTTATGTAGTACATATGTATGTATGTATATCATGTACATTACTGTAGTTGGTTTCTTGAAGAAATATGTCGAGTACAATCATAATGTACATAAATAAGTATGTATGTATACTGCAATGGAAACGAACAGAGCACCGAACAGTTACAGTACACAAAAAGAATCACTGTAAACCTAACTGTACAAAATCACTTATGTATTTACTATTTTAGATTAAAAAATTCGCTAATTTTTGGTTGTGTTAGCTTCGATACTCGTTTTCTGCCAGCAGAACAGGTGTTCGGATTTTTGACGTTTCGGATTTTCGACGCTCTACGCTATTTTGAAAGTTCTCATGAGCGGGTTTGGGAGCTCTCGCTGAGCCCCTAACTGAATTTTGAGCTCGCAAGAGCAGCCCTGAGGGCGCCCGCTTGTGACGCCTAAAGCTTGTAGGAGCGCGTTTTTCGAGCCCTCGCTAGCTTCAACGGCTTGTAGGAACAGACCTAAATCATACCGTTTTCACATAGTTATGTTGTGACATGTTGTTTAATGGATGGAAGCGCATGACTGGTACGACCATCATCATGATACGTCAATTTACCGTATCTCCTTTAAATTTTGACTATAAATTATTTTGGATGTAGAGAGACCGTTGGTACTCGTCTTACAGACTTTTGTCTTGGAGGAACTATGCTCAAGCCCACTTTATGAAACTCGGACATGTAAAGTATTGCCATACCTCCATATCTCAGTAGCGTTACTCTCCACACATAGTTTTAGTTTCATATAGAAAATCTCACTGCTTTCTTTATTGACGCCATCCTGCTTACTTGTGGATGCAATTGCGAGCACAATTGCTGTTACTACTTTGCTGGCGGTCCTCAGATTGTGAACTATACAGTTTCAAGAAGTTTTGGGTAGTGGGCACCAAATTAAAATTTCTTGATTATAAATGTATATGTATTATATAAATTGCAAAATATTGGTTTGTGTTCATGGTCAGTTAGGTACTTTGTTCACTAACTAATTCATAACACCCAACAGAGCAAGAGGTACACGCAAGGTTTAGCATAAAGAGAGTTTGTTATATTTTTTCAACGAGAAGCAAATGCAATATCTTTAGCAATTTTTATTTTTATTTTTTATGTTCTTTCGTTTTTGTGGAGAGGTAGTCCTGTCGCAGCCAAAAGTAAATTTGAAAACCGCTGTGTATTACATAATTGGAACAGTCATTTGGTGTTCATCGGTGGGAATTGTCGGGATTCAGCCAATAGTTAACACCTTCCAAAAGCTTTCATTCTTGTTTATTTCAACGTTTCAGGCCATCTTCAGGTAAAACCTAAGAGCAGTCTTTTCTAAATCTAAGAATTTATTTTAAAAACCCATAAAATAACGAGAAAAAAATCAGAATCCCGAAATGCAATATAAGATATTACAAGTCTAAACCCTAAAATAATATTTGGTGTTACTCCTGCTACACTGACGTTAATCACTAACAATTAGGGCTTATATTATACCTATATCCAAGAACTTATGCAACCCAAGCTCACTTAAAATTCCCCTGATTGTGTTTTTGAAAAAATACTTTCTCGGCTGGGTTTATTATCGTTGTAATATATTTAATGCTCATCTCAAATGAACGTATTGAACTGATAGAATGAATCCACACAGATGAGATTCACTCTGCCTGTTTGTAAAATACCTATACGGGGAATTGAAGTTAAACTTACATCCCTGATGAGGGTCGTCTGGCCAAAATTTAGATTATTCATTCTTACAAAGTTAACTTACCATGCCATTTATCATTTTTTTTATTGGTTTCATTCGTTTACAACAAATTTACATTGAAGCTGCGAGGTCCGATACAGTTCTACTTATCTGCATAAAAATACAGTCTGAAATGTGTTATTTAAAAAATAGTATAAAATGCTTACAGATATTGTTGTTGATTTACAAAAAACTTAGTGTCAGAGAGCTGCGCCAAAGGTGGGTTAAGGGAGCAAGGGACTGAGCCCAAAATGTCCTCAAAAACGCCTAATTTTCGGCTACTGGAGAGTTCAAAGGAACTCTTACTATAACTGCTACTGTAACGTGGTGTATTACTATAACGTTATTACTGCTTGGTACAAATAAGTTTAAAAAAGCTTCATTCATGCATAATGAGTTGATGAGCGAATTTTCAAAGAATAATTTTAACCGATTTGGTGGGTGATTCTTATAGAAAATTTCACGTTGATTCCGAATACACCATAATGTTCCTATGTTTAAGATGGTAAATTACACCAAAAACCTCAAAATGCTCGTTTTTTTTAGCGATTTGTGACCTTAATATCTTAAAATTTGACCCCTTGGAGCACTCCAAAAATTCTGGTCCACGAACTCGTCCTTTATATATGAAAACGTGTTAAATTTCAGGAATCGTTTTAGAATGTTCTGAGGATTTCCACGAAGAAAATGTTCCAAAATTGCATTACTAAAATTTTGAAGCCATTGCAATAGCTTCATTTTCTTCGAAAATTCGCTAAAACGGAAAACCTACCCCCTATCCTAACAACTTTAGCGTTGCACAGTATTTCTCATTTTTCTTAGCCAATTTTCAACAGATTTTGATGCGGTTTGTGCCATTCTTCCTATTTTATTATTCCCTATCCCGATGAGGTGCCTTATGCCAATTTGACATTTTAAAAAAGGAACTGAAAATTTCAAAATTACGACATTCAAATTATTGATAGCTGACCCCCCTAGAGAATTGAAGAACAAGAAGATTGCCCCAAACTGCATCAAAATCGGCCAAAAATTGGCTGAAAAAATGGGAAAAACGAATTACGTCAGGTCCTTGGTCCTTAATATAAGGTAAGCTAACCAAAGTATGTACTAATATTAGAGGAGTACAGAGCAAAAGAAAATAAAAAAATGAAAAAGTTTTGATCATATGAGAAAGAGAATAGAAATAGGACAGAAAGACGAAGGAAAAAAGACGGATTGAAGAAGGGAGAGGCACAATCAAAGATTTCAATTATAGATATTCTCCAAGTGCTGTTCTGAAGGACGAGGGTGACTCGGCTGCTCGAATATTTGGTAGAAGGGTTGATTATTTCCTGGCGCTGCACACCCTTATTAAGGGTGCGCGGACGCCCGGTTCAAGAACGGCCTCAACGATGCCCCGACGAAGCTCAAAATCCTTTTTATTATTGTTCACGTTTGTAATTTCGAAAATTAAACGATTTACGTATGTTGTGCGGTCATAATTACATACATTACGATTTTAATCATAATGTTAAGTTTATCCCATCCAGAGAAAACTGGAAGAAACCTATGAAAAACCTGGTTTTCATCAGTTTTTTCCAGTTTTCTCTGGATGGAATAGACTTAAAATTATTATTCACGTCGTAAAGTATGTAACCATTATTGTATAACATACGCAAATCGATGAATTGTCGAAATCACAAACGTGAACAATAATAAAAAGGATTTTGAGCTGCGTCGGGGCATCATTGAGGCCGTTCTCGAGCCGGGCGTCCGCGCACCCTTAAGGGACCCTTAGAGGACGGACCCCGAAATTTTCTAAAAAAATACCTAAATTGTATTTACATACACTTACTAGGTATAGCATTATTACTACTTAGGATCATTAAATTTAAAAAAATGGATAACCTCCCCCTCCCCTAACCATTTTAGCGTCAGTTTTCCCCAATTTTCAACGGATTCTGATGCGGTTTACCTCATTCTTCTTATTTTATCATTTTCCAGGAGAAGAGGTGCCTTTATGCCAATTTAATTTTTTTTAAGGATGTGAAAAATTCAAAAATTTTAAATTGAAATTTTACATAGCTGATCCCCCAGGAGAATCGAAAAATAAGAAGAATGCTGCAAACCGGATAAGAATCGATCAAAAATTGGCTGAGAAAATGGGAAAACTTAATTACATTGGTCCTTGGCCCCTTAAGTCTGCCGTATGCCTACTTATGTGCTGTTCAGACATATAGAGAGATGGTCCGGGCAGAAGAGCTCAATGGGAACATTTTTTGTACTGCACTGAGGGTTGTGTTCATGAAAAAAGTATTTATCGCGCGGACTGTCATTTTTCTTCCTCAGTACTGACGGTGACGTAATAAAAAGAAGAAGTAATAAAAAGAATGTTGTCCTCCAAAATTAAAATTCTCTCTTGCTTTTTCCGTTTCCGAGCAATAGTCGGGCTCTGTATCCATCTGTGGCAATTCCGTGTCCCGGGCAAAACTGTACTCAATTACGGTCCGATTTTGATGAAATTTTCAAGGATTGTGCAGGATAGCCCCTAGACAGTCCTCCATTAATTTCGTCGCCATCGGATCAGTGTAATGCGCTACTATCGCTACCGAACTCCGGAACTATTCAACCGATTTCGGTGTAATTTTCACAGAATGATTTCGATAAATCCAGTTTACACAAATGAGGAAGCTACGCTGCCCACTCAACTTTGCCGACTTTTCCACACTGATTACAATAATAATTATTATTATCATAATTATTATGAGATCGAAATTCGTGCATGCCTACTCTGCCTATAGGAACCTTTGAACATCTTTACCTAGAACATAAGTAAACGAGTGAACCCTGGATTCGGTCCACACTTTTCTGGTAGGTCTAAGTAGGTTAAATGAGTTACAGCGGTTAATATTTCGTTCCGGTCCCAATACCCCTCCTTTTAGTTTCTGGCAATGGAAAACGTTATACGGTAAATGGTGCAATTATCACAATGCATGACGAAAATCTGATACTCCTTAAAACTTACCAAGCTGGACTACTTTAATAACTTGTATTACTGCTTTTAGACTTGCTGCACCTTTTGTTTGCACCATCATTAAAGCGACTATATAAAATATTTATTGATTTATTGAACTACTTAAATTATTCGTGAATCATATTTTATTATTTGACAA
This sequence comes from Lygus lineolaris, assembly GCA_030264115.1. Lineage (NCBI taxonomy): Eukaryota > Metazoa > Arthropoda > Insecta > Hemiptera > Miridae > Lygus > Lygus lineolaris. Next base: position 33,468,265 of record JAEMON010000002.1, read on the forward strand.
GTTTTACAAGTACCTATATCATATTACATTGTAGTTTTCCTTTCAAAAAGTCATAATTCACCTCATAAACTGGTTTTTCTTCATTTAAAAAACCCCGTTTTTGGGTCAGGATCCTCCAGTTTAGCATATTCGAGAGTACTTTTCATTCAGAACATTTCAATTCCGGGTTAGCCAAACTTGGGGCCTGTACTGATTCCGCTCGTCGATTTCTCACCCTACCTTCTGCTTCCATCTTGTAAGACGATATTGAAACAGAAATAAACACTCGTTTATTTTTACTCGTAGAAGTGTAATATTTTATAGACTGTTGTTGGACGCATTCAAGTGCATGTAAGAAGTATAGTGGGATAATGATAACCAGGTAGAGAGAGGTTTTCACTCCGGAATATATTTATATACCTATACAGGGTGTCAAAAATTTAATGGGCCAGCATTTTATTTTCCGTAAGGTATGAAGCGAAAAATACCGGATTAATACCATTCTTTAGGATTATTCATTTAAATGACATATTCGTATTCTACGGGAAAAATCCTAATTTTGCTTCATATCTTAAGGGAAATGAAGTACTGGTCCATTAAATTTTTGTCACCCTGTATATTCTGATCGACGGAAATCAAGATTACAACTCCTAAAGAAATCTGAGGTTCTCACCTCTGGAAAAATGCGAATTTTAGGCTCAGTATTTCTAAGGTTTTTTTTTTAAATTTAGTTAATCCACTAAGAGCGCAAAGCAGAGACCATTTTTGAGTAACAATTTTAGATGTTGAGTAAAATCATTTTTATTGATTGACCATTCTTTCTTTTTGGTTCAGTATTCTCTTCCATAAGTTCCGATTCAATTTCGAATGTTTCGCTTTATTTATAAACCTAATAGATCCCCACTTGATGTAGGTTGATAAATTCTCTCGTAGGTATTTATTGATTCAGTGAAAAGCCGTATTCTGGCTGAGCTCCAGAAGTTTTGTTTTAAGCCGATTTCCATACACCATCCCAAGGGTTAGTATTTGACACAAGGGGGACACGAATGATCTCCTGTGTGGAAAACCCACTCCTCTCAAATCATGGAAATTTTATTGGTGTTGCAGAGATTGAAATTTCTATAACATCGTAAACTATGTACTTACGTGCAACCATTCACTCCAAAATGACAATGGGTTATAAAACATCTGCTATCATGACAGATAAAGTAAAATCGCTTGATAGGTTGTAGAACCATGCAGGTACTACAGAACAAATAATAAAAAATTACTGGTGCGCAGTGCAAATGTTCTCATAATTCTTCTGAAAAATTGACGATTTTGAGTAGGGATGCAAAATCCGTCGCCAACAATCGATTTTGAAAATCGTTCCTCAATCGAAAGCTTAAAATCGATTGCACTAATTAATCGGGTGAAAAAAATAGATTTTTCAAGAAACTTACCTATTTAATTTTTTTTAATTAAAAAAAAAAGTGAATGTTTTGGTAGTTTGGTATTTTACCTATCAAAATTCGGTAGGTTTTTATTTATTACAAATTCAATTGTCTTTTTTGTTTCAAAAATAATGAAACTTTCAATTGGTGCATGAAAACTAAAATTATAACGGTGGGGTTATTCAAGAATTTCAAAACTTGCTTGGTTCAATATTTAATAATTGAAAATGTCAAGGCCACAGACAAAACCAAGTTGCAAAGAACGCCTTATCTAACAACAAAAAACATCAAGAACAAGAAAACAACAACAAAAGTTTGTATAAAAATTTACATGCGCCGGATTAACTCCAACGAAAGTTATTCAGAATATGTCTAAATTCATTTTGGTTCGCCGAATTTTCAAGGATTATTTGGAAGTGGAATGTCTTCTTTTTTTTTTTTTTTTTTGGGAGCGATGGGGGGGATTTTTTTTGCGATTGATTTTTGAAGACCAAAAAACGATTTCTGGCTTAAAATCGGAACAATCAATCGATGGCAAAAATCGGAGATGAAACGTCGATCTTTCGATTTAATCGAAAATCGATTTGCATCCCTAATTTTGAGTTGTAATTAGTGCAAAAAACGCGAATTTTTAGGCTCGGCCGTCAGTGAGTCAGCAGGGTCCTTATGTTTTCGTTTTCGCACTTATTAGGCAAACTAATAAGAAACGACCGTTTTAACTCTTTCATATTATAATAGAGTAGCCCGACGGGGTTGATGGGGTGGTGGCAAATGACATCCGGGTTTCGCGGGGTGTGGTATGGACGAAGTACCACTGATTTACGAGACACCGGTATCCCAGGAGGAGCACTCCGTGGCGTCACCACCCGCGTAAAGTCAAAAAAATGAAAAAACTTCGAAAAATCAACAAATTCATGGTTACTGTGTTGGTGAGCTGCCGTTGGTCTCATTCGACGTAGACGTCTCAGGTCTTCAACTTGTATTTTACATGAAAACAACTTTGGGCAGTTCCAATGGCCAAAAACGGGCTTTTTATAGTTTTTTCGATGATTTCGCAGCTAATCAGCTATTTTAGGTATAGAAACATGGGGTATATTCGGAATCAGCGCAAAAATTGCCGGTCCACCTATTTCGTCTTCCTCATTATCACCTGAATTGGCGGTCTTTACTACCCCGTTTATCCCCTGTACTGTACCTCACACACACCCAAACTTCCCATCATTCTTACCCCCAAGGGCTGACGTAGGGTAGCTAAGGCGTCTTCCCCATTATTTCTTGTTCATTTTCCAACATTCATTAAGGGGAGTAGTCCGGTTTTAGCGCCCCGCGGGCGCCTTTTTGCTGCTTTTACAGTTCCAACAATTCTGTACTAAATTATTTTAAATTTTATGGTAATGTTCTTTACACCTGGAAGCATGCCTGCCGTGAATTTTGTCCAAATCGGTCGAATAGAAAAAATTGAAAAATGGGCACATTATTTTTTAATGTAGAAAAATGGGTCATTTTCTATGTTCAGTACCTATACTATTTAGTCTCCATGTAATCCATCACTTCTGAATGTTCTTCAAGTAGGTTATCAATGACCAGACTTTGTTTGCAACTTTTCGTATCAACTATAAAAGCTTGCGCTATGTAAGATTTCCAAAAAATCATAACTCCAGTTCTGGTCATCCGATTTCAATTTTGTTTTTACCAAAATGTCCGGAATTTTATGTAGTTATATAAAAAAAATAAAAAACGGAAAATCTATTTTTTTGGTATTTTTTTGGACTACTCCCCTCAAGGGGAGTTATTGAACTGCCATTATTACATGATCCAAAAAAAATTGAAATTTTTATAGTAGGTCTAGGTAAGGCCTTTCTTGGTCCGATATGAATTTCGTAGGGTTTGGATCAGTATTGCGCATGCGAAAACGTGGAATACTCCGAACCATTTACCTAATACAAGGATTAACTACTCTAGACCAGATGTTTATGTTCCTATTTCTACGACGAATTCTGTTTTTACAGGCTGAACTTCCCATTCCGGAGCAGTATAAGACCCTCGTCGTTGGAAAAACTCTTTCAACCACTCCCGTCGAAAGCAAAGGTTAAAAAGCCTTCGAGTGACCAAAGCTTCCCGATTAGCAACACCAATCGCCGCATCTTCCTTTGTTTTTGTTAATATTTTCTTTTCATTCGGAAGGGAAGCTAAAGTTCCGACTCTTCGGCAGTAAAAAAAAAAAAACAAGAAAAAATTAAATGAAAATTGGGCTTTTTACCTTTATGGCTGTATAATTTTTTAATTAATTAACTTTTAATAACAAATTTATTGATTTTTCTTAATATTAAGAATTTATTAGGAGGATATTCAAAAACCATTACTGTAATGTAGATACGCAGATATGCTTGAATAATAACAGTAACTGAAATTATCACCTTATTGATATTGATAGCCTCTTCGTATGTATTTAATTACAAAAAACGTCTTTTTGATGTATTGTTTGAGGTACTTACATCGGTGTTCGAAAATGTAATTGAAGAGTGAAATGATTGTAAGAGTAGATACCTACGTACAAACAATCAAAGTGATGATAATTATCGAGCATGGTCATTAAGATTGTTTTTCCATCTTTTCATTTCACGGCAAAAAAAACTAAGGTTGTGGTGGTTCAAAGTAGAGTAAACTAATTTTAGAATCAGATGTATACCCACTAAGGAACAAGAAGTAGAAGGTACTACCCATGTCAAATTCCTAATCGAGTTGTATTGTAGTTTACTATCGGATCATTCGTGGCTTATCGATAATAATTCTTACAACTGTATGTTTATTTGATGAGGCATCTTCACGTAAACTTAGCATTATAGTAATTTCATGTGTGAAACTATTTTAATGCCCCAAAGAAATAGCATCTACGTGATTAAATTATTTATTATTTCAAGTTTCTTTTATTGAAAATAGCCTTTGTGAAAGCTTTTTTTTCTCTATCCAGTAGTTGTAAATTTAAAAAAAAATGCTTACTATTTTACAGTAGGTAGTTGGAGGTTTGCTGCCTGAAACTAACCTTTATGACAGAGAGAAATAGTTTCCAAATATTTGCAGACAAACGCTCAATCGGATTTATATTGGATGATAAATACTACTCGCATTCTGACATAATATTTTGTATTCTACACAGTATTTATGAATTGAAAATATTTATTATGTTATACCTCTTTTACTGTATGTGTTTCTAATGTAATTATACTATGTATGGAGTCTGGTGTAATTTTCTTCTTCAGCGTTCCCTGTAACTCTTACTCTTAATATTCGTGCAATAAGTAGAATAAATGTGTTTTCCAAAATCGCATTTTAAAACTTTCGGAATAATTTTGTTTCCATGTCATTTGAATTTCCTGAAACGCCGATTTCTTACGGCCTGATTTCGCTCAAATGTTGACGATCGTTGGGGATGTTGCCTGTGAATACGCATTCGCAATCATGAAATTTGTTGTCACGGGCAAAACTCTGAAACTTCGACCCATTTTGATGACATTTTCTGGGATTGTGCGGATCAGCTTCCACCTATTGCAGCCACACTGCATGTTTTACGAAGCTTCTACAACTACAGGGTGGCGCACGAGGATCGGGTGGATTTTAAATATCCGCCAAACCGTGAATTTTGACGATATCGGGTCGAAATAACTTTTAAAATATTCAGTCACAATGGGAATAAATTATGTTAATTATGAAATTAGTCATGATTGACGAGGCTCATTTTCACCTTGACGGCTACGTTGCTTGTTACGGAGCTGAATCCTGGGTATTGAACAAGGCTGACGAAAATGCCCCCTGGATTTTCGAAAGAAGGGTTCTAAGGAGAATATTTGGACCAGTTTGTGACGGAGGAACATGGAGGATCAGATGGAATGACGAACTTGACGAATTGATCGGACATGAAGATTATAATGCGGTCTATTAAATCCCAAAGGCTAAGATGGTTGGGGCACCTATTACGGATGGATGAAGGAAAAATGCCAAAGAAAGTTTTTTAAGAAGAGGTCCACGGAACACGAAGACGAGGCAGACCAAGAAAGAGCAGGATAGACGACATTAATGACGACATCCGGATCATCGGGGCGGAGAGATGGAGGACAACAGCCCTCGACCGGCCAGCTTGGAATGGTGTAGTACAGCAGGCCAAGGCCCACATGGGGCTGTAGTGCCGAATAAAGGAAGAAAGAAGGCTACCTACTTCAACAAGTAGAATCGCCTGTACTGGACCCACGCTAATCCACAGGAATTACACCAGCAACCTCTCCACAGTGACAAGGTAACCTTGACAAGGGAGCTTTTGGTATATTCGGAATCAGCGTGAAATTTCGTGCAAATGCAGCGTGAAAATAAGAATCACCCACCAAATCGGTTAAAATTATCATTCTTTGAAAATTCGCTCACCAACTCATGCTCCATGAATGGAACTTTTTTACTTTCCTCAGCCCACCTGAAGGTGAATGGAAAGTATTGCAATCAGCAGAAAACCCAATTTCTGAAACACCACCTTTAACTGATGGTTCTTAAAATGAAATGGGACAGGCGGTTACGGTGAATTCTGAGAGTTATCGGTCAAAGATTGAAGAATTCTTGATTCCACAACTCGAACAGAACAGATTCAATGTGGTTTCAGCAAGATGGGGCAACTGCTCACACTGCAAGAATATCTATGCAGGCTGTACGCACGCTATTCCCAGTAGGGATGGGCGAT
>JAEMON010000002.1:33535501-33546348 GCA_030264115.1 Lygus lineolaris
CCATCATCATCGCCCCACCTTCCCTCACGTCCCGTCCTTCCTAATAATGTTAACGGGACTTCTTCGCTTTTCGTCAATTAACGAAAAACAGCTCGCCTTCAACCGAGAAATAATGAGTGCGAGTTACCAACCGCGTTTTCTCCAGAAATCACGATTTCGTGGTATAATTATTCTTCTTTTTATACTATCATCACCTCATTAATTAGGCGGCAAAACTTTTATTTGGGGTTTGGAAATTGAATTTTTCTCTCGATTTTCTTTTTTCTTTCGTCGCGGATCGAGTTTTCTCGCACTTGAAAACCACCTCGTCGTAATCTCTCCCGGATGGAGCGGCCTCAAGCCAAATCCCGGACTTTGCCAAAGGGGGGGTTCTCGTCCCAAGAACTTCTCGGGTTTTTGAGGTCATCCTTGAACGAAGTTGAGGCTCGACGTGAGGTATGGAAAGGAAGGTGGGGGGGGCTTAGCCTTTGCTCTTGGAGCTGTTTAATGGTTTGAAGGAAGGGGAGGGGGGTTCTCTGATACTCATCATCCTTTGAACACGCTTTCAAGTTGAGTCCATCACCTACTTACCCCGTATTATATTTTTTGTGTGATCATATCGCGATTTACAGGACCTTTTAGTAATATATGAAAGGTAAATATTACGATGAAATAGAGGTAGGTAAATAAATTATATAAACAAGGAAATTTGTTGAACTGAAATAGGAAGGTGATGCTTATTGACCAAGTCCATTTTGACATTTTCATGTCTTTGCTGTGGCACACAACCAAAATTATGTTATGTTACGTAAAGTGACATTGTACAACAACCGTCCAGTTCTGACCATTTCCGCTTACAACCGAGTCGTTCTGTATCGATACAAATGGTTCTAGTATGCAGCCTCCTTGAGACTCCTTCTTGACAAATCGAGAGGTCCAGATCAGCTGAGTGGCTCCTACAGCAAAGGAGAAAGTTGAAAGGAAAAGAAGGAAAATGTCCCAATGCGTTGCTTTATTTCATGGCGTATGGCGTTCATTGTGGACTGTATGAATAGCAACATAACAGGGAACTGAGAGAGAGTACCTACCTGTTCCATCTTTCTTTGGAAGCGTGCCCTCCAGCCACCTATGGCCTATCTTCCTTGGCTGCCATTGCATGCCAATACAGGTACCTACATACCATCAAGTACACTTACGTAACAATCCTTGTTTTGGACTCATCCCGAATACTATTAGTATTACTAATTATACCATATAGGTACCACATCGACCCGACATAAATCCCTTTGTTGCTCGTGTAGCAACTTCTTTGTTTGCTATTTATTTTTCGCTAACTTTCTGTTCAGTCTTCATAGTTTTCTTTGGAATTTTCCTTCTCTAATAACTCCACAATACTCCAGATTAAGATATGACGTCATATCATGAGACAACATGAAAAATAATTGACGGGCTCAAGTTCGAGCGGAAGTGTTTCGCTGGAGACCACAAGCGAATGAAGGTCTTTATAAGTTCTCGAACAATAAATTTATTAATCTTTGGATCAATATTGATGATGGGTAACCGAAAAACTCAGCATTAAACAAGTAACTAATTATTACCTATCAGGAATTAATCGTTCCTGACTATCGCCACTGAATCAGACCTCACAGCGAGATAAATTATACCTATTATAATTTACCTACAATAAAATCATGACCTCTCGATGAAACTCTCGGTTGTTCAATAAAAGAAAGCCTTGTAGAAGTTCCCCGAGAAAGATTCCTTTCAGTTGAGGCTCCTTCATGTCAACGAGTCTTCTTCTGAAACGATCTCTATCTTCCCATTTAGAAAAACTCGTTGTCTCATCTTGTAAAATGTTTAATTTATTGCTGGTTATTGAATTTTATCTCCGAATGAATAAACAATTACCATTCCTTGAGTAGGTACTTTCATTTCTGAATGAAATAGTGTTCACTAGTAATAATAGAAGGCCTACTATTACCTACTCATAACCCAATAGTAGAATCACACATCATCTAGAATCAGTGATTATATTGTCTTCACCCAATAGTTAGATTGGTAATATCATTATCATCTACCAATTAGGTCCCTACTGTTATTATCACCATTTATAATAATGCCTACATAGGTACCTACTTAGTTATAATGTTTCCCCTTTCATGGTCAGACCCGAATTATTTTTAAGCTTGAATAGGTAGAATGAAATACAAAGAACTTTTCACACCTTTGGTTATTGTAATCAGACTTGGATTTTCTTTTTTTGCAATTCTACAGTCGGTCGAATCATCGGAGGGAGACAATTAATAGTATCTACCTATTCTTAAATCGTCGTGAAGCATTTATTGTAGGTTTTAAGACCAAGTCGTAAGTGCCATCATACACACGTTTCGAGTCGTTTTATGACAGATTGGTAGGCTCATTAGTCGAAAGCTTATTTCTTCAGAGTGGATCGTCATATCACGTCGGCGCCAATCGTGGGTCGATTCACTGGCAGGCGCTGCCATTTCTCTCTTTGTCCCTGAACGTTATGAAACCCAAATCGCACTTTATTGGCGCGTTATCAATTTTAAAATTAATGAGCTCCTGCCCTCCGCTCAGTTGATGGCACAGTTCGTGCCTATACTTCGTCGTACCTCCAGGTAGGTATCTGTATTTACGAACTAAATCAATCGCGACGAAGTTGTGGAAATCCATTTCAATAAAATGAAACCGCAGTTAGTAAAAACGTCTGCCATGTTGGGTGGGCTGTACAGCCTCCAAGAAATTGGTTGAATAGTTCCGGAGTTATGGCTATTTATAAACAACAACAATAAATTCAAATTTTGCGCAAGCGCAGTAGCCATAATTCATCCAATTGTGGCAAAATTCGTAGGTGGTTTTCTTGGATTCAGCCCTCAACTACACGAGCGAAATCGGTCCATTAGGAATTACTAAGAAATCGTAGTTTCAGGGAATTCACGTTTTTTGCGCATGCGCCTTGACAGACAGGTGCGGAACCAATATTGTTCAGAAAGCTGTGGAACGTAAATATCTTCATTTTCTTCGAAAATTCGCTAAAAGCAAGTGGAAATTTTGATTTTGGAGGACAGAAATTTCTTTCGCGAATACATTTCCTACCTTCGGTAAAATTGAGGGAGCAAAAAATAAAAATAAATAAATGAAAAAAAAGGTTGTAAATTTTCACGAAAATAATGAGTTACAAAGTTATGTAACTGTTAAAGTTATGTAAGTTATTGTAGGTAACTCATTATTTTCGTGGAAATTGACAACTTTTAAAAAAAAATTTTATTCATTAACTTTGGTTTTATCTTACTTTATCTGTATTTCATTCAAATTCATTGGAGTAAACACATACCAATGGACTTGAATTTAAATTGGTATGTAGGTACCTTAGACAATACTTCCTACATAACTCGTTCACTGAGAAAGAGGACTGATGTTGCAGACGTACCTACCAAGCCTTTGCTAGGTATTACCTGTACCCACAATATTTAGCATCGGATGCACAATAATATTGTTTACCGTTACCTAGGGTAGGGAATGTTTCACTGAGTTACCAGCTTCCATCTTGAACTTGAATATAGACTCATTCTGTTCTGGTTTCAGCCATAGAATACTGATAGGTACTACCGTTTCAGCCTTCCCTTCCAACGAAAAACGAAATTTTGTGTTCTCATTAGGTACTTATTGACCTGAGGTTAAGACATCACCTTTCACAACAGACGCTCAACATCATGGCAATTGGCTTCTCACCACAAGACAGGGAAAACATAACAAAGGGAGGTAAAACCACACTATCTGATAGAATTGGTGGTGTTTACGGTCTAGAAATGTGATGATGACTTCAACTTCGATGATGGTGACAAGAAATTGGTGGAGGTTGAACTTCAGGGGTGTGCACATTTAAAAGAATGGTCCAATTAGCGGTCCGCCCAAGAAAGCTCCATCAACATTTCGTCCCTCTTTTTTTTGGAGGGTATAAGCCATCAGTGCCTGAAACTCTTTTGCAATGGCAACCCCAAGCAGTCCCTCATTTTTGATATGGGAAGCGGCGATGAGGTGAACCTCATCAGGAACTGGACGATGTGACGGAAGAGTTGAGCGATTTCGAAGCGAAATAGGTATCGATAACGGGAGAAATTGAAAGGAAGAAGATTGAAAAACCGAGAGTCCAAACTAAAAAGAAAGAAGGCTCAACCAACAGATGGACGACGTAAAAAAAATTAAATAGACTTTAAAGGTTTGTTTCAACAGCTGTCAGTTCAGGACTTCAACATCAACAATTAAATCCTATATCAGCCCTTTTTTCAACATCCCCGAAGTGATTATTTATTCCTGCCCTGCGACTGCAATTCGTTCCTCCGCATTCTTTTGCAGGTATTTCTTTCTAGTACAGAGGTTTTTTTAAATGTGAGTTCAGTTGCAAAAGGTTTAATTCAGATAGGCGAATACCATATTGCTGTTTGCCAGGTACTTTTGTTCCTTTCGCTTTTAGAGTTGGTGATGTGGGGTTTCTCCTTAAAAAATCCTTAGAAAATGTGTATAAACTAATTCATGGATTAAAGTTTACGATGAAATTGGTTTTTTCATCAAATGTCTGCAAGGAACAATGTACGGCACTGTACGATCGTACATTTCGGAAACTCATGAGCGAGTGAAAAAATTTGTAACTTACTTGATTCTGGTGCAAAATAATATCTTCCGTATTATATTTATCATGAATCCGCATCTTTGATTCTAGAGATCGGTGATTTCACGTCATCACGTTTGAATGAAGGTAAAGATTAGGGAACTTCCCCAACAAAATTACTGAAGGTTCTCTAATGAATAATCCAAAAATCTACTTGTTCGGCTAACAATTTACTGAGATTAGGGTAGTCAGATTTTAAATTTTAACTTCGTTTTACGGAATATACGAGTATGGTACAAAAGTACCTACTCCCATGTTCATGAATGGTAGATAGGCACTGTGCGGTAATTTATCATTGGTGAATTATTCAAACTGGGGAATACTCACTTTAATACGTATCTACGTGTGTTTCTGTTTATAGAGATAGGTACCTACTTACCTCAATGTACTTATTGGTCCCAAGTAGTAATAATGTTATTAGTAAGAGTTATTATTTTTAAACTCTTCGGTAGCGGATGTTTGGGAATTGTTGAGGACTTTTTGTGCTTTCTCTTTTGACCCCCAAATGATTGACTTCATCAGTACTTACAGCTACCCAACCCCAGCTGATTAAGCCTTATTATCCGTATTTCCTTATTAGGCCTTATTATCATTCTTCTGGGAACTTGTAAGGGTAGGAATTTTTCATTTTGAACCTTAAAATCGGATTCATTTTGATTACCTAATACTTCGATTCAGGTGTGATAATCTAGGATGTAGGTAAGTAAAGAAAAATTGGAAACAAAGCACTTGATATTTCGACGGATGGCTTTTTTCGAGTGTTGAGTAAAAGAATATTAAAATGCGTTTATGTAGTTGGAGAAGTCCTTTTTTCAACTGGGTGAATGTGGAAGTTGCATGGTGATTTTTTATTTTGTAATTTGGAAGATCTTAGTGAGGGCTTTCCAAAAAGGTGCTACATGAGGGGTATCCGTCGATTGAAACCGAAATTGGGTTTTGAAATTTTAACCTAGCTGACGTCACCGACCACCCGCCTGCCTGGGCGGGTCTCTCAGCTCCCTTTCAACCTGTTTTCTGGTCAAACCAATCGTAATTTCAAGCTGAAAATTGATTCCAGAGGGTTTTGAAGGGCGCTGAATCCGATTTTAAGGTTCAAAATGAAAAATTCCTACCCATGCAAGTTCCCCATTGGGAGAAGTAATAGATGAGGGACGTCAGGTCCATGGAATTCCCTCTCATTGAAGCCAAATGGTGAGTAATCCAGCCCTTACGTGACTAACCTATCCGACCGTGATTACATCTCTCGCCGGGACCTGCTATGTACTCACCTGTCCTTCCTCATCACCCTGAGCTGATCGATCTTCATCCGTTCCTACACACCACCACCTACAATATTTATTGCGATTTTTAGATGATGAAATGTGTCCATCATTGCCCCGTTATTGATCTGCCTTGAAGCACAAACACGTTCCTTAGTCATAATCGTGGCTATGCAATTTGCAGTTTAACTACCTACGAACAGGCATGGACGTATATCGTTTCCGTTGTTTAAATATTGTAATTATTCATGTCCTACGCTTTAATAACTTTATGATTTTGATTCGAACAAAAGTTTAATTTTTGTTCTTAATTTGAGCTACATTAATCGTGGAGCTTACCTAATTGTCTTCTTTTGTTTCTTCATTAATATATTGTATTCTTTTTTTTTCTACTTTCAACTGTTGCTGAAGAGCCCTAAAACATATCCATGTTTTTGATAGGTCGTACCGACCTAATTTTTTAAACAATTAGAAGGAGAGAGTTACATAAGAACACTATAAATATTTATGTTCGTAAGATATATGTTTATGATTGATTCATAACTCCACAATAATCGATCAAAAACATGGTTCATTCCAAGTTGATTCATCTTTGTACAAAGTTCTTATTGTGGAGTATTGTTTTTTCTTTAAACTATAGATTATTCGATGTGTGAATTGAATTTTCCGATTATAAACAGTCCAAACTTGAAGACAAAAATAATGGGTTACGAAGTTAAATCGATTTTGACGGTTAGGCCATCATCTGTAACAAACAAGAACGGTTCTTTTCGTTATTACCTACTTGAAAAAATAAATTTACTAAAAATGTAATGCTGTGGCTTCGTAGGAATACGTTGGTAACCATTTATTATTTCCTGGGACAGACGTTATAAAAGATGTAGGTACCTCAGATATTGAAATCGGATCTATCGTGCTACCGCATGACGCAGTTTGTCGAACGGAGAATCAAATCATTCAATGTCCAATCATTTAGTTTCACCTTGACACAAAGATTAATTTTTCCTCTTCGAAGTTTATTTCTGAAAAGACGAAAATCTTCGAACCACTCAAGGAGCCCGTGCTCCCGTTCAGTGGCTTCACCTTGACACGAATGACGCTGAGGTTTTTCGATATTTATAGATTTGCCTCTCAATCCTCACTTCTGCACTTTTATTTAAACAATGCCCACTCATTTCAAGGAACGTCTTAATGTGTTTCCCCTACAGTCTAATAGGTATACGATTGTATTTGGGTAACTATTTGATTAATAAGCTTCCAGCGTTTTAGCCAAGTCTCTTTCCTTTCCCTGGGACAGATAACAGATTGGTTTTCTGTGAGACAGAAAAAATATATTCCAGTCTATGTATCGAAATAATATAATTTGTCAATAAAATTTACTCTTGAACCCTGTACTAATAAGATAGCGTCTGTTGATATTCGGTTGGAGTTGTTAGCGGAGTATCCTACTAACCAGTGATCGAATACGACTCTCGGAGGTCGTTTTCTTCTTGCTGTAAAGCGCAAGTTAAGCTTGCTCAACATACAACAAGGTACAAGGAGAATATACCATCGTTTAATTGGACATCTCAATGCAACACCTTCATACTAGTAAGTAGTATTAATTATGAAAAGTTGAAAAATTATGAGAGCTGGTTATGTTATAAAAAAGTGTACTCAACGAATTTTTTTCTCGTGCTTTTCACGTACAACCGTTGGAAAAGAAAAATAACTTCCTCATTTCCCTCCCCACAAATATCGTTAGAAAGCTCTGAATGAATTACAAATCATTCCACATCTCATGCTGCCAATTTGCCCCTGAATTTTATCCTTCTGAGAAGTACTGGTACGTGGGTATACAAAAAAGTATGTGGTATGTATATAATATTGGTTGGAGTTTTCAGTTTGGTATTGTGATCCTTGACAAATAATGAAGCACGCCGCTACCCACATTTATGTTGGGAGAATGGCTTCTTCATAAACAACTTCTTCAGCAAGAACTTTTAAACAGCCTGGAACTGGGAGGCCGAGCCCTGCAGTGCCGAGCTTATACTATTGACATAGAAAAACTCATCCATTTATTGGATATGCTGCTAATGATAGCACTTACTCAGCCACATTCACATTTCATGTATACAATTTTCAATCTTCCCGCTTAGATGCAGGAAATTAATTGTTGCATCCAACGTATTAGTCCTAATTTTCCCTTTACGTTTTTTACCCGAGTGGTGACAGAAAATTACCGGAGATTCAGCTGAACAGAATACCAGGTATAAAGAATCGAAAATTACTTCGAATTCCCACAGGTGAGGGAACTTAGTAATTTGAACCTCGCAAGATATTTTTTCTTAATTTGAAATTGAAAAGAATGTTGATCTTGTTTTTGGATGGTAATTACTTCTGTTCTTCTCCAGATTTGAATAATCACAATATACATTTCAGATATTACGCCATCATCAGGTTTAGATTACTCCTCAATACATCACTCCATCACAACCACTTTTGACTAACTAACCAACTTTTGACTAAACTGAACTGACTAGGTAGCTTGACTTTGAAAATAAAACCAACAAAAACCGACAAGCAATCAACAGAACCCCCAAGGGTTTTGGGTTCTGTTGATTGCTTGTTGGTTTTATTTTCAAAGTCAAGCTACCTAGTCAGTTCAGTTAAGTCAAAAGTTAGTTAGTTAGTCAAAAGTGGTTGTGATGGAGTGATGAGTAATCTAAACCTGATGATGGCTTAAAAGCTGAAATATAAATTGTGATAATTCAAATCTGGCGTAGAACAGAAGTAATTACCTTCAAAAAACAAGATCAATATGGAGTTCTACGAACTAAAAAAGAAAACACTAATCAAAATTCATTGAAAAGAATGGTAATATCATATTGTACCTACTCGAATTTCTTCAGTGCTTTTAAATGGAAATTTCCTGCGAGAACAGTATAAGTTACTATTTTAAGTCCAAAAACACAGGGTTTGATTCATTGTTTGCTTCTGATTTTTCACTCAAGCTACTGTTCATCGTTTCGCACATCCTCCCTGATAACATCGCGGAATTAATTATGCCGTAATACATAATATTCCCTCGAGCTCGTAGCGAAATGATTTTATTCGTTCCTCCCGCCGCTTAAAATCGGTCATTAGAAAGCCGGCGGGTTGATCCAGGGAATTATCTCTGAAGGGAGTCCTCGTGAATGTTGTACAGTCGCCATCGACTCATTTGTTTCCACTAGAGACCGACCAGGGACTCGGTCGACGGTCCGACGGATTAATGCGACCTCTTCCGCTTGATCACCTTCCCCTGCATTCATGCGGGTGTCTGAAATCCGGTCAAATCGTCGTACAGTCTCATATTTTATCGGTTTCATGAAATATGTATAATTTTTGTTCATATACCTATTGTCGTATTACACAACTGGGGACCTATACGGAAAAAAACCTTTATGTCCTGCTATACTAATCGTTATTAAATCAATCCTATTTAATAACTGAACACAGGTATGATGTTTGTGCCTTTTTCCATACATAAATTCATTTATTTATTATAATTTTATTATAGAACTTATTTATATTTATGTACCTAGGTTTGGAGGTACCTACTAATAGTTGTAGCTCGTAACAATAACAATTACCTCTCAAGCGGCCCCCAGACGAGCATCAAAATTGCCGTATGGCCGGGAGTATTTACGTCACATTTTACGTTTTAGACCTTCCTGAGCAGATTAGGTTCGTTTCCTCTCGGTCGGTCTGTCGTCAACTTGTTCTAATACTACGGAATTTCTTGCTGCTTCGTCAGCCTTCTCGTTTCCCCTTATATTTTGGTGGCCTCTAACCCAAACAAATTTACTCTTAATCTGTTTCTCTGTTCCTACCTATCAGTTGTCCCCAGAGTTGGGGGAAAAAAAATCACTATAAAAAACAAAATTCTAATTAATCGGATTAATCCGATTTCATTGATTTAACTCGGAATTATTATAGTTGAATTGTAATTTTTTTCATCGAAATAAGTACAGAATATTGACATTTTTATTTGTCCAATTTTTCCTTTGTAGTTTCACGTCTTGGAAATGACAGTAATTACAGTTGGGAAAAGTTCAAACATTCCACTATTAATATGGAATAATCGGAAAATAGAGAAATTGGAGTACAACATGAAGAGATGAACAAGCTTGTTAGTCAAACTTTACTAAAAACATGAGCTTATAATTTTGTTCAGTTTTTAGAATTGAATGTTTGGTCCAAATTAGCAATAGTACATAATATAGAAGGCCAGTTGGGTGCCACGTGCCGGTGTGGAGAGGGTTTCCGGAAACTACTTCCCATTCGTTTCCAGTGAAATTCAGAAACACCTTTTAAGGTCTTAGTAGCAGAAAGTCGATCCAAGCAATTCGTAGGAACTGTTTAACAAACAGGTTTACGTAGTTCTTTGAAATGCTCTAGAGCCCATTTCTTCCGGTCGGTTCGTAGATATATTTTTGTATTAGTAGTAGCCTGCGAACTAAATCACTCGCGACGAAATTGTGGAAACACATTTCAATAGGATGAAACCGGAGTGAATAAAAAATGTTGTCATTAACACGTCACAGCGTTTTTCATCATCTCCGGTTTCGTCTTATTTTAGTAGTAGCCTGTTGGGTGTATCTACTTGACGGTAGAAGTCGAGTGGGCTTCTTCCATATTCATTTTATTTGTGATATCAACAAAGTTTCGGTACGCAGAGCCTCGTAGGAGTGAAGGGTGTAGTGGTTGCCCTGCTTTTGTCAATTTTGCTCATCTACTGCACTAGGTAGGACTGGATTAGGTATAGTTTTACATTCTAATTGTTTGTGTGGTTGTTTAAAGTTTGATTTAAACCACGATTTTTATTTGCTGATTTAATAGGATTGACTTGAATCAAACAACTCTGGCTAGTCCCTACCCATCTCTGTATTTTGCTT
>JAEMON010000002.1:33561386-33576166 GCA_030264115.1 Lygus lineolaris
TCGCTATTAGAGAAGGATCAGGGGACCGGATGCGAGTCGCTCCCGAGTTTAGAAGGGAAGATACGGAGGAAAATGTAACTCTGGTCCCACCCTCGCTCTATTACGCGTTCCACCTGTCATTGAAGCTGATTGCTCTTTGGCGTAGTAAACCATCACGATACTCACTGTGAAGACACGCGAATAATACGATACGACTACATCCGTCATCGCATTCATCTACCTTTGTGAGAGACTAGTGATTCTAATTATAAAGAAAACTAGTTCCCAGTACTTGAACAGAGTTCTGCTATCAGGGCATCGAGGTTGTCCAGACCAAAATAGTATTCACAAATACCCAAAATGGTATGGAAAACAAATGGTATGAATAATACCAAAAATGAAAATAACCAGATATGGTAATACCAAAAATGATAGGAAATGAAAGGAAAATACCAAAAATATGGGAAAATAAAATGTAATTTGGAAATTGAAAATAATGAAAAAAAAATGCAATTAGAGAATACGAAAAGAATTAAACCTGAATGAAAACTGAAATTGGGAAATAAAAGAACGCTGGCTTTATAGCAAAAAACGAAAACCGAGAAATGAAAACTGATAAACTGAAAACTGTGAAAGTAAAGTGGATTAATATCCAAAATGGCTGTGTAGGCAGATAAAGGGCTTTAATGAAGCAAGAACTGAATTGCACAAAGGCTGAAGACCGAAGAGAGAAATTATTCGGTGGAGAGTCCTATTAATTCCTTCTCCCCCACTCTAATTATTACTGGACCACCATTGAAAGATTTCATACGGAAGCTAGTTTGTTCCTCCAGAGCGTATGTCGTGGTAAGAGACTGGAGGTGGAGTTAAGTTGCATGAAAGTAGCATAGAAGTTGAGAGCATGGCGGAGCGGTCTCCACTGGCCTCCTACGAGTGTATTCTAGTTGGGGAGGAAGAGACGGACCGCCGTCGCACCTTTCAAATTCAGTTACACAGGAAATCAATGGCATAGTTACTCCGATTATAGTAAACCAGATTATTTTGGTCGTGATAGCAAACCAGATTATTTTGGTCCTTACCTACTAGTCTTTTAAATGTGTAAGTGATGACCGTAATTTATTATTTATCTCTCTTTGTTTCATAATTTTTGAGTCTATGTATGTTTGTTCCAATTCTGCTTCTCCGATTTCCTTAGGGTTTCTTGCGGAACGATGGCTAAGTTCCTGGCCAGTTTATTGGTCATAGAAGGATTCTCTCATCATTTTATCCTTGAATTGACGGTTCTTGTAGGTCACTAGGATTCATCCTCTTAGGACAGAGTTAATTCAAAACATCTGGTACTCAGTATTACTTGGCCCAAATATTTAGTACCCATCAGCTAAGAACTTTTCCTTAAGAATTTCAGTATAACAACGAAATCGTATTTAGATAAATACTTATTTATTTGTTGGCGGACTTCACCTTACAAGCAAAATTATGTAGCAAAACTTCAAAAAAAAATAAAAAAAAAATAATAAAAACATTTTTTCGCTCCTTAAAGTTTGCTTACAGAGTAACGTCGAGCTTTATGAATCGTCAGCCTAGCTCAAGTCTATATAATTATGATTCTGCGTTTCATGCGTTCAAAGTATCAAACAAACGAGCTCTTTGATCGATTTAATCGTAATCGGTTCACCACAATCTTGAAATGCTTTCAACACTTGTGTCTTCTACGATTTTCATCCGATGTCAATGAAATGTCAAGTAGGTATTTGTTTGTGAGTGCTGTTGGATGATGCGGTATACTTATGTGCAAACTTAATTCCTACAAACTCCGATTTTTCACGGTTCCACCTACATAAAAGAACCCCCTTCCTTCATTCCCCTTCCTTTCATTCTAGCGAACTTGATGCATCTCTATTTCTCTATTTATGTATGGGCATGACAGTTCAAGTTTGAGTGATAGAAATAATTTATTGTCACCCGTGTGACACGCTTGTCCACGCTGAATAAATATCACACTGAATAAATGAATAATTATGTTGTCGTTGAATGTTGTTCAAAGTGCATATGAACTGGTGATTGAAATCTATTTCGATTCAATCCTTCATCCAGCGAACAAAACAGTGCCATCTAGATGTCAATATCCGTTCAATATTAAGAGTACAATTATCGTTGATTGGTTTACTAAGTGTATTCTAAGAGATTTCAATTCGTGCTTAGTTTTCCATTTATCCCCTTATTATCATCATCATCATCATTTTGTGTTTGTATTTATTTATTTATTTAGTAAGTTTATGTGTATTATACACTTTATATTATTGTTTTAACTGTGATCAGACATCCTAATTATACTTGTTTTTATTTAAACATCTGAAAATTAAATGAGAAAAATAATGCAATATTCTCGTGTTGTTGAAATTACATTGTGAACATCTTTCAAGTGTTTTAACTGACAGCTCGTGTTTTGATTGAAGTTTATTCGGCTGATCCTTCAACTAATGTATTTCAATTAAAACATTCGGTTATAAATAAAATATTATGTTCTGTTATACTGTCAAATTTATTGCAGGTATTCAAATTTATGGTTGCACGTCAAAATATAACATTAATTCATTCTTGATGACGGTATGAGAAGAGTCTACGATACAGAGAATCTCATATAATAATGTTGCCTTTTTTGTAATAGCCAATTTATTCTCAGTCACTCCTGAAGTTATACTGTAGGTATTTGTAGATAGCTTAGAATGTATATTTCGTGTATGTCTATATGTGGAGATTGACATGATCGAGTTTTCCCAGGCAAATACACCCTGACATTGCTCCTTCAGGCTACGATATTTGAATTTAAATGACATCTATTGTTGTTGTGAAGCTTATTGTAAGGGTTTTTTTCGACAGTGATTGTGACACGTGTCATGACAATGATGCATCCTTTCATCATGAGTTGTTACATTCATTAGGCGGAAACTACATCGCATCCGATACGAGTAGAACGCTACCGTAACAACTGAATATTTGTGCGAATCTGATGTAACAATTATGCAGGTATACACTGATGGTTCTTAGAAATCCCGGCGTTCCACCACCATTG
The DNA here is from genome assembly GCA_030264115.1 of Lygus lineolaris. NCBI lineage: Eukaryota > Metazoa > Arthropoda > Insecta > Hemiptera > Miridae > Lygus > Lygus lineolaris. The sequence continues at coordinate 33,564,439 of JAEMON010000002.1, forward strand.
ATCCACTTTTCGTGCACGATCCTCCGGTTCCCAAGAATGTCAGGACCCTTGCAGCAGAGTATGAGCGGAATTTCGATCGATGTGCGAGCTCTACGGAGGAAGTGCCTTCAAAAGCTCCGGCTCTTCACATTTAAAACGAAGGTTGCTACAAGTTGAGGCAACCACACGCCCAGAGGCCCGTCTGAAGGTTACACACCTGCCCACGCCGCTTCGCTCTTCGGAGAACAAAAACAGGATAGTTTAGCCGCCGTTATTCCTGCCCGTGGGAGGCGTGTTTTCTTCTTTTTTCAAAAAGAGAGTTCCATCCGAGATAATCGTGAGGTAGGTACATAAGTCCTGCACATATCAGTTCGTCCATTCCAGATAAATCGTCAGGAACAGGAAAGGGTTTCGAGAAACATTAGGTACTTTTATCTCTTATCAAGAACAAAAAGAGTGATATATTATTGGATTTCGAACACATGTAGGTAGTGAGTGCTAGTAGTTTGGGATGCCTTTTATTGGTGGTCTAGATCTATTGTATTTATTGTTTCGAATTTACATCCAACTACGGATGAAGGTTATATTGTAATGGTTATAATCTTTGTCCCGCCGTATTGAGGCCTCAGGCAACTAGAAAAAATATATTTATAGTTGATTGGAAATTATTGTTCATGATATATCTACCCGAATAATTTAATTTTTGGTTTCCGAGATTCTCTACATTTCGGGCGACATTCGCAATGTACCTATGTACTCATCAACCATCCGAATGTGAGTCGAATCCAAAAAATTGAAATGTAATACATTTCATGTCATAACATTGCCAGGGAATAGCTCTCGTAAAGATCAAGCTGTGGGGTAACATTCTCAGATGAGAGAGGTAGGCTCAAATTCTCTGCTTCAGGCCTGTGACCAGTCATAAGCTTCTGGAGGTGAGTGTCTGCTAGTAGGTTATTGGCAAACCACTCAACTAGTATGTCAAAACCGACACCGCCTTTGGCAAAGTCCCAACCATCGATATAGAATATATAATAAATGATATATAATAACGATATAGAACTAGTAGTTCTATATCGATGGTCCAAACTGCCTGCTCTCCAGCTGAGGTCGGAGGTTGAGCCCTGGCTATGCAGCCCTTTCATGCATAACTGGGGAAGGGAACCATTGGCGTTACCACAGGTATTTTAGCATGTGAGTTTTGCGAATTAAGTTAATAACTCGGGAGCCGATCTGCGCACCTAGTCGTATTATAGTGTGAGCCAGAACTTGCGACTCAACCTGTGAGTCAATACAGATATCTATTCGAGATTACAAGGCCTTTAATTGTGTGAACAAATGTTGGGGAGAGGGGCCTAAGACTCCCCCATGACTCTTTAAACTGACTTCCTGCTGAAGAGGAGGCCTTGAGGCTATGATATTTTGTATAGGTATGTAAGTCAGCATCTAGTCGAGTTGTGCTCATTCCTCGAAACTAATGTCTCCATCAAGACGTCAAAGACGTTAATGAAAAATTACGGTTAGGGGTACCTGAGTAGTACCATCAGTTTTCGAGGTTTTTTTGGAAGTCAACCATTGACCTGTGCGTGAGCGTTTTTAGGGAATGTCTTTTCTATGGTTTGCATGTAAGTAAATTTGTATAAATTAATCAGCTCGTGACTGAAATACAACGTTTAATACCATAACTTCTCGTAAGTTCCTAATTATTCGTAAAAAAATTGAATTTTTTATTTTACATGGATGAGATTATGAATCATCTTGGTTCCCACATTTTTCTGACTTCCGGCTTGCAAGGTGGTTTCTTGTACGTTAGGACCATTCGATTGATTGACTAGATTGTACCAGTGTTCACCTTTTCCAGATCAATCCATTTTCATGATTGCTTCTGCCTCACCACACACACACCTCAGGAAGTCATTGAAGTCCCCGTCGCAGTCGTTGCCAGGGCTCCGTTGTTTAGTTGAAGACAAGCTAACAGTCGTGTGGTGGTGAAGTTCTAAAGTTAGACTGGCGACCTGCTCACACTAAAAATAGCGCACTCCCGAACGAATATTTAGACCACTCCCTTCAACAACACCTGTCCATCCGATAGGCGAAACAAATAGGTTGCATTGAAAAGACCGACGTAAAATTTTATAAATAGTGTTGATCATGTTATTTCCTCAATACAGGTTACTAAATGTGAATTAATGTTTAAATTTTTTTTTCATGATACGTATCGGTAGGTAGGTAGTCACGATCAAATTGTCTTAGTCAATTTATCATTGATGTCACTCGCCCTCCGGGTGGGACGAAACTTTCTCTCAATCTTATCGAGCTGTCCCCAAGAGAGTGCGCCCATTCGCCGGTATACTAAGCAATAATAATAATAATAATAATAATAATAATCATAGAAAATAACCGCATCAAAAGTATTGATCTCATGGTAGGTACCTAATGCAAAAATAAATGAACACTTGAGTGACGGACGAATCTAATCTCGGTGAGTCGGCTGAGGAGGACCATTGATTTCACGATGAAGGAAGTGGTATTACCTGCTATATCTTCTATAAACTGCCCGGAAATGTGAATCTTCAGCAAAAAACCTCATGGCAGTCGGTGCAGCCGTTCGGGCCACAAACTGGTAAATCAAAACTATCTTTGTGAATCGTGGCATTCTCAATCTTGACTTCAGAGCATTAGAAGAGCTTGTGGGGGTTCGATTCGTAAGTATTTCGAAGTATTTATTACGATAACAGGCTGTCTCTATTATGATGGTCGGAATTACCTTACTAACTTCAAGACCCCTAATTACGTGCTCAACCGTTGCCGCAAATAAACAATCGAACGAAGGAAATCGATTATGATTCTTCCGATGTTGAGAGTGAGATAGGTTCACTAATATCCGGACCCCACTATCCATATTCTGGACGATGGTAAGGGTATAGACCAGTAACCAAATCAGAGGAGCCTTTTCACTGGGTAGTCCAGTCGAGATAGGATTCAACGTCAATTACATTATCATGGTTTTCACGATTTTATTTATTCAAGTATTTTTGTTGATTTGTTGAAGAGAATGAGCCTTACTTATATACCTGTTAGTGTTTCTTTTTTTGTGGTTTACGCTGTGGTAATCCTGATGAAGGACGCTTTTCATTATAGTAAAGTTATTTACCAGTTTGTGGGAATTGACGCAGTGGGTGTCTGTTGACATCCTTCTTCGCTGGAACCGGTTCTAGGACGATGCCATATGCTGATTGCGTGTACAAGTTATCTGAGAAGTCAACATCTTGCGTTGCAGTTCTTTTGAATTACGCACGCACCATTCAATGACATCTACTCTTCAGGTCTAACCAATTTCATTTGCGTTTTTGGCTACCTCTAATACAAACAGTTGAGAAGGCATTCGTATCGTTAAGAGCATTTCAAGGAGAAAAACAAATGACACGGACTCTATCTTATCTCTATTCCCGTCGCTCTTCTGTGTCCGAGAATATTTCAATATTGTTCTTATCATCACCCACTATGACATTTCGACTTGTTTCTACTATTTAGTCATCTTTCATCCAATAATCGGTTGTTAGTTTATTACGATGAACATCATCAGTACTGTTTTTGGTTTATTATTTTCAATAATGAACCTTTGGAATCGAGCACGAAAAAAAAATTTCGGGGTCTAGTTGTGCCGCGAAGCTTGGCGTTACCGTCAGTCTTCTCTAAGGGTTAGAAAATAGGTGATGAAATTTTCAAAACGCCCTAGCTCGAAAATTTCAAATAGGAATGTATATTTTTTCGATCGATTTAAAATAGAACACAATTTTTAGCGTCGAATGAGACCTTGAGGGGCGTTTTAGGACCAACCGTTCGCTCCCTGTGACGACTTAAGTGTTGAACGAAAAAAGAGCAGAAACATGACTGTGAATCGCAATTCTTCCCGAGTAGGTAAAATCTCCGTTTAAATATCAGCTGTTCAAATGCTACTTTCTTTCGATTCCACCAAACCAAATTTGTTGTTTACTTTCAGAAGCTTCCTTAGTTACTGAATTTCATTAAGAATGAATGATACAACTCTCCGATAATAATAATTACAAGAAGGTACCTCTCATTGTCGCCAAGAGATGATTGTGAACCCCGCGGTAGGTGGGTATTTTATGTCAATAGGATCTTTGTAGATGGGCTTTTCTATACAGAAAATAATAACCCGTTGTGTAATAATTTGCAGCGTTTTATTTCATTGAGTAGTACCCGATGCAACCTGGTTTTCTCATTACTTCATTTTTCAGAGTGGTTTTTCGTGTAAGCAGGTACGATAACGATAATAACGATTTCCGTATTTTCTTATTTTAGGATCATAATAATAACCCGTCTGATTTTTTAACGTTCTGCAAGTTCATATGCCGTGTCGAAAGAAATGTTTTGGATCTGAATGCCCAAGACGTGATCGGTGTTTTCCACTGATTACGCTCATTTACAGTAGGTATGTATAGTATAACTGATTCCCAATCAGTAGTCAATAGTTAGAAGTAGTTCAGGGTCTGGATTTAAATTTATTTGTTGTAACTTCACTTTTTTCCTGTCACTGTTGAGTTTTATGTCGCTCCTCATGAATGAAAATAGTCAAAAGGTATAGTACATCACTTTTCCTTTATTAATTCCTTTGTGTTATTGGATTTTGTTTACCTACAACATTTCTATCCTACCTCCAAGACTGCCGCTATCACAGTTAAACGGTCGCGGAGGTACTCAACTTTGCTAATAATATTCTGGCCTGGTTTACGATGTTGAAATAATTTCGTGTTCTCTTTTTACTGTGTTGTAACTTATTCTAGCAGGAATTTCGAGTTGGTTTGAAAATCGTCTCAAATGGCTACACCTTATAAGCTGGAGAATAATCTTTGTTTGACCCTTGGTGTGTATACTCTATTTTTCCTGGTCAGGGTGTATACTGGGTCATAGTGACCCTTATTTATAGGTGTATAAGGTCACTATGGTCCTTATTCACTCCTGCTCCCTGTGTAAACAGGGTCATATTGACCCGGTAAAATTTGAAAATGGTCGACTCACCTACTCCTGTTGAGGTTTCCGGGTAACTGAAACCTCTTGAAGGTTCATGATAGAGTTCTAGGAAGCTACTGAAGAGGTGGGGGCCAGGCGCGCAGCATTGCTGCCAACATTTGCATCTGAAATATCTGTAGGGTCATAGTGACCCAGTATACACACCAACTGTTGATGAATTCTGTTGATAAATGACGATGAAGCATCTGCGCTCGAAATTGGCTAAGACTGTGCTGTAGTAGACAGTTTCAAGAAACATTCTTGTAGAAAACATCGTGGAAACTCTCACGCCTCGTTACATCATTGGAAACGATGTGTGCGCGTACATGTTTTCGAGTCCCGGCGAAGTCGGAGCCTTATTACATTAATCCACTTCTTTAGTTGAAAGGGATTGAAGTTTTGATAGCTTCCCCGAGGTTGGGGCGGACGAAACGACAAGGGAGAGCGTTATGGAACAAGATAGAAGAGAAGAGGGGGAAGGGAGAGTTGAGCGAGTTTAGTATACGAAGGGTCCTGAAACAACGGGGGAGAAAACTCGTAAGATAGGGCTGGCGAGGGCGGGCGGATGGGGCGATGTGGCAATTTAACGTGGTTGTTGACCCCCTTACAGAAATATTGATCACGGACTTCTGGGGCAGAGTTAATCCGATAAAGAACACTGATAAGCTGAGAGAATGAATGGCCTTTCGGTGGTTGAGCATTCGTAAAAACAAAACGTCTGCCAAGCCGAGCTATTTTGCAGTCTGGTAAATAAATATATGTTCTCCATGCTGCGAGTAGAAATGGAAATGTTGTGCTGATTACAATGAATCGATCGTTGAATATGCCAATCGTCTGTTGGCGTGTCCTCAGGATATCCAGTCGCGAGTGTTCGTGTTTATATTATTTAATAATAAAAAAAACAAAAAACATGTGACTGGACTGTACATTGAATAAGATAAAGAATTCACTTATGTTATGGAAATGGAAACTGTTATTGTAGGTACCTACTTGGCCGGGGATATTTCTTTATAAATTATACATGCATTCCGGTACAGCTGCGTTACGATTCACCATTTGTCCCAGTTCTGTCCAGGGTCGGACTGGGGCCCAGGGGACCTCGGGGGCACTACGAGAAACTAACCTCTAGGGGCCCCCGTATATTGGTAGTCGAGTGGGCGCCATAAGCCGTATAGGTAAGAGGGAGGTGGTAGAAAAAGAGTTGGTGATGAAGGGCCCAACCATTCCCTGCTCACCTACTATATATAGTCTGCGTTAAACTTTCTATTTATGTTGATTTCTTTCTAATTTTTTCTATTGTTTTTTAATATTACATGTTATTTATTTTTATTTTTCAAAATCGAGATGCCTGGGGTCCCCGGGGGCATTGCCCGGTGCGCACCCTGGGTCTGTCTATTGCTTAATCGAATTTTCGAATAATTTATTGCGTTGCTTTATAAATGAAGTAATATGCGTGCTACAAATATATTATTGGGGATGGGACTTTTTAAGTACTTAAAAATGCGAAATATGTTTTCGCACAGTTTTCGCTTCACATCGAAAATCCACATAATCATTTGGATGAAAATGCTAGTTAATTTAACTGAATTCAGCAAAAAATATTAACAACCATGGAAAAACCAGAGGTAGTTGGTTTATATAAAAATGTGTTGATATAGCTGAATGAAATAAATTTTCATTATAAAATCCTGAAAAAGTTTCGGTAAATTATAGTTTATCCGGTATGACATTGTAAGTTACGATAACTTGGACACTCCTGTTGGATCGGCTTTATATTTATTGCTGGCTGGGCGATTGTTTTGAAGTCGGCAATTCTGTCGAGTCAGGGATATTTGGCAGCAACTCTTCTGCACAAAATAGCGTCTATAAATCTTCAGCCCTCGTTTGAGACGTAGTTTCACTTCGGGGGGATACGTAAGAACGAAAGGGTGTCGAAATACTTTTCAACGACTCATCATAAAGGGTGGGCGGTAACGAAAATTACTGTATTGGAGTAGATAGATACCTATATTTAGACCGGCGCTCGGGTTCTCTGAAGTTATTCAACTATTAACTGGGATCTGAAGAGAGCTTGTGGCTGCCGTCGTCCATCCAATTCGTTATATAACTAGCTAGTAGCCGCTCTTCCTTGTGACATTAGGAACGTTGGTGTTTCTCGTGACATTTGTGTATTTAGGAACTCACTTCAATCCGCTCAACCAAATGTCAATTGATCATTCTACACTTATGATTTAAAAATTAAATGTTTAATTATGATTTTAAAAAACGTACTTAACAAAATCAACAAAATCTACACTTATTGTTTCTCAACGTTGAGTTGAGTCACATACTCAACGTTTCGGCTTGGTTAGATAAGCGGCCTAGTTTCCCAAAGGGCATGTTCGGGTTTCAGTGTGACGTACAGGTTTGGTTCTGATCCGTCTCTAAGAAAATGTTCTAGGAAAGTCCTGGTAGACGTCCGAGTTTCCTTAAATTCTTAGATTTTTAGAAACTTCATTATTTATTTTTCTGCCTAGCTATACCCTTATTAGTATTTATCTTAACGCTCCACACATAATATTAGAATTTAAATAGTATCCCATAGTAGTTACCCATCATTTCCCGAAAAACCTCATCATGGAAATTGGTGCAGCCGTTTGAATCAGTCTATTAGTTTTCACTTATCAGTCTGTCGCCTCGCCAACGGCCTGTCCAGTATTGGTTAAGTATGTTGAATGTGTCTGTCTATAGAGGAAGTCTACCTTAATAAAGCTTATGCACTATACAAATACTTCATACCTATTATATACTTACAGCTTATATTTCATTGTTTATTGTTGTTGAATAAACCTTTGAAGCTGGCGATTTGGATCTGGATTACTCACCACTTTCACCCTTCACCATGTCCAGGGCGCTATTCACTTGAAACCCGGGCCTGGATGTAAGAATAGGGTGATTAAGCTATATAAGAGTTCTAATTCCAAACAAACTACAACAACACACCATGACAAAGAAACAACCCGCTAATAAGACAACATGAATAAAAATGACCTATGTAGGAAATTTCATTGTAAATTACTTATTGTTTTTCAATTTTTTCACTGATTTTTCTATCACTCCCAGCCATAGACATAACTAACCTGCCATATACATATTATAGAAGTTTATGTATATATATTCCCAGCATTGGTTTCTCAAGACCATTCCATGGTCGAAGTCAATGAACAAGTCCCTATCAGAGGCTAGCAGCTTGGGAGGGTAAGCTAACAATGGCCTAATCTTCCAAAACCTGTACTCCCCTCTGGTAAAGCTCTCCCTTTAGGTGTCGTTCTCTCCTGATAGGCCCAGGTCTGGTCCGAGATTATAGATTGATATAAATGATCTGTTCTGGTCTCTTCCTCTTCCTTATCCACCTAATCCCGCGCCGGGGGCGGAGTTGTGAAAGTAAGATGAAGGCGAGACTTCACGGTGTTCTGGACCGCAATCCCGACTGGACTTCCATATTATGGAGTCTCGTCTGCAATAAGAGGAAGGTGGCAGAAGCATTCCTGATGCAATACGAAAAAACATTCATTTTATGAATATTGATTCGAACGAACTCGGCTTTCATTAGAAAACATTGATAATCAATTAGTCGGTTTTCATGACTCTGATGATGATTTTCACATATTTCCTGAGAAGAAATTGACAAATGTGTCAACTTTTTGTTCGTGTTCCTAAAATATAAATATTCTGATGTAAATTTGAAGGTATGTTGATGCCTTTCACTCCAACCCCTACTACTTTTTTGTACATCTCGATAAGTTGAAAGGTTGAGCCTCGATTTTATATTGAGAGTTCTTAGGTATTGTTCTGGGGATTGTTGGAATGAGAGTCCTATATGATGCAAATAACAGGTGTTTCGTGCCCCTCAGAATGAAAATAAACTATCTTAATAATCACTAATTGAATATCTGAAATATAATTAGGTATAAGTCTCTTCTCGTACATCCAACTGATGGAATTAGTAAATTTATCTACCGCGTTTCTTTTAGCGTCTCCTTTATCTTATCTTATTGTTTGTATAACCTTATTCGTTTTCTGTTGCAGGTCAGTATCTTAAAACCACCGAATCGAACTGTGAGTCATACGTTTTATTTAGACAACCTCGTTCAAAATTACAGTAGGTAGATACTCTGAAAGTAGTAGAAGTTGAATAATACTCAATGTATTAAAGGTAGAAATACCTACGTTATATTTATTCAAGAAAGCCATGAATGCACTATATAATGATTCTAAGTGTAAATAATTCGATGAATTTATTGAACGATTATGTTGTGAACCGTGATAAACGGTCAGCTACCATGAACCACGGATAGCTAACGGAAGTCCAGTAACCAGGGTGAGAACGGAGAACATGAACTCAAACTTGAAACCATGATAATATTACTTATTTTATATATTTTATTAGCATAGCCAGGGTACATTCAATATGTGGATAAAATACAACTACCGTAAAATGAAGTTCCTTTAAATGATTACTCTGGAGACTTGAATGACTCGAATGGTTGAATAAATAGAATAATTTTTCTCCTAAGGATTAGAATAACAATCTATTTGGACTAAGAGCCCTTCTAGTGAGCTCCCTATTCACATGGCGATATTACCATATGAGTTTTCGCAAGTTGTAGCACCGAACCGACTGGAAGTTTAAAGTTTTGATACCTAATATACCACCATAAATATAAATTCTTCTGCGGAATCAATTTTTTTAAATGTGAACACATTGTCCAAACATTTATTGCCTAAATCGATATGTTTTTAGTAAGTAATCTCCATACTCGTAGTTTTAAAACAAAGTAATAAAAAATGTAATAAATTGTGGTAATTTAAGCTCGTAACACTCAGATCAAACGCTCCTTCTATTATGTCGTAAAAGTACAATGAATCTTCCTAGGTGCAGTTTATTGGAAATAACGAACAAGTCAGACAGGTTAATGTGGTATTACAGAAGTTCCGCCGACTGACACCAAAAAGACGGACAATATCATAAAATCTCCCCCCAACGAGTTATCGATCATCCGCGAATTAAACTCAGAAAAAGGTCGTCCTCTCGAGAGAGCTTCGCGTTATTTGAAAACTTCCGGCTTTTCGTCGCCTGGGCCCGCTTGCTCAGTGGGAGTCAGTGGGACCTTTTCAACGCCTGTATTATAGATTTTCAATCCTACCACAAAGTGGGGTCACGGGCTCCTGCGACGATGCCAATCGATTCAGCCACTTCCTGTCTGTGTATAAGGAAACGTTTTCAAGCGACTGACGGGGAAGGTAGGATTATTTGCCATATACTCTCGTTTGAATGTGTTCAATTCGCTGAGGAATGTTGTTGTTGTTGTATTTTCATTCTAAGGAGGTACCTAAACAATTTAGATTTTAGACCCCTCCTCTCAGAACGACATTGTGGTTTCGCGTCTGCCTATCTGGCTACACGCATAATTCCCGCTACTGCAGGTGAAACTTCGCTACTACATATTTCAGATTCTGATACGAAACGAAAAACGTGCATGCAAAGAACTATCAGACAATAGATCGTAAAACTAGTAGCTGAACTAAGTCCCTGGCGAGGCGGGAGCGAAAATTACAAACAACTTTTAGATGAAGCCATAACTTTTTCTTCTCTCTCAAATGGTTTTTCCTTGCAGATTTTCCGCCTACTAACTACCTCTACTATTATAATAGTCTCATGTCAAGACTTCCTCGTACACTAAATTTGCTCTTTCCGACCAATCCCGATATTCGTTCATTTATTTTTTAATAATGCATTTATTGGCTATTTATAGTACAAAGATAAATATACATTGTTCTGCCATGAATATAAGTACAGAGGTAATAGGTAATCAAAATATGTAATAATTAAAATGCTATTAAACCCAATGAGTAAAATTCGTGCTGGAGTTAGGAGTCTCAACGACAAATTATTGACAAGGTGAAACATCGCCATTAATATATTTTACATTAGGTAAAAATATTTTAACAAAGAAAAAGATGGATTTACCTAGGGCATCAGTATTTACTGAGTTAGCTCAGTTTGCTTTATTTGAAATTAATATCAACTTTTAATTTATCGTGTTTTGAAATTTAGTTCTGTTTTCTGTACTAGGTTTTAGCAGTTAAACTTTTCTTCTACAAATTGGTAATGTAGGAGAAAGGTTAACTTCTTCCGGAGGTTTGTTGAATAGTTTTACTGCAATGTAACGATGTGACCTCTGGGCAAAAGTGGTATTTCTGAAAACAACCTCAAGCGTCATTACCGAACCCGAACGGGTTGGGGGTGTGACTTTAGCTAGTTTTCCTTCTGACATCTCCTTTTATACTTGTATGGTCCACGTTCTGCCAATAAGTTCATAAATCGTTGGTACTTTGAAACGTCCAAACAAATCCTTCGTTGGAAAAAGTCGACTCTTTTTGAGCAGGAGTTTCATCATGATTTTTTGAATGAGGAAGATCACCACCAATTATTTTACTCCCCTACCCCATCAGACTATGCCATATATCAATAATGACTGCAGGAGTGCAAAATACGAGTATAACATTTTTCAATGTACTAGTTTGTAAGAACGCATAAATTTCTAAACATATATGGGAATTAGCCTCCGCATGTTGACGTCTTTTGTGGTAACCCCTTTTGTAGCAACAATAAATTAAAAATCGCTTATCAATGTAACTCACCCCTAATTGTTCACCCTCTGATTTTGCTTCC
>JAEMON010000002.1:33582372-33601523 GCA_030264115.1 Lygus lineolaris
CCCCCCCCCCCCCCCGCATCCCCATTTAATACCATGCTAAAAATAAATTATGGTTCCTATGATATGTGGTGTGATAAATTCAGAGCTTCCCAACGAGTTTCGAACGATTTTTGTGGGATGAAAAATGAGGAAGTTATATTTCCCTAGAAATTGTTGGTCGTGCGTGAAAAGCATCAGAAGAACAAGCGCTACTTTGGTGTCGCTTGAAAGCCACGTTTTTTGCCATGTTGATCCCCGTAAAAGCACGTTCCACGCTAAAATGTTACTCTTGAGTTCGAACTGTTATACTACACTGAGGAAGACTCTCTCATGAATGAAGTGAAATTGGTAACAGATTATGGTTACGGTACCTGTGCTTGGCACGGCAGTTTAGGTGAGTTGTTCCCATTCGCTCTCATCAAGTCTTGGAATTACGTCGACCAGACCATTACTGCGATGAACCTGCCTAAGCGATTTTATTTCATGCGTTACCTACGAATAATTTTCCACCCAGTGAGCACAACTGTTCAAGAGATCCAGTTGCTTCCAAACCACATCTCAATTAGTGATTCCCGCAACCGAATTCCGAGCCGACGATCCTCCCCCTTCATGTGAATATTATGTTTTAACAAGGTACTGAAGGATCGTCTGGTTCGAAACGCCTGCCGTAAGGGACTTCCTCCCTGGAGTGGCCGTTAATGAACAAAATTATGAATATGTATGCGCCGCTACGCCCAATAGAACCAAGTAGTGCGCCGTAGTTTTCCGAAGACAGTATTCAATCTTTCTCAATGGTAAATTCTCGGCACTTCAGTACTTCGGTACTTTCAGTACCTTCTCTCCTCGAGTAAGATGTTGAAAATACTAGCTGGTACCTACTCGTTTAACTTATTCCTTGAGACGAATATAGTGAAGTATCAAACATTCACACCGGCTTCAGACTACGCGATTACGACTCGTAATTTACACCTCGATGGGCTGTCCTAACGAGTGTGAAAATGTCATGATATAACAGTGGCTCCTAGCTGTACATATCCGAAATGTGAACCCGTAGAAGAAGGATATACATGTATTATGAACGAAGTTATCTTCGAGCTTCGTGCGCATCTCTTTCCTGTTGGTCCGTACAATCAAAAAGGCATACGGCGCTAAATGTTGCTTTGATTTTAGCATGTCCAGGGAGTTATATGAATCGAAACGTGAAAATACCGTTAGCAACAACAACTAAGTAGCCGTAAGCACAATCTGTAAACTGTTTAAAAATACGTGTGTAATAACTGTTTTTGTGAATGAAAATAATAATAATACATGGAAAAGAGGTTGGAGTACTTTGAAATATGACTCAACTTAACAAGGAGATTGTAAATAATATTATGAGATGCATTTTGAGGGGAAATACAGCGTATAAAGTGGGAAGAATGAGAGAAGGGATGCGTACCCTTGATGTTTACGTAACCTTTGGGATACAGTTTTTAATAATTTATTGTCAGCTACAGTAGTTGTGAGGAATTTTGTGGTAGATATTGGCTACAGTTTTTTCAGGACGTTGAAACCGAAAATGAAGTTAAAAATAGGTATTTTCATGACCATTGAACAATTGAACATCGCTGAATCAGGAAAGTAGGTATCTCAGCTTACAATGTCGATCAGAAAAACCTGTAGTGCACTCTGTTTCTTAAACGTGAATTTTATCTACAACGCCTAACGAACTCATCAAACTTCCAATATAGTGTTGGCTCGATTTTTGAGACTGCTTTTCATTCTGTAAATAAGCTAGGATCACAATAGGCTCAGGATTCTCCAAGTTCTCATATCTTGAAGTTAGTTTCATCCGACTCAACGGGAACCGGAAGCTGGGCAAACATGTCCTCGAAAATGCCTAAATCTATCGTAGAGTTCATACGATCTCTTAGATTACTATAAACCTTAAATTTATTACGACTTGGGACTAATAAGTTGAAAAAAATGATAACCTGATAACCTCTTCCCTTAATAATTTTAGCACTGACATTTTTTCAAATTTTTCTCCGTTAATCGGTCAATTTCAAATCGGGTTTGGGTATCCTTTCTGTTATCCGATTCTGAAGAGCCGTCAACACTATAGAAATTTCAAATTCCAAACTTTACATTTACCTACCTATTTTAAAATTTAATAGGTATAGGAAAACAGAAATAAAATTGGTCAGTTATTAGCTGAGAAAAGTTTTCTCCTGGAACAACATTGTTGGATGGTGTTTGAGGTTTTTAATGATTTTAAAAACGTGGTTGAGAAACGTGTTTTTTAATTTTCTCTTTGACGAAAAATGTGCTAATAATTATGCAAGTTCATGATCTACTTATATGGAAAATGATAAATTCGGAATCAGCACTAAATACCCTTAGGAAGAGATTCAAGAAGAATACCACATCTTTGAAAATGGAGAATGGGCAATGAAAAGACTGTGTGCGCTACGCTATGCGTCGTGGTTTGCAGGACATTGTGAAGTTGTGTTTGGTTGCTCAGAGATTCACGTTCCCGTGTAACCTTCATTTATTTTATTTGTTGCGGAGATGGCGAACACGCTCGCAACAAAGTGACCATAACAAAAAATCGAAAACTCGGGCAAAGAATTTACCATAACATGGTCGTAAACAACTTATGGAGATTTGCGATCGTGTTGCTGACCAAAATCTGAATATGGTCAATACACGATAGCGAATCTCCATAAGCGATTCAAGGTCATGTTATGGCCACTTTGTTTGCCTGCCAGAAACTGGTCAGCAACACGATAGCGAATCTCCATAAGTGATTCACGATCCTGTTATGGTAAATTCTTTGCCCGAGTTTTTGGTTTTTTTGTTATGGTCAATTTGTTGGGATCGTGTTCGCCATCTTCGCAACAAACAATCAAATGAAGGTTGCACGGGAGCGGGAACTGTTGCGACATCTCTGAGCAACCAAAAAAAAAAAAAAAAAACTTCAGAATGTCCTTCAGACCACGACACATAGCGTAGCGCTCTCCGTTTTTTCATAGCCGAGTTCTCCATTTTCATAGATGTGGTATTCTTTTTGAATCAACCTGTATTGTGATCAGATTTTTTGCGATTTGGCATTCAGTGTTGTAGGTCTACTATAACTCACTATCCTGATTGAATGAGTTTTATTCTTATATCATGCCTAACCATAATTTCATGTCATACTTATAACATCATAACCGTAATGTTGTTTAATAAAGGAAAATTGAAGAATCTCCACTGAAAAAGTGCTTTAGTAACATGGAAAGACAACTCGTACCACTGCTGAGTGGCCTCTCAAATGTGACATTTGCGGGGCTCATAGAACGATGAGAAGACGAGCAATCTGCGTGGGGGGCTGCGGCTGTGCCAACCAACCTACTGATCTCCTTCGTGTCTAAAATCCTTGGAAGTTTCTCTCGCGGCTCTTGTCATCAAGTCTTTTGAACGCCTCAATACCGTCAGATGGCGAGGCCCTTATCAGCATGGAAACGTCTCTCTCCTTTGATGACGCGATTATTGGGCGTTGCGGGCTTTCAATAGCGATTTGGGTCACCGGCCTCGTTGTCAGACTTTCCTATCGCCAACAATAAATCATCGAAATCTCGTGTTCTCGAGCTATACGCTAACTCAAAAATGGGCATAGTCAAAAATATGCACATACATTGTATTATTCACAGTAGAATAAATCTGTAATCATATTTACACCTGTACCTACGAAACATAATATGGCTAAATTGATGACCAGAATTTTGATTCGGAAGGAATGTACCTACCACATGCAAATTCAAGAAAGTGGATAATTTCACCTACCTTGGTAGTACTCCAACTAAAGGCAATATACATAGCTAACGGTTGTCCAATCGAAATAAAAGCTAAGATAATATCTGCCAACAAGTCCAACAGAAAAGGGTTGAGACAGCGGTGGTCTCGCTTGATGTGATGGGAAGAGTGAACAATATCTAACAATTACCCAATCGAAATAAAAGCTTTGTGTGAACAGTACCAAAATTATAGGTACAGATTGAATTGATCTGTGACTGGAATATTCTCACAGTATTTGAATTGTATTCAGCGGAAGGTGCATGCTGAAAAAATTAGCGACGGGGCAGCGGTATGGTGTTATCCTTGCTTAATAATTATCTTCGCGGTAGAGCTGTATTTTACATTTCCAACTTGTCTCCAGTTTTCGCTCCAATATTAGTGACTAACGAAAAGTGTATAATATTTCGAATTTCAATTTATTAAGTTGTAAGTAGGTTTTATGATTGATTCTTGTTGTATATCCACATTAAAAAATTGAAGCGATTTTGAACAGACCCGCAGCTCAAGCCTCCAGAGTGGTGGATGGTGCTTTACGTAGTTTAAAATTCTCCTCTGACCATTAGCGAGGAACCTGAAGTTAGGGAAGGCTGCGTTATCTGTCATTGATCTGCTCCCAAGGCCCTGAGGGCAGGCGGCCGTCTGCAACCGTCCAGATGTAATTAGGTTGAACTGTGAGAGAGCAAGCTCGGTCTTCCGTCCATTCATTTGCGACGAGCTTCGAGAAAACCGACGATCGCGATGGAGCCGTTCGTCCTGTGAATCAAATCATTACCTACTTGTTTCTAGCGGTATTTCGTAAGTTGTGTTTGCATTCTATCAACAATCGTGGAGTGAAGAACAATATCGATTTGCACTAAGCCGTTGTGAATTACACCAAGATTAGCGGAATATTGGCACTTGACGTCCCAACTCGTCCAGGTAATTACTTCTGTTGTATCCTTAATTTGCCGAATTTTTTAAATTTGGAGGGTATGATTTTTGGTCACACTTGAAAATTAGTGTTCGTATCCAAGTGTAGTTCGACACTACATAACTCTGGCGGTGACTCTCGGCGACGAATTTTTCTTGGGGTCTTGAATATTTTCCTTGGTATAGGATGTAGCACAGAACAGCAGGATACTAACATTTTGTGTAGACTAATTAGACCTTTTAGATTATTACCGTTTATTTTTGTATTCCTTCGCAAAGCTTTTCACCACAAATTTTGGGCATCTCATCACGCACTTCATTACAAAACAACTTGAGTTTACGTGTAGTACAAATGTAGTTTCAAAAACCCAATATGAGTCATTATTACCACACGAAATCAATCAACACCAGTGAATAACATGTTAAGACACTAACACTTGGGTGGCATATCTGTAATAAAAGTTCTCTTTTGTCAGTGCATAACTATTGAATCAACGGCTCCGTGTGTCGGAGGCCCTGCTACCATTGATTCCAATCTCGGTAGTACAATAGTATTGACTAGCAAACTTCTAGCTAGAAATAGCATAGGTAATAGCACGAAACAACCGCGTCACAATCGATCCGCCCTCATTGAAATCGGTGCAGCCATTCGAGTCACAACCCGCACAAACAAATAAAGGTAATACGTATAATACAGATATGTCTGCGGTCATTATTTCTCGACCAACTTGGCTCCCAAAGTGGACCCGAATGCAAATTTCCTAAGGTCATATCCTCGTTATTTGCTTGACTTTTTTTTAAATGACAACTTTCAGTTCAGGTTGTAGGCGTTAGTTATCCTCCAAGATTCCAGTCAAAGCTTTCACCTTCAACGATGCCTTGAGAAGTTGACCACCCTCTTTGGTTGTATACCATTGAATCTGTGACGTTCCCTTTCCCATTGTGGCCCACGCGTTTTTGTCGTATTCAGAGGGTGAGAATCGCCTCCAGCTGGTGCTCCTGGGAACCAGAGATTTTTCTAACCTGCTCTTTACACATGGGGTAGTATCCCCTCCCGTTATACGTAAAAACTAATCTGTCGCCATAATACCCCCCTATTATAGCTATATTGAAGATACCTCATGGCGCATGCGCATTGCTTAAAACAATGGTGAAAATGGTTGGTGAATTGTAAGAGAGGTCATGCATGCTCCTTAATTATGCGTTGACTTAGTAGGTATTTTTTTTAACTTGAATAATGTTTTTGCGGTGGCCTATCAGACTCGAAAAGTGTCACGAAGTTTATGTCACGAAATTATGTCACGAAGATGAGCACAAAGAGGAATGTGATAAAGATGAGCACAAAGAGGAATGTGATAAAGATGAGCGCAAGGAGGAATGTGATGAAGAATTACCAACGTTACCTTTGTTACCTACGAATAACTAGTTACCTACGTTTCATGGTAGTACCTAAACGGGACGCAAAAACATTATTCATGAATTGTGATGTTAGCCAAAGGCTCAAAGTAGGGGCGAGGCGCGGAGCGCCGAGTTTTTTTTGCAATAGGAAAGTATTTGTGATTTGTTTTATTTTTTTAATTTTATATAAATTCATATTATTCAAACAAGTAAGTATATATTATATTATAAAGATCCTATCTCAAATTGGCGTGGGATGTGTAGAGGAGTCGACTGTTCTCTCGATGAATATTTCACTTCTTGAGGGCGTTTCTTCTTCGATCTTCTAGAGTGTTGGACAGTTGAGCTACCAGTGGATTGGCAGCGTTTGATAGGTACTCTGATCTGAATGTTATGAAAGATTGAACGTGTTATTTTCAAAAGTCCTAATACGCGCCTATCTTGAGCCAAATAACGAGGACAAATCAATCAAAATAATAGTAAATTAATTTACATAATATGATTTGCTGACAAAATTACGAAACTACGAAAACAGAAATAAAATTGGTAAATTATTGACTGAGAAAAGTTTGAAAAACTGTTTAACACCCCTCCGGTATCACTATCAGTATGCCTAATTAGAACCCCTCGCCATGAGTGCCTGCTCACTCACTTATTCTTCATCTATATCCACATATATATACATAAATTTATATCCATATCTATTTATATATCTAGGGCTCCAACGGGAAATTTTCGAAATACAATTTTCATTGTCGCCTTGCCCCAGAAAATTCAACAGCATGGATAAAATCATTCATTATTATTAATATAGTATGATTACCTGTCTGATTATACCTGTCTAAATGTTTGTAAATCATCTTGAAAATAATTAAATTAAATAAATATGTTATTTGACACTTCGACAGGACAGAATGATTTTGGCTAATACAACGTGATCCTTTCCTCTAAGTATAATCGTACTTATAAAACATTGGAGTCCTCTAGAAAATCGTGGATTCTTCTAATACCATTCTAGCGTGCTGCTGTGGACATCAGGAACAAGTTTATAAGCAAGAAAAGGTACTTTATACCAACCTATACCTCACCGCGACTCGTTTCAAGGGCGTACCTACTTCATTTCATGTGATAAACAGCTGTGAGTCATTGGCCCTGAAGGACGAAAAATATCGCTCTTCCAAGATCCCACAAGGATTTTTCTGACCTGCTCGCTCACTCCAAGTCTCCGCCAGACACTTGTTTAGCCAGCCTTGGTCCTCCCAGACGTATTTATGACACGGGCCCTATACGGGCAAAAAACGCCCAAGGGGGAGCTCGACTTATAATGTAGGGACCACATGTGGTGTTATTGAAGCGGTCCCCTCCTTGTTGTATTGAAGCAGTATCAACTAATTACAAAAAATGAGGTGACGCTGAAAGCATTGAGATACGATCGCGGTGTTTTAAATTACTTATTTCGCAGAACGATGATTCATGATAGAATTTAATCAATGAATACGGATGGCTTCGTACTTCGTAATTCAATATGATTAGAAAATTATTATTGCTTGAGGATTATTTTTAACCCGCTTAGGTATGTCATACTCATCATAAATTTGTTCTATACTGAGGACCCTTCTCTATATTTCCCGAAAAATTCAATGGGACGGTTGTCTATAAAGAATAACCACTATATTTCTCGACATAATATTCCTCCTATATTCCTTTACATAATATTATTACTTGTTGTTATTTTCGCACCACTGGTAACGGTAGGTACCCGAACCGAACTACTATCGTTGTTGTTACCCTATAGACTCGTGTTGCCTGATGGGGTTATTCAAAGAAATGACCTACATCCACAGAAACCCAAGAGCATGTAACACTTCGGGTCTCAGTTCAGTGTATTCTGGAATATTGCCTGAGGTTCAGAACATCCATACTGGTTATTGAAGTAACCGGACCACTTACTGAGAGCCAAAGGAGTTCCTACTTGCCTGATGTTTAATCAGGTTTGATTTGTAATGAAGATTGTGCCTCAAAGGAATCATACAGTCAATTCTGCAGGATGTCAGCGTGTTCATGGATGTTGAGGTTTTGTTGGAATTAGTGCCAGTGTAGGTCTGTATATCTGTGGTTATTCCACTGCCAGATTGTTAGGTGATTTGTTGCTGTATTGAAGCTGTTGTTGTAGTTACATATTGACAAAGAAGTGTATTCCGGTTATCAATATCAATATATCAATCCTGTTGAAATTTTATCACTGCTTGAGTGCTTTTTGGTTTGAAGATTTTTTCCATGTCACAGATGTTGATCACAAATTTGTCTAGTTTTAATAGCCTGGTGTTATTGTTCTAAAATTTATCTCATCTGACGATATTACAATTTTTTTCACTGTTATTAGGTGAGTAATCCAGCAACTTGAATTAATGTAACTTGAAAATAATCTTAACTAACTTATATCTTAATGTAAAGCTATCCTCAACTAACTAATGAATATTTCAGTGGACTTCATTCCTGATCAAAGTTAACAAAATATTCCGATCGCTGGTAAATAAATTGCTCTTTTTAAATGTCAGGGTGGTTTATTGATATTGGTAGATATTGCATGTTTTTAGTGGTAGTAATCTAGTAGGTAGGTACCTAAATGCTTAAGAAAATTGAGTTCAAGCAGTAAAAATTATTACTAATAGAACCCCTTATATACCTCCTTAGAAATGTAAGAATATTTAAATTTCTGGTTGTAGCATAACATAAAGCTATACTATAAACTGGGGATTTGTGTGTATCCATATTGTTAACATGGTTTGTTAGCAAGAAAAGAGGAGTTTGGGAACCCCACTGGTGAGCGGAGGTTGGAACTGCAGTGGGTGAAGATGGAGATAAGATTTAGATCTCCCAACGAAAACCGGTTCACCACCCCAGTGCGGAAGGTCGGCGCGTGAAACCAGAAAGTTTGGAGGGTCACTAAAATGAAGGTCAAGTACCTATTGAGCGAGGCGTGGAACGTTCTGCCGAATCACACAGTTCGACCCAATTTTAAATTTCCTAGGTACCCGTCTAATAAGGGTTTACGAATGGTCAAATGTTGGGACTAGAGTCAAAAATAGCAGCCGCTCGCCTCTACAGCCATGCTTTCGGAACATGTAATTCCTTCACCAGGGGTGTACTAATGTTGTAAAGGATGACTCATTGCCACCCCCACCTCAGAACGACTATGAAAGGATGAAGAACCTTCTGAAAAGGTGTTGTCAGTTTAAGTTGATAGTTGGAATTTTTGAATTTTAAAGCTTTACACACTTAAGTACCTACCTTTTGGACAGTGTGTGTGAATAGTGATATACGTTTTTAGCTTGATGCTGTTTTAGCTCTTCTTCTTGTCGGCATTTCAAGTGTGGAGGACTTCTTCAAAGCTACCTACCATTTCTTCTTCATCCCTCCATAGTAGTTCTTAACAACATTAGTTCGACAGCCCTGATGAACTAATTATGTTTTCTGACAGCTTGGCAGTAGAGATGAGTGGTTGCTGTTTTTCACCCTAGTACCAATATTTGATATTTCATCATCAGTGAGTGGTTCGATTGACACAATCTTCAATAAGGGTTTTCTCATAATTATCTCAAGTGACAGAAACTTTCAGCTACCAACTTATTTTATGAACTGAACGTTAGGATATGAAATTGACGAGAAGAGCTCATGGCGCTACATGACCATTTCGTTATTACTAAGTGCTCTTTGGTAGATATATTCAAGCTGATTCCAGGCTCATTTCGATCACACCAATCATTTTTGAATTGACGTCAGTTTATTGCTTCCGAGTCTACCGAAGGTAGCGGAAGCTTTGTTTTCACTTTGAGAATAGAAAAAAATGTTGTCCTCCAAAATTGAAATTTCCACTCGCATTTCACGTTTCAGAGCTTCCTGAACAAATTTGGTTCCGTGTCTGTCCGAATTTCTTTGTTGCAGCCATATCATCCAGAGTTTTCATCCGTTTTTGTTAAAATGTTCAGGGATTATGCGGGTAGGCCCCTTGAGCGCCCATATGAATTTCATCATGATTGAATCAACTGTACGCTCTGCGCATGCACTAACGTAAATTTCGTTCACGATTTAGTTGAAATGTTGTCTAAATTTGCATACATCAACGCAATCACTTACACAATTTTTTTTTCAAATTTATGTTGACATTTTGTCTAAACTGATAAACATCAACACGAGAAACACAATTGATTGAAACACAAGCTAACAAACTGACAGACGCTCACACACGACACACTTGACAATGAGTTGTGCATAAGAGAAGGGCATCGTGTTGTGTGGGTAAACTTTTTCTCATAATCCTTCATGGAGTCGAAGAGATGTCCTCAATCCTTGTCCTCATTGTCCTTGTCTTGACCTTCGTTAACAAACATGCCCATTCGACACGGCTTGATTTTTTAGCGTATTATTTTATCCTGTGGATCCACACGTTATTTCCAACCCTCATCAGAATTAACAGACAACCGCGAATCATTGGAATGAAAGGGCAGCTATTTGTCAAGTATCGTCAAGTCGTTTGAAACCCGCTCTGGGACGAACCGAACTCGAACTTACAGTCGCCTATAAAATGCGGAGTAGGCGATTCATTATGCACGAGAGGCGCTCGGCTCTCCCAGCTCTTTCTACCCGAGAGGACGAAAGCCATCGGTCACTCCAAATAGAACTGATTCTATTTTTAATTTCCCCCTCCCCTTCCCTTCATCATGGTGGGACTCTAACAACAACTGCGAAACACTACGTCTTCATTCCGATCCTCATGGAAAAAATTACGAGATGTTATTTTAAACTGAACGCAATTCCTCGCTCGTAACCCTTTTTTTTCCTTCCAGTATTTATCTTATTTTTATTCCTAGTTTCCTCAGTTCTCTACCAAACATCCCGATTACGTTCTTGCCTCGAGCACTGGTAAATCGATAAATGTATATCTGTTGATTGGATTGACAGAAGCACTAAAATTGGATGTCATTTTCCATTCGATACGTATTGTTCCTATATGGAATGGAAAAGGTAGGTATACGAACTAAATCACTCGCGACGAAGTTGTGGAAACCCATTTCAATGAAAAGAAACCGGAGTTAATGAAAAAACGCTGTCTATTTCCACAAAAATAATGAGTTACAGAGTTGAATCGATTTCGACGGTTAGGCCATCCATCATCAGTCTACGAATCTATAGCAATATAAAAGGTTGTTTGATTTACATTTTTCAAGAATTTGTTTTTCGAGATAATTTACCCCCGAACTTTTACCCGAACCCCCAAAATTATATTGAAAAAACTCTCAAATTCTTAACTGATAATATTGCTCAGCTCTCCCATCAGATCCAACTTTCAAGTATCAATGAATAGTCCGTAAAGTAGTAAACGATTCAGAAACTATTCTTAAACATATCTACAAACCAAGCTTTGTAGAAATGAATCTTCATGCACCTAGATTATTTTGCCTTCCAAAAATTCATGAAGTAGGAACACCAATGAGACCTGTCGTGTCTTATATTGGTGCTCCAGCCTTCAAATTAACTGAAAAACTCAACACTTTGTTTCGAAATAAAATTAACTTTCAGCCAAGAAATACTGTTCTAAAATTAGGTTTCTAAAATTAGGGACATTCAAGTACCTTCAAATTCCCAACTTTTGCTTCTTTTGATGTGGACAGTCTATTCACTATAATATCGATGTACCCAGCTGAAAGATGTGGTTAATGGGCTGAATTGGAGAACATGAAAAAGATTTCAGGGATAACGAGGGTGATTCTGCTTTTGCATACTAGGTTCCTTACTCACAGTAATTAAATGCTATTACATCTCGACGCTCGAGACCGAACTTGCCACAATCAATGCAGCATCAGTAAGTAGGTATTGTACTCCAGCCCCTCAAACGTCTGCCAAATCCCGAAGCTCCTAAACCATTGCTTTTGGTTTCCCAGAAAAATACAGGTAGGAATGCATTCCTTTATTTCATTTATTGCATACTGGTCAGAAATATGACAATATATTGTCGAAATAACCCTCGCCTCAGTACCTACCAGAAGAGAAGTTATTAGTCAAGATTTTAATAAACTGCGATAAGGGAAACGAAGAAACTTGAATCAATTAATGACTATAGTTTTACTGAAAGCACCAAAAGAGGACTCGGTTGTTAGAAATGCATTCTTGGATACGTCGTCTACTTATTCGATGTTGGTATATGAGGTGAGCCGAGTTCAACACTCAGATAATTACCGGAACAACAGAAAAGGATCGTTAGGCGCCTTATCTTGCGCACGGGTAGTTGAAAGATGCCACTATGACGCAGACCCTATTCAAGCACTGGCCACCCCTACGTCATCAGGCCTCCTGCTGGCATGTCTTTCTTGTTTTAGTCCGGACTTACACAAAAGCGCCCTTCGGTCACGCGACATCAACGAAGCATGCGAAGTCAACGATAGAAGGTCAGGGGATCGACGTCCCGTTGTTCGACACGTCGGGTTGGACATATAACCGTCTCAGAATGCGATGGAGTTCTAACAGAGCGATGATGATATGATTACTTTGGAAGCTGATTCTCGTTTTGTCTTGGAGCGAAAACCAAGAAAACTAAGTGTACAGAATCGGGAGATAATCAGGGTTTCGAACCCGGGACCTTTCCTCTATTGGGTCAGCGCGTCGGACTAACACAATAAAAATATAATCAAGTCAATAAAAAATACTCTCCCAAGTGGAAATGGCACATAGCTTCCTCACGTACAAGAAAATTTAAATTCAAAAATTGTGTAAGTTCAAAAGTCTTTATCGTGTTGATGAATGAAAATTTAGACAAAATGTCAACAAAATCGTGAACGAAATTTACGTTAGCGCTTGCGTAGAGTTTACAGTTGATTAAATCATGAAGAAATTCATATGGGCGCTCAAGGGGCCTACCCGCATAATCCCTGAAAATTTGAACAGAAACGGATGAAAACTCAGGATGATATGGCTGCAACAATGAAATTCGGACAGACAGACAGACACGGAACCAAATTTGTTCAGGAAGCTCTGAAACGTAAAATGCGAGTGGAAATTTCGATTTTCGAGGACAACAAGTTTTTCGATTCTCAAAGTAAAAATCAACAATTTTGGAGGTACCAATTTCGGAGGGCCTGATTTTTGGAAAAACCTCAATTTTAGAGGACAACAATTTTTTCGAATCTCAAAGTGAAAAACAACAATTTTTTCGAATCTCAAAGTGAAAAACAACAATTTTTTCGATTCTCAAGGAGGAACCAAAGTGAAAAATTCTTTTCTTCCAATTTTGGAGAAAAATGATTTTCTACCAATTTTGGAGGAACCAATTTTGGAAAAAATCAATTTTGGAGGACAATTTTTTCGATTCTCCAAGTGAAAAACAACAATTTTTTGATTTTCAAGTGAAAACGTTTTGTCCATTCTCAAAGTGAGTCAGTTTATCACAACGAGATGAACTGATGTCAATTCCACAATGATTGGTATAACCAAGAGAGTATACACCATACTTCCTATCAATGCGCTTGCGCATAAGTTGAATCCTACAAAAAATGGTGACAAGACTCATAGAACGAGTATCTCCAACTCTAATTAAAACTGTCTATAACTAAAAACTTATTGTTGATTGAGATGGCTGCCGTCTTTAGAAAAACAACTCTCTTCTGTCGCAGTCGATTTAAAATGCAAAAAAGAAGAAGGGCAACTCGCCGAGCTTTCTCCGTTGAGTTATTGAAGCAATTAATTATGTATCTACCGGGTACTGGCGGAGTTCCTGTGATTTTTTGAATTACGAATATTTTCTAATGAAAAAAAAAAGCAACGGTTAGGTTTTACATTATTGCTCTACGCTTATTGGAAAACAGAGCGTGAGAAGTCGTGTCCTTTTTAAGACCAAATAATATGTTATGGAGAGCATGCTTGTTTCATGCGTGTTAAATTATGAAATTTCATTGTTTGCGATAACGAGTGATGGTTAGAATTTTTCCTTTCATTAGTTTCAGGTGTAGTTTAGTTCAGTTCATACGATCAAACGAATTAGGAAGCTCCCGAACCGAATGTAACCATTATATCACTGAATGTCCAAGGCCGTATGTTAAAAACCCAGATTTTATACAAAATAAATATTTTACATACCCCCCTGACGATTCCTGCTATGCTACATAATAAGCCTTTTTGTTTCATTTCTCAGAAATAAGCTTTTAACCCATGAAATACGCTAGGTTATTTCCTGTTGAAATTTGGGTTATGAACACATTATGGAATTTGTTGTGTATGGAATTTGTGTATGGATTTTGTTGTTTGTAAATAAGTCAAAAATCTAATAAATGTGACATACGGACGTACCCCTTGGGTTGTTCCAACGATGTCTTAACGATACCAGTTGATAGGCGCTTTCCCGGAAAATGTGCTGCATGAGGGGTATGTGATGATTTTCTGTACAGCCCATGGAGTTATCCGCTAGGCACCAGAAAACCTGGGACCTCTCGTTTTGCTTCCTCACCACCAAAAAATAAAAAAAATGTGTATCCTCCAAAATCAAAATTTCTACTGTTTGCTTTTTACGTTTCTTTCCTTTCTGAACAATTGTGGTTCCGTGTCTGTCTGTCGGTCTGTGATCACTTCCTTGTTCCAGCCAAAACTATTTATGAAGTTATGGTCTAAACTCACACTTTCAGGGATTGTGCGGTTTAGCGCCGTGACAGTAACCTATGAATTTCATCCCCACCGGACTATTAGTAGCGTGAGCGCATGCGCAAACGTGAATTTCGTGAAACCCCTGTATCTCTGTTCTTAATTGACCTATTTCGCTCAAATGTGGAGGGTAGTTGGGAGCTGATTCCAGGACAATCACCTATGAATTTCTTCACGATTGGATCAGTAATAGTTACTGCGCAAGCACAAACTTTACATTTGTTGTCATAGGCGTAGCTCCGGAACTTCTCGCCCGATTTTGGTGACATTTTCAGGGATTAAGCGAGTTAGACCCTAGAGTATCCTCCATTACTTTCATCGTCATCGGACCACTAATAGCGTGTGCGCATGCGCAAACGTGAATTTCCTGAAACTACGATTTGTCAGTTCCTAATGGACCGATTTCGCTCAAATTCGGTGTGTGGTTGAGAGCTGACAGTTACCTTCTAATTTAGATCCTATTGTATCAGTAATACCTACTGCGCATACGCAATTTTGGAACGTGTTTCAGGGCCATAACTCCGGAAATACTCGACTAATTTCGGTGACATTTTCAGTGATTGTACGGGGTAGCCCCTAGACAGTCGCCTATTAATTTTATAGCCATCGGACTACTAGTAGCGTGTGCCCATGTGCAAACGTGAATTTCCTGAAACTACGATATCTCCATTCCTAATGGACCGATTACGCTCAAAATCAGAAGGTAGTTGAGGGCCGACTCAAAACCTATGAATTTTATCACGGCCGGATCAGTAATAGCTACTGCGCAAGCGCAAACAATAAATATTTTGTCATAGGGATAACTCCGGAACTATCCTGCCAATTTCGCTGGAATGTTCTTTAACTGGTTATTATACGTCCATGTTATAAAAGTGAGGAAGCTATACAACTGCCCAGCCAACTTGGCAGACGTTTTTCCTCGTTTCCCTGCGAAACTGCATGAGCAAAATATGAACAAAACCAGGTAGTAGTTTAGAACAAAATTAATTAAAAGTAATATTTTCCGATCCGTGTTGGTGATTATATACTTCGATGGTTTTTTGACTTGGTCGATGTTCAATGATTCAGGATGAATGAACTCACCAGTCGGTTTTTAACTTCTTTTATTTCGCAATATTTCGGTGCCTTATTGATGGTCACCCTCTTCAGGCATGGATGTCACAGAATAGTGACTGTGTTTACCCAATGTGGGACATTGGTGTAGAAATTTCTACACCACACATTTCTACACATTGGGTAAACACAGTCACTATTCTGTGACATCCATGCCTGAAGAGGGTGACTATCAATAAGGCACCGAAATATTGCGAAATAAAAGAAGTTAAAAACCGACTGGTGAGGTCATTCATCCTGAATCATTACCATTATATTAGTCCAAATACTTAACACTGTACCGAGTTTCATTTAGATTGGAGCAAAATGTTGAAGACCTTGAATGGTTGTTTATCGCAAAGGAAACTGCTCGACTAATTCTAGACGGACAAACTACAGAAGCTTTTCCGAGTTACAACTGCAAAGAGGATGAGGAAAGAGAGCAACAACAGCTTTCGGTTTCAATCCGAGATAAAAGTCATCCTTCATTGACAAGGGAATTCCGTACTGTGAACGAGATTGTGAAGCTTTTAAAGGGACGGCAACGGTGGTAAAGGGAGAAAAAAAGGTTAGGGGCCTAAAAGCAATACGTCAAATAGGGCAGGGCGAGCGACCCCCCCTTTTACAGGCTGACGTAGTCGGTCGTCGACCAATCTCGATCAGTGCGAGGTGAAAGCACCTGCTCATGCGACCGCGGGAGGTCTCCCAGTCTTCCACGTGAAAGAAACTGCTATCTTTTCCTCTGTCTTCCTTTGAAGTATCGTCACATCCTGCGTGGAGGATGTAAAATGGAAACGAACAGAACGGAATGGCTTTTTGTGAATGAATGTGAATACGTAGGTACCTTTTGCTACTCGTGAACTTGAAACATGCTTCAATTCTAGTTTGTTTAATCACGTTTATTGATTTTTGAAGCCTGAACGCTGCTGAAACGTAGTAGTTTGTATTCGTACTCGATGGAGTACTGATTGGTTTACTTATTTTGTCACCCAGATCCGTTTTCAACCGCCTCTAAATAATAGGTAATATAGGGCATTTATATTGTATGGATTCTCTCTTGCTTGTTCCTACTGTATATAAATGATTTTGCATATAGATTATAGTCTGGACAGTGCAAACGTATTTTTTTTTTGCCGACGATATTTCTGCGGTGACTTCTGATCCAACTAAAACTGAGCTCCGGCGGTGTATTGTGAGAATTGGTGTCAAGCCAATAGCCTCGCTTTGAATATGGACAAAACTCAGATGATTGACTTTGAGCTCAATCGAGGTCTTGACCTAAGTGTCAACTTCTTGGGTTTTTTGGTTTACAACCGTCTCTCGTGGAGAACACACATAGAGGCGCTTGTTGGAAGATTTTCATCAGTCCTCACCATCTGTCTACGTCAGGTTCTGAAGACAGTTTACTATGCTCGTTTTGCTTGCCGAGCTTCGTATTGGAGAATTCTATGGGGGAATTCAAGCCACAGTACAGACGTTTTTAGAATGAAAAAAAGAAAAGAAAAGCAATTCGTATACTCTGTAACCTGGAATGGAATGGATCATGTCGTGGCACATTAAAAAAACTGAACATTCTGACCATACCCGCTCTTTTTATCCCCTCCTGCCTATTATTTATGAAACAGAACGAGTAGTCGATCGCTAGAGTTAATCACAACTATGAAACAAGGACGAGGAACGATCTGTGCCCCCACTTGTTTGTTTAACCACATCTCTGGTTGGAAATCCCATTCAGATTGGTTCTCGCCTCTTTAATTATCTGCCTCCCACTGTCCGCTAATTGACTCCTGGGAGTTCAAGAGAAAAATGGATCCAGAACTTCATGACGCGGGTGATTTTTTGAATTTAATATTTTAGTCTTTAGCTTCAGCATCTTATTTTTAGTGTTGGATCTCATTGACAAGTTTAACGTTTTTTTTCTTCTTAATCATAATTGTATATTTTGTATATCTCACAATTGTAATTTCTGACGTTTGTTTTGTACTGTTATGTATGTCAACAATAAAAAAACGCTATCTATCTAACCCCATAATTTCTGATCATATATATTTCTCGCTTATTCTTAGCGATGAACTTGAGATTTAATTCGCACGACAAAGTTCATTTTCGTCTGAAATTCGCCAAATATCATGTTTGGCATTCCTGCAGGGTAAGATACAGTGGATGATGAGTCATAACTTGGCCTTCTGAAGATGAATATGGATGAAATCGCGGATTCCCTTCGGCGTACTGACTGTTGAGTCATCCTGTGTCTTCTCTCGCCAAACGGGCGAGCTCCTGAATTCCTGCGTAGTGCTAACGTGTGAGCACCCAGAAAATTAACTAGAAAAATCATTAAGTATTTAAGCAGAAACTTCGTAAAGTAGTTGTGAATACGTAGTAGTTCTTATGCGTAATAAATTGAAATTTACGCTTACAAATGCATAGCTATTCTGATTGTTTTTTGTTTAATCGATAGACGATGTAAGAAAAGTGATACTGCAATTATCAGTTCGGTACTTAACACGGTTAGAATGACGTGTTAAATAGGTTAGTGACATCTTACCTAACAGTTTTAAACATGATAGATATATACCAATTTAGGTCCTATGCTCACCATGGCAGTGAGTTAGACGTATACTATCAGTAAACCAAGTAAGGCTGGGTTGCAAAGGGACAGTACGTATTATCCCTCTTGGTTCGGAGTTTCCCTTTTAGCTTCTCGAGTCACTTTTCCGTTCCCTTCCCTCAGCCTCGCTGTCCCATCCACCTTTTGTCGATCCTTTAGAGGAAAAAAGAGACTCAACAATCTCGTTTACAAGACGACATTCCTTCCAAATGTGGGACGACTTTCATCCCAAGTTCGGGCCCCTTCGCTCGGGGTGTCGTTTTATGAAGTGCCGCACTCTTCTATACTCTCAACTTTTACTTTGTCTGTCAGTGGAATCGATTTTCCTCCCCCGCCCACGCAATACTTCGCGACATTGAAATGAAGCCCTGTTCTACGGTCTACCGCATCGTAATGTCTTTATGTAAACATCTTTCAACACAAAACTCCATCTCACGCCTTGAGCCATTATAGCAAATTTTGTTTATTTTGCTGTCGTTTCAATTCCTCTTCTATTCGTATGAAAGTATGAGCATTTAGACTTGAAATCCCGAATGATCATGAACTCTTTGAATGGTAGCTAATAAAATTCTATTACTTCAGCTGGAACACCCAATTTTGGTTTATTGTTTTCAATAATGAATGCACCTTGTGAATCGAGTGCGAAAATCCTTTTTTT
>JAEMON010000002.1:33610747-33631573 GCA_030264115.1 Lygus lineolaris
AATACATTATACAAAGTATTAAGACGTTAACGGATATCATACCATTGAAGACGTAGTAGTGGAATTAACTATATAACTTATCGATATTTTTCATTCGATATGTATCGATTCAATTTCTCTGCTTCAGCCGTTCTCTCTATCATCCTTACGCTCAAGTTATGCCTCCCTTTTTCTTCCGAAGGAAAACTTCCCTGTGGCTCAATCCCCGACATTAATTTGACTACAGCTTTTAAAAACGGGTCGGTCTCTCCCGCATGATGTTTATACTTCAAGGATATGCATCGATATTACCATCCCTATTTAAAAAGATGTAGACGTCTTCGTGAATAATGAACGAAACCTGGAAGTATAAACATCATGCGGAAGAGACCGACTCGTTTTTAAAAGCTGTAGTCAAATTAATGTCGGGGATTGAGCCACAGGGAAGTTTTCTTTCGGAAGAAAAAGGGAGGCATAACTTGAGCGTGAGGATGATAGAGAGAACGGCTGAAGTAGAGGAAAAGGAAAGAAGGGAAGATCGAGGGTGGACGACTAGGATGGGACGGGCCTGGTTGAGCTCGCTTCATAAATCAACCACCGAGTTCACGAAAAGCCTGGAGAGAAGGCTCCCCCTCGAACCTCGCCTCAACCTGTTCGAGGGAGACGGAGTGAGAACTGGAGGGGCCGGGAGAAACAAGGAAAGAGCTCAGGCCCCCTCCAGCCGTTCTCCGCCTTGTGGCGCAAAGCGGAGGGTCGACCCCGATTCATCGGGCAGGGCTGGGCTGGGCGGGGTGAATAGTTGGGAGCTCCGTCGACGGTGTTTATAACAACGGAAAGAGCCGCTGACTCCGAACAACAATATGAACCTTCGCACTCGATACAGCTCTCATTCCGGGAAGCCTTTTTTAGCCCAGAGATAGATTTGTTTGGGGGAATTGAAAGCGATGTTTTGTCGCGAGAATTTATTATCAACCTGTAGTAGTAACTTTGAAGGTAGTTCGGACCGAATCAAAATAGAAATGGCACTTGCCTCAGTGATTTCAAAATCGTTTCCGCCCACGAAAGTCAACAACTAGGTTCTCCAAGTGTGATACAGAATCCATCAAACCAAATTGAGAATTTTCCAAACTGAATACAGAATTTCCCGAACCAAATTCAGAGTATTTCAAACGAAATTTAAAATTTAACAAACCAAATTCAGATTTTCTAAACCAAAATCAGAATATTCCAAACTAAATTCAGAATATTCTAAACCGAATACAGAATTTCCCTAACCGAATTGAGAGTTCTCCAAACCAAATTCAGATTATTCTAAAACCATTTCAGAATTTACCAAACCGAATACAGAATTTTCAAAACCGAAAACAGAATTTCCCAAAAGTAATTCTGAATTCTCCTAACCAAATTCAGAATTCTCCAAACCAAATTAAGAATATTCCAAATTAAATTCAGAATTTTCCAAACCAAATACAGACTTTTCCAAACCGAATTCAGAATTCTCCAAACCAAATTCAGAATATTCCAAACTAAATTCAGAATATTCTATACTGAATACAGACTTTTCCGAATGGAACACAGAATTTTCCAAACCGTATTCAGAATTCCCCAAACCAAATTCAGAATATTCTAAACCAAATTCAGAATTTTCCAACCCAAATACAGAATTTTCAAACCAGAACTCAGAATTCCCCAAACCGAATTTAGGATTCTCCAAACCTAATTTAGAATATTCCAAACTAAATTCAGAATATTCTAAACGAACAGAATTTCCCAAACCGAATTCAGAATATTCCAAACTAAATTCAGAATATTCCACACCAATTTCTGTACTTTTCAAACCAATTCAGAATTTTTCAAAATGAACAGAATTTTCCAAGCCGAATTCAGAATAATCTAAACCAAATTCAGAATATTCCACAAAAATTTCAGAATGTTTCAAACCAGATTTAAAAATTTCCAAACCGACTACAGAATTGTCCAAATTAACCAAATTCAGAATTTTCCAAACTACATTCCGAATATTTTAAACCAAATTCAAAATTTCCCAAATCGAACACAGAATTTCCCAAGTGGTGTTCACTTCCACGACTGACACTCGGGTAAATACATCAATCACCAGGGATCGGTGCTCCATCACTTATGTATTACCAGGTGACGTTTCAAGAACATGGAGAAGTTTTCACCAAATCGCTAGCTACATTTTTTACGTACTAATATAATGTAGTTATTTTTTAGGTATTTGTATAAACCGCTTAGGCACAATGCCACCTGCAGGCGATACAGAGATGAGAAAATTCATCGGTTTATTTATAGTTCATTCGTTGAGTGCTCAATCAAATGAGCTTGAGACCGATGAAGACCGCCGCTGGCTGAGGCTGACCTTGAGTTTCAAAGTCACGCCATGCGTGTAACAATCATCTTCACAAACCGCAACTCTGGTGGAAAAGCTGAATGTTTACCGGAGCGGAGCTTCTACTAACGAGGTTCCGTCGAGTGGGTACTCCAAAATGTTCCACGTAATTTATGCTGAGTTGAGTGGGATTTCCTATATACGCCGAGCGAAATGTGATAAACGAAATGAAACCTCCAAGATAGGAAGGGTTCTGGGGTTTGGGGGATAGGAGAACACCGAATACAGAATTTCCAAAACCAAACACAGAACTTCCCAAACCGAATTAAGAATCCTCCAAACCATTCAGAATATTCTAAACCAAATTCAGAATTTTTCAAACCGAATACAGAATTTTCAAAACAAACACAATTTCCCAAACCGGATATTCTAAACCAAATTCAGAATATTCCACAACAATTTCAGAATGTTTCAAACCAGATTAAAAATTTTCCAACCCAAATACAGAATTTTCTAAGTAACCATATTCTGAATTTTCCAAAATAAATTCAGAATATTTTTAACCAAATTCAAAATTTCCCAAACCGAACACAGTATTTTTCAAACCACCACCTTCTTAAATACGTAAATGGGTGAATACGTCAATCACCAGGGATCAGGTGGTCCATCAACCTATTCCGGCTGGATAATAATCATACTTACTTAAGGCGTATATTGACAAGGTTTTTTGAATAACACGAATCTAGTGCGAAAATCTGAAATCTTCCGAACATGGCACAGACATCGACTTTTGATAAATTGTTTGAAAATTAGACTATCATAGTACAGGTGGAGTCCACAGGTGGAGATTTTTTAGAATGTCTGTAGGTATATTATTTTTTCCTTCATTTGGACACGTTTTGCGTATTGCAGGGTTTTTCAGACCGATAAGTAACAAGCGGTGAATAACCAACTAGGAAGGAGTACAATGGGGAACTTGCATGGATAGGAATTTTGCATTTTGAACCTCAAAATCTGAATCAGCGCCCTTCACAACCCCCTGGTGCCAATTTTCAGCTATAAATTACGTCGGGTTTAACCAGAAAACGGGTTGAAAGGGAGCGCGTGACGTCATTTAGGTTCCGCCAATCGGGAGGCCCCGCCCAGGCAGGTGGGGGGTTGGTGATGTCAGTTGGGTTGAAATTACAGGACCTATTTTCGGGCAGTTTCAATCATCGGATACCCTTCGTGTAATCATCTTTTTAGAAAGCCCTCTCTAAGATCGTTTAAACGCTGAAATAAAAAATTCCCCATTGTTTCGTTATTGCCAACACCGATGAATCGTAATCTCCATTTAGAATGCATCATTGGAAACCGACTCTCGGTTCGGTTGGGAGATACGATCTCGACAGCTATCGAGGTCTCGTGTCGATTTTCCCCGCAAATCGATTCGCACTGTTGGACGGTCGATTCGACCTTCTGCTCGCTTTTGGCACGGTCACACCGCAGCCGAACGTCCCAGTTTCAGAAGACGGGCGTTCTTGAACTCATCAATTCACCGCGTGTCCGGCTATCCGATGAAATCAGTTCACGATCCAGGTTAGATACTGTGCATTTGAATTGCAGAGGAACCTTGATAACTGGAACCTCTGTAAATCGGAGCATCTCAACTGATGCCTACTTGAGAAAACCTCTGTAAAGAGGGCTCTGTAAAGAAGAAACCCCGTTTTACTTGAAGCCTAATGGGTAAAATTATAGAAACATGGCACAGGCTTTAGGGAATTT
Source organism: Lygus lineolaris (assembly GCA_030264115.1). Taxonomy (NCBI): domain Eukaryota; kingdom Metazoa; phylum Arthropoda; class Insecta; order Hemiptera; family Miridae; genus Lygus; species Lygus lineolaris. The sequence goes on from JAEMON010000002.1 coordinate 33,614,841, forward strand.
CCTGATTTTCTGCTACTGATTTTGGTTTGTCATTTGTCTTCAGCGGACACCCTGAGCCTCCCTTTCAAATTTCAGCATTTTAGGTTTAATACGAAAGGAAGCTCAAGACCGTTTTCAGCTGATCGAGTGTCTTCAGCAGTCACCCGGAGCCTCCCTTACTTTCTGCCAGTGAAGAAACCTCGATATGAACCTCACACCTAATCAATTATGACTCTGAGGGAGTTGCAAACGTGAGGCACTAGAACTTGAGAGCTTCCCAACGGATGGTGAACTGTTTTTGAGCGATAAAAACTAGAGGAGTTGCACTTTCCTAGCAACAAAATGGCTGTAAGTGAAAATGATTAGAAATCTTGCGCTACTTCCGTGACATAATTTCGTATTAGGTCATGGCTAAAGCTTGTTCCATGCTAAAACAGAGGATAACTAAGTAGGTAATTCTGGAAACGTTGACCTCTAGTATCGCGAAGTTTAGCACTAATAACTGCGCTAGTTTGGTTCTAGTAGTAGTATATAATGCGATGCCCTAGTCTCTAATAATTCAAGTATATCATGGTATGAATGTGTGAAGTCAGGCTAATTAGACCTCTGGTAAATCGAAGCTAGCCTTAGTAACTTACATCACCCGAACCTACCTATATATACCCCGAACCTATCTCAGAAAATTTTATGAGTCTAACCTCGAAGTTTTAACATGTTTGATATCATTCCATACGATATCTGATCTTAGGAACGTTCTGAAACATCCAAAACGTCAATAAATATTATCAAAGTTAAAAAACGCTGGCCAGTAATTTTGATGCTTTCTTAGGGTCTAACTTCATTCATCACACCTTCTCTTGTTCTTCGACACTTCATTATTCATTTGTCTTCTTCTTTTTCTTTTTTTGTGCTTTCTCATTTTCTAGTTTTTGCGGGAAATTTCGGTAAATAAACACCGTTGATATAGGAAAAGGTGGTACATTCTCAATCTGCGGCAAATAAGACGAATACTTACCTAATATGAAAATTATTTTTTCCATTTCGAAGTGATAGTATGTATTCATTTAGGTACTTAGCAGAGGGCAACACCGGTAAAATCTTCCTCTGACGTAATTTCTTCTGTCGCTCCCTTTTGGTCAACACGAGTCGAGTAGGCTCTTCGGCTGATTCTCGGTCTCTATCGAAACTGCCCGATGGAATTGTGTCTTTGTGTACCCAAATAATTACTTTGTATTCATGCTGACCACATGTTGGCCTGGCAGAGATCTTAAGTCTTGAGAAATTCCTCAATACTTAAATTATTTTTCTGGTATTTATGAACCAAAAATTGCTAACTTGCTTAAATTGTTATTGCCATAAATGAAATGAAGTGGTCTCTTGAGAATTACAGCTTTTTTTATGTAACATATTATTGGGTGCCATCCAGTTCTGACGCCGAATGCTTTTGGACCCAATAAGCACGATCCCAAAGTCATACTGTATGATTTTGAGCGAATTTTCCCAGTAACTGTGCCTAATAACTAACTGTAACTACTAGTGCCAGTAGTATTGTAATTCACATCACGCGAATAACCCTACCTACTTCGTAGTTTGAAAGCTCAACAGGCAATTCATCTCGCGTGAAAAGCGTTGTTTTCTCTCCTTCCTGCCACCTTTTTTTTTCCCCTTCTAGTTTTGTCTGGCAAAACCGTTTGGAATTCCTTTGAACCTTTGAGGAGAAGAGACAATAGAATGACGAGCAACTTCTTTCTTTTCCTTTTCCCCATAATTATCGTCTCTCCCTCCCTCGCTCTTTCTCGAGAAGGAGAAAGGGGCCAATGGTCGGGGGGAGATCCCGCTGAGATGAATGAGGTCTTTCAAAGCTTGTTGGCTGCTACTCGAGCCACCCCCGCAACTGGAACGATGATGGGATGGAAGGCGAGCAGATAATGAATTAGGTAGCTTCTCTTTTACTTTCATTCTCTTTCGGGGCATCAAATTGAAAAAGGAGAGTAAAATGTCTGTTATCCGTTTTGTACAAGATGTACGAAGTAACTGCGAGTGACTGGTTATTGGAGGTTACGAAATTGATAGTCAAAAAGTATCTAACATAAATCCCTACCTATAAGAATGTGCCTTCCTCATTGATGCATGATGCCACGTGTTTTAGTTTTTCTGAAATTTATAGTTTCATTCATGCAGTTGATCATCATTGCAAGTTGATGAGCGAATTTGCAAAGAATAATTTCAACCGATTTGGTGGGTGATTCTTATTGGAAACTTCAAGCTGATTCAGGTTCATACCGTCGGAATCGAGCACGAAAAAAAAAAATTTTAACCCCCAAAGTTGCGTTAAGTTTCAAGATACGTAGAATCCAAAAATGGAATTAAAAATAATCACTCTTTTTTTCTTGTACCTAATATGTACCTAGTTAGTTTGTTGTTTATACAGCTAATTCACCTAGTTAAAATAATAGCTTGCATAGTACTTTACGGCTCAAATTTCCAGGAAATTAGCTTTAACTGAAACTATAATAGAAGCTATACGGTTTTTATCTCTTAATTGAGTACAACTAATGACTAACTTTGATCAGCGTAACATCCTAAAATGTTGTAAATTCAAGAATAGAAGGCGGTAGGGAACCAATACTGGCCACACCAGTTAGTGCACCTGCCGCAGTAGGATCCTCTCACCGTAACTTGGTTGGTTCCTAGGTTGTGATAAAATGTCACTTAACTTCCTTTCCGAAGAAGATGATTTTCGTAGCTAGTTGTTAGTGTGCAAGTATATTTATTGGTCGAAAGAGTTTGTAATGCATAATAGATATTGCCTACGTTCATCATCACTACCGTGCCTACCTGCATTCCAACCATTTCCCATTCGTGATTTATGATAGCTTTGAAACTTATTGGATTCGGCTGAATGAGATCTCTGGTCCGTGACAAGTGCCAACCACTCCCCTCCTCCGGTCCTGTCTCAACTTGTTATTTTAGTTTAAAGGAACCTTCTTGCGGTCTTTGTTGAGCACAGAACCGCTCTGTCAAGACTTCGGCTCATGATGAACCGCTTCCTGCTCCCAAATAAGAACCTGACTCACACCGAAGGTCCGTCCTCTCCAGAAGGTGAATAGTTCTCGGAAAGGTCCTCTAGTCTCTTTGTCTCTCCTAAGTTCTTCTTCCCAGTCTCAGTGGGTTCTGCCGGGTCTTTTGATGGTAGTTGATGATCACTGCCCGCATAATAATGAGGAGTGGTTAAGGATCCAATTGAGGGAGCGGACCAACAAACCTTTCCCTCCACAAGGTCGATATGTCGGACGAAAAACTTGAGAGGGAAATAAACGTTTCGTTGCAAGCTGGAATTAATCAGGTTCTTAAGGTTCTTAGGTTTTCTCTAAACCATGGAAAACTGCTGCTGTTAATGTTGAGGATTGGTCCAGTGACAAAACGTTTTCTAGAGCGATGTTGACCGAGTTATTGTTCTTTTCAGAGCAACTATAGAGAACAGATGGACCGTAAGCCTCGATACGACACCAAACTGTTAGTTTGGTAGTTGCCGCAATTTTTGTTATTATTATTAGTCAAGTCTACCGATGAATCCGGACGAGTCTGCGAGTGTGGCATGTATGCTGGTTTCCCACTGCTTCCCAGCTGGAATAGCCAAGTTTGAAATCATAATGCAACACATTATGTTTGCTGGCATAATTTCAACATTGTCCTCTGATATATCCACCACCGTCATTTTCATTAGCTGCCCTTATGTCACAGAGCACACACAATAAGGCCAGATAATTTGAATCTAAATTTGAACATAACTCTGACGACCTGGTATTCATTAACATTGGACCATTTTCCATAGCGGCGTCAGTCCGAATAGATCATGCAACACACAGGTGCCTGTTGATTTCTACTTGCGACTTATCTATAAATACTCCATCTATATTAATATCGCACTCTGTCTGTTCGTCTGTATTTCAACCACGCCATTTTCTAAGGTTTTTTCTTCTTTTTTCGCTAAAAGGTGGCAAATTTCTCTGTTAAAAAGCAGATGTAAACCGTCTTCCGTCATCTTGGATATCGTGGCCTTCCTGAGTTACGTTGATTGAGTAATTATAGGTTGAGGAATACTGAAGATCCGCACCATATCAAGAGAAAAAAAATGGCGATGGGCTTAAGATTAAGAATCCAAGCAAAACAGTTGTCAGAGCAGCTTTCAGGGCGAACTTACTGCAGGATAGCCTGGATTGGGCGACGACGTTAAAAGGAGAAGGAGATCAGCCATCTCATTGGAGGACTGTCTTGGTCCGAAACTCAGCAATCTCTTCACTTTCATCACGTCGCTCACAATCACTATCTCACGTGACCATCAAAACAATATTTTTAAGTAAGCCTGGGTCCATCTAGGACGTTCAAGAAATAAACAGAATAAAAACCTTTAGTTGCTTTAACAATAGGAATAATGGCATTAGAGTTTGTCGAGTGTGATCTTTATGGCTAAAGAGGCTCGAATGTCAGAAAAGAGAAGGAAGCCGAACTGGATATCTCGTGTATCTTCCGCCGGTTGCAGGGCGCTAACCAGTCCTTCCCTGCCTGCGGGGCTTGAATCGATCTAATGCCTCCTCTTCTCATGAGTTCTCCCTCAGGGCCTTCTCCACCCCATCGCCCTGAAGCGGTATCAATCTTTTACGGGCGGTCCTCACTTAATTCTCGAATTTACAAGTCTCTTTCATTCCCCTCATTTTTTGTGTTCCGTGTTTCGAATTCTCATTTTTCGTCTCCCAAGTTGGATGGGCAGTAATGGCTTCCTCACTTTTGTAAATGTACGTAGGAGGTAGTATCAGTTAGTGAAAATGTAAGCGAAATAGGTAAAATAGTTCCGGAGTTATGCATATGACGTCAAATTTGAAGTTTGCGTAGCTATTACTGATCCAAAAATGAAATTCATAGGAAATCTTCTTGGAGTCATCCCCCAACTACCCTCCTCCGAATTTGAGTGAAATCGTCCATTAGGAGTTTCAGAAAAACCACGTTTGTGGTCCGAGGGCGATGAAATTGATACGGGACCGTCTTCAGACTAACCTGCACAGTACTTATATGAAAGTTTCACCATAATCGGGCGACGATTTAGTAGTTATGCCTGGAACAAAGGTGTGGGCTTGACCACAGACATAAATACCGAACCGACAGACATACTACAGACACGATATCAAAATTGTCCAGAAAGCTTTGAAATGCAAAAAGCACGTGGAAATTCTGATTTTGGAGGACAAAATTTGTTTTGCTTCTTGCACGAATAGCTGCATAGCTTACTAGGTACCTTCGGTAGCGAGGAAGCAAAATCAGGCGTGGGTCGTTTTCTTCGGATTCCACAAGCACCTTAATGCCGTCGTTCTGCCTTAAAACCAATGAGTCCTTAACTGCGATTTACGAGTATTAATTATAACAAGGTTTATTATAATCCTACATTTTGTCAAAAATCTGTATCTACACGATTTGAAAGTTTGTAGCTAGGCAGTGAGGAATCACCTTCGCTGCGATTCTAAACAATACAAAACAAAAAATATTTTTCTCAGTTTTGAAACCAGTGCAGCGGGGAGTCTTTCACCTTTTGTTCGTTCGCCCGGAGGGGGATCTCCATTGTTTGGTATATTATGTAACGTGACCCCTTTCAAATCAACATCCACTCGCCTCTTGCCCATCATTTTGCTCACGTATAGAGCCACAGCAAAGTGTTATAATTGCTAACATGGAACCGGGCGTGGGCCAATGATATTTCACGAATCGTTCAAGGGCAAGAAACTGATTTCCATTTTCAATAACATGCGCTCAATGGTTTCCCATTCACTTCGACCTTTCTGTAGCGTAATCCCCTGAACTGTGCATGCCAGGCAAAATTAGTAATTTGATTGAATATCGGTTAAATAACGATATTTTATAATATTTAAAGGAAAAGTTTTGCTGAATTTGACCAAGAATTGTATACAATAAATTCAATCTATTCAATTGTAAACAAATTGTATACAAGAAAAATAAAACTCAATGTCCTTATTTATTTGATTATTTGATTATTAAGTAATAAATAATCTAATAATCACTTATAATAATATAATAATCAAATTAGTATAGGACATTGAGTTGTTACATAGCAAAAAATTTATTCGGCTTCGGGAGAAGGAATGAATTTCTTCCAAGGGAGGTGTTTTGTAACTCCGGGTTGTCATAATCCTTGAAAACTTCTGTTGTCAGGTCAAATCGACTGTTGACGGGCAAAACATTTGTTGTTATAAGAGTTGTGAGAAACCATGGTAGGTAGAATACGTGTATTCTACCTACCGTGTGAGAAACTGATTTCATTGCACTATCGGCAGATTGCTCTCCCGTCCTTGGTACTCGATTGGAAACGATGTATCGATTGGGAATGGCTAGGTAAATGAAAGAAAACACGATAAATTACTATTTAAAATTCTTCAATTTACCTCAAGTTGATGTATCACACTAATAAGTAATAACTCAACACAAACGCTTCAATTATTATCGCCAGGAATTGATAATAGATCACTATGAACACTTTATCCACACACCTCATATAGACGTAGTTTCCCTTCACCTCCCGAGGTGGTCGCAAGTTTGTCGACTGTGGAGACTTTTTGTCGTGGTTGCTTTTTTACTGAACACCTCGCGGGCAAAACATGCCGGCGTTTACCAAGGACTGATCACAGAGTTAAAAAAAAACAACTGTCGTTATCCACAGTTGTTTTGCTTACAGAACACTCCCCTCCTCTCATGAGTCTCATTACATGAACGTCACCTTCGGAAAGTGTTGCGGAATCAAATTCTTATGCCAAAACTATGCTGAGTATCAGCAATGACTATAGCAAGCAGCTACGATAATGGCTCATTCGCTTATTGCAACAAATCATTAGTCTATTAATATTTATATAGTGTATTGTATCTTCTTTATTGTTGATATTTTGTTAGTTATCATCAACTACGTAAAGAAAATTATTGATCTTTTCGGGTCTCCACAATTCTTAAAACAAAAGTTGGTTGAAAGACTGCATTTCTTCCAAATCAGATCTCGCTGTAAATGTTTGGTTGTGTTTATTATTTCGAAGAAACTCATTATGGCGGAAGTTGAGGTAATATTATAACACATTTCACTTTCTGTTGCAACTATTGGTTCCATCATCTGAAACTTTCGCATTCTTCAATCAATTTACGTTGTTTGTGTAGATTAGTAAAAATATCAACTTTTAAGATTAGTAGTTCAGCAAAAATTTTCGTTACGAATTCAATTGTAGAACTGACCACGACACTTACACAATCTGAGCACTGGTAATAATCTAAAAGGTGATAATGATAATCATTAATCTACACGAAGAATATGAGATATTATGAAATAAAATCCACAAAAACATTGAGTAAGAGGTAAATTACGCCTTGCCAATTGCAGGTTATTCAGGCTATAGAAAGATTATTAGAAACATCACGTGAGATCCTCGTATCAGATGATATTACGTTAACTCTTCAATAAACCTTCAGAAACACGATGCTCTCAGACTGGATCAGATTCGTCTATTGACACTGTTGGTCTCAGTGATTCCCTGAGCACGCAACTGACCTACAACACACAGTTCTCAATGGCATCCGCCTGTTGCCCGTTCTTCAGCTGCAGCACGACAAAGTACCTGTCAATAATTGATATTGTAGATTCCCTTTGTCGCAGAATGGAATCCACCTCGCGAGACTTTTGACCTATCACGCGCCCGCCCTGTGGTATTTCAGAGTTGATCCTCGTGGCCTTGATTCTATCTGTCGACCCGTCGAGCCTCCCGGCCTACCAATATTGGCATCCCGGAACGGGCTTTTGTGTTTATTTAGAATTGAAGATCGTAAATATTCGATAAATTGATGGTTTCCACTGACGATAATATTATTGTCTTGATTTTTTTTTTCGTCTGTAAGTATATTGTTAATGTTACGAGTTGTTGTTCCACCCAGGAGACGACATTTAACGAGATCGTCAACAACAAGCATATTAGTTACAAAAGAATTCACACAGAACGGCGGATTACATCCCAATTGGATCAAGGAGCCACGACCGTCGCATGTAAAAAAGTTCCATTCATACAGCATGCGTTGAGCGAATTTTCAATCATTCTATTCACTGATTTGGTGAGTGATTCTCATAGGAAATTTCACGCTGATTCCGAATATACCATTTATGTTCCTATGTTTAAGATGGTAATTTACACCAAAAACACGTTTTTTAAAGCGATTTTTGAATGGTCTGAAACCTATTTCCATGAAGACATTTAAAAAAAATGTGCATTACTAAAATTTTGAAGCCATTGCAATAGCTTCCTTTTCCACGAAAATTCGCTAAAACGTCTGCCACGTCCGTCGGGTAGGCAGTATAGCTTCCCCAATTTTGTAGCATGGACGTGTACAGAATCAGTGAAAATCTCACCGAAAGTGGTAGAATTAGGGAGTCTGCTCCAAAATACCCCTCGAATTTGGTTGGAATCGGTCCGTTAGAAACTGAGAAACCGTTGTTAGAGGAAACTCATGTTTGCCCAAGGTCATCACACGCTCCTCGTGGTCTGACGGTGATGAAAGATAGGAACCCGCCTGGGGGCTAACCCGCATAATCCCTGACAATTCCATCAAAATCGGACGGATTTTGGCCGGGACAAGGAATTGACCACAATGACCACAGACAGCTGACACGGAACCAAAATTGTTCAGAAAGCTTTGAAACGCAATAATCAAATGAAATTTTGATTTAGGAGGATAAAATGTTTTGTACTTCTTGCACAAATGCGTACGTTAATACCTTCGGTACTGAGGAAGCAGAAGCAAAAACATTCAGCATAATGGGGAACGAATTCTCGATCATTTTGGTGTTTGTCAGTTCAGAAAACTATCAACACGGTCTAAGATGTGTGTAATTGTTGTGTGGAGTCAGTTGATGTGACGCTGCAGAAACCACCCCCGGAACTATACCTAAGAATGAGCTCCTACAAGTACCTAGTTGGTTAGCTGGATCAAAAATTGAGCTCCCAAATCATACAAGATTGAAAACGAACCAAACATTATCCGGCCCATCTCGATCCTCACTGGATTTCACCGAACAACGTCCGCTCGTTCAGCCGCGTTTTATACTGCAGCTTTAGGACTCATTAATCTGATCGGAGGAAATAGATAGATGTTACAATGTGAGTATGCTATTCTGCCCACAAAATTAGAAAGACTTTTTTGGTAGTTGTACTGTTTACTTTTAGATTTTCATAGCATACATTCTCATAGCAACCATCCGACTTGTAGTCGATACATTATTATTATTCTTCCTACTGACCTACACAACTTTCTAAAATCCTTCTTTATTTGTTGGAATTATTATTGAATTATATGGATACTATACCACGAAAGAAATATCATACAGCACTAGGTTCCGCATCATATTTTCATTCATTTCTTCCTCCCTTGCATTTTTCACTAAACTGTAGAAATCTAATGAAATGTGAGAACAACAAATCCTTTACAAAGTCATTTACCCCCCTCACTGGTAAATTGGGGAACTTGCATGGTAATTTTTAATTATTTTATTTGAAAGATCTTAATGAGGGCTTTCCGAAAAGGTGCTTTATGAGGGGTATCCGATGCTTGACAGTTGCCGAAAATGGGTCTTGTAATTTGAATCTAAATGACGTCACCGACCCCCTGCCTGCCTGGGCGGGTCCCCCTTTTGCGGAGCCTAAATGAGTTCACGCGCTCCCTTTCTACCCATTTTCTGGGCAAACCAGCCGTAATTTCAAGCTGAAAATTAGCCCCATGGGGTTTTGAAGGGCGTTGAACCAGATATTGAGGATCAAAATGCAAAATTCCTACCCATGCAACTCCCCCTCCCCGGAAAACGTTTGAATGATTGCACTCCTCCGCGATCCCTAGATAGCTGAAGAGATAAATATCTCTTCAGCTATCTAAAATATAAAATATATTATTTATTTAGGATCCTGTGAACTTTGGTCAGCTGTATTTCAATTAATCGATTATACAGATCAATTAAAATTGTGTACCTTACGCGTTGGTCTTTTATTTAACATTAGACCTGCGAAATCCATAACGAGACGATCGATCGGCATGAGTTATTTGAATGTTTGAAGGCTGAGTGTGAATAGCGAACTTGATTGCTCATTTATGTAGCTTTTCGTGCCCAGAAGAGCTACTCACCTTTCACTCGAGTTCAATGCGCTTATCTTTTCAAAGTTACGAGGGACCCGTCCATCGAGATAGGAGCGTTGAATCTTCAAAGGGACTAATGCTAACTAACTACGGGGAAACCACAGTATTGGACGTAGGAGGAAATTTGCGTTGGGAAACAATGAAGGAGATGAGTAGACGGGTGTGCGAAGCGATTACTCCAATCGATGTGGAACGCAGGGCTGTTCGTCGAAGAGATCGATACAATGATGCCCCGGTCAATCCCCTCGACGCCACCCTCTACCTGATAAGCTCAATTTCCACCTTGCCTAACAACACCCTCTTTTCACTCGTTTTACCCACCAGCTCGTTTTCGTCTCCCTTCATCTCATTTCGCTACAAATCCTCTCCCTTCCCTGCTCGGGGAAACTGGTTCAAACGACAAAGCTTTTAGCATATGAACACACTTCAGTCTTCACGTTCTTTATTTGTACCAAGAGGGTGTTTTTAAGAACTTGGATCTGACAAAAAACTAGCGAATTGTTTTACGTTTTAACCGTTTACTCCGAGACAGATGGGATAATTCCCCTGTAGCGGAAAGATCGATCAACAACACACACGTAAAGTAAACTATTATTTCAGACTTGATTGTTGTCCGTCTACTGCTCCCGTCGCCTCGGACATCATCAGCGCTGTCCACCAAAGGAATGATCAGAATTTGATCCTTTGTGGTTACTCATTACTCCGATGTCATCAACAGAATTTGTTCTGGACGTCATCAGCGCTGTCCACCAGAGGAATGATTAGAATTTGTTCTGATGATGGACTGGCTACTCATCCCTCTGATGGCTACTCATTACTCTGACGTCATCAGCAGACTTTGTTCTGGACGTCATCAGCGCTGTCCACCAAAGGAATGATCAGAATTTGTTCTTATGATTCCCTTCATGGCTACTCATTATTCCGAAGTAATGAGCAGAATTTGTTCTGGACGTCATCAGCTCTGTCCACCAAAGGAAGGATCAGAATTTGTTCTGATGATTTCCTTCATGCTTACTTTACTTTACTAAATACAAAACCACCGCATATAAATCGCATGAATCATCTCGGTAGTAACTGTGTTGTGCTTATGAGTGTTTGTTGGCTTGTGTAAATTAATTCGCGTTTTACAATAGAGGAAGAGATAAGGAATGAACTTGTGAATTAGAAGAGAAATAGGTGTTTGTAGAGAGAGCTTTTACATTTACGAAGGTTCTCGTTTGCTTTATGATTAGTTGTTTTTGACTAACCACCAAAATTTGCCTGTTAACTGCAAATAAATGTTATTTATGCAAAGTTTTCAAGTTGTCTGTTATTTATTGGTGTTATATAATTCTTTTAGCGAATTTTCGAAGAAAATGAAGCTATTGCAATGGCTTCAAAATTTTTGTGTTGCAAATTTTTGGAAATTTTCTTCATGGAAATCCGTTTCAGACCATTCTAAAACGATTCCTGAAATTTAACACTTTTTATATGTATATATTTATGTGTCACTCCAGACGATATCTGCCCGTGGGATCGAGATAAAAAATCCAAAAAAATTTGAAAATGTCAATAATATCAAAAGAAAGGATGAGTTCGTTGGCCAGAATTTTTGGAGTACTCCAAGGGGTCAAATTTTGAAAATTTAGTTTCAAAAATCGCTAAAAAACGTGTTTTTTGAGGTTTTTGGTGTGAAATACTGTCTTAAACATATGAACATATGGTATACCTATTCGGAATCAGCGTGAAATTTCCTATAAGAATCACCCACAAAATCGGTTAAAATTATTCTTTGAAAATTCGCTCACCAACTCATGCTGCATGAATGGGACTTTTTTAAAGTGCGGGGACATTAAACTTAGGGTTTGAAAGTAGTAGGTACTAAATAGGAAAAACGAAGAAATGCAGTAGGTGTCTCATAAATATGACACAACCTTGTGAAAATCGTCCCTCCAAAAAGCGTTGTTATTTATCTAATAATAATATAATACTTAGGTACGTACTCGTATATGCGTTTTAACTGGGATTTAAAAACCGACGAATAATTCGAACTTTATAAATGTAATTGACACTCAATGGTTCCTTTAAAGTTGAAGTTTAGTGCCTTTTCTTCATTATTATATGGGGCTTAGCTGAACCTGAACGTTTTCATCATTTAACTCTGAATCTTAATCAGGAACCGTTCAAGTCGTATCGCCCTTTTGGGATTGGCAGAAAAAGAAGAGTGTCTATTTGAATTGTAAATGGGTTGTTTTATAGCGAGGGGACTTTCAGCGGCAGAAGCCTGCGAAGGTAATTTGGACTGGGCGTTGAATGGACGGGCAACTAACCCACCGCACCAGCAGATGGAAGGCATCAGGAGGGCTCCTCTCCACAGAACCTCTTATCGAGAATCGGAGATTACGCGGCCGTGAGCGTGATGAGCCCGACGGGTTGCGATGCTTCAGCTTGACCTGGAATCGAGGCTCGTATGAGATCGTCACGAACCTGTATTATTGACAGTAAATTGAAGTAGGTGCAATTGAAATTGACGTATTATTCGAGTATACTTTGTAATGAATAAAACGGGTCGGTACAAGCAACTAAAATTCAGCACTCAACATTTAAATAACCTCACAGAAATTTGTGAGCAATGAGCTCGCTGATCATGATACTATAAATAGGTATTATGGTAAGCAGTCCTTCAGTTTGAGCGTGACGGAGCACAATCAAACAGAAAGACAGGCACGCGGTTGTTAGTCTAAGAACCAAACAAATCCGTCCTCACAAAATGAAACACGTAATTGTAACCATCAACCGGTCTGCTTGACAACCGACTCGAAAACCAATGTCCTACCTACTTACTATCAATGAGCAGTCGTTAGGAAAAGCCTTGACCATCACGAAAGAGGGACATCGGTCCTTCAGTTTGGCGAGATGTTACAACAAACACACAGACAGACGGACAGACCACAACGAATTATATTTTTCGCGGATTACGCTAGTAGGTCACTATAGGCGTGTCTGTTTATAATGATTTCTGACTCGAAGGGCTCCACCGATTTCCAAGAGGCAAAATGATGGGTAAGCTCTTGGCCAAATGATAGGCTGTAGTAGGATGTCGTCCCATCCTCCTCCTTCAACTTTGAATCCTTCATCCCCCCCCCCCCTCATCCTTCCTTGGAGACGTTGATTGAGTAAACAGGTTCATTATACTAGGGGAGAGATCCCGCTTTTTCACAAACTTAACACTTCGATTTGGGACTTGAAGGAATCCAGCAAAAATACGTTTTTATGACGATTCCCATGATACCGGACCGATTTCCGTTTTGAGATTTCATTGAGCGTGATTGATCGTTAAAGATCGTTTTGGTTTATGGTAAAGATCATGTTTGTATTATGGGAGTTAATTTATTGTTGACGAATATCATACAGTCAAGCAGTCAAGCTTTGGCTGAACCGATCTTGACTCGCATGTTTGTTGCTTATACCTACGCTATCTCTTGCTATCTGGCAAGGCGGTGAGGTTGCTAGTTTCCCTCAATTCATCAAATTCCGGGGTATTCCTGATGGCGGTCCGACTCTTCAATAAATCTCCGCCTTTCCCCAAAAAACCCGACATTTTTCGTGGGTAGGTAGTAGATATTCTGGATTGTTACGACGGGATTACAGAATGGGTGCTCTACAACCCCCAAATCTACTAACTTCGATTAGAAACTCCACTTTATTCGAAATCAGCTCGAATATTTTTAGGATGCTCACAATCATATTTACCTAACATCAATCGAAGGCTAGATTAACCAGGAGAGCTTACTTCATACTTAACACGAGTGGTTTCTGAGTTGCTGAATGCTGAATCCATGAATATTGCTTACCCAAGGTTGATATGAAAATAAGTAAAATGAAAAAAAGTCTGTCTTGAACATTCACACTAACATTCAAGCAGATGCGTTCACTGACATTACCTGCTAAATAACTTAGTCATATTGTAATTAAGGACAGGTGACTAAGGCCCGGCGTAATTTATTATCACTCATTATCCCACACGACAAATATACGTCTATTAGATGTGTAATAGACATCTCTGCATAGACGTCGATGCATCTTTTAGACATCTATGATAGATGTGTAAAAGAGCACTAGATGGCCGCTTTTTCTCCGTCTAATAGACTTCTATTTTCGTATATGTCTATTAGACGTCTGTGTTTGTAGGTATATTCTATGTACATTGGATGTATGTTCTTATCTATAACCGACAGACGTAAATATAGGGGAGTGGGGGAAATCATGCTGTCACCTTGAATTAAATCCCAACAAATGGCGATAAATTTAATATTTTTATTTTGAACAACATTGGCAGCAAACAAGCAATAAACTAAGGCATGAATGTCTTTGAAAAAACATCGAATTTTGAGGGGGGGAGTTCAAATCAATTGTTCGTGCTCGATTCTCTCATAATTGAAACTAATGAACCAAAATCAATTCAATCTTCTTGTGACCACCAGTGGTGATCATTTTCAGAGATCAAACTGAAAAGAAATAAAGTTTTCTGTGAGTTTTATCATCAAACTTACGTTTGTACATTCAGTTTTGAATTTTTTTAAATCGTCTTCCATGATGTGCAAATTTTTTTGCTCAAATTTGAACATTTTTTGAAATTTCACGTTTCCACGACACAGATTTTTGCTAACGGAGTTCAAATCAATTTTCATTTTTAAAATCGGATTAATAGATCGAAAGACCTATTGAAATAATGAAATACAATAGAAACAGTGTTAATGAAAGGGACGCTCTTTACCTGTGTGATGCAGCTCCCTCAACGAGTCCACAATACTTTTAAGCCCACAGAGTTGCTACAACCTAGTACCTACTCTTAGCAACAGTTTCTGAGCTGGGGAGAAATCCTGATTTTCGTTTTCATGTTCTACTGAGCTCTCCCTGGTAACCCAATCCCACACACCTTGGTCTTAATTTTTACGGTGTTTAATAGATCACGAATAATCCATTTCCCCGATGGATTGTGACTATCGGTAGGTACATACTAACTAGGAAATAACAGTTTAGTAACAAAAAAATTTCTGCCAAGTCAGGTGGACAGTATGCCTTCCTCACTTTTGGAATATGAACGTGTAGAATCGGTCAGTGAATATTACTTTCACCGAAATTGGTAGAATAATTTCGGAGTCATGCCTAGGACAACAGATTCAAGTTTGCTTATGCGAAATATGCGGTACTGATCCGATCCAACTACTCAAACTAACCTATTTGACCACTCATCCCGAGTAAAGAAGCCCAGGAACAGCAGGCGTTTCATTCTTGTTGGTATTAGTTATACTCGTAATTGTGAGTGATCTGGATTAGCCTAAAACTAAAATACTCGCAGTCTATATTCGTGAAAATGTTTTACATCATAAGTGGTTTTGTCCCACTGTGTCAGCGAATAAACCGAGTGGGAAACGACGATCCAGAACCTCTACGTACTGGCAGTTGGCCAGACTGAGCGGTACTGTCCGAGTAACACGATCTGACCAAGTCACCGACCTTGAAGAATGCCCATTAGGTCAACGACCGTTATGGCGTCCTCTAGTGCCTTTACATCCTTTTCTCCCGCGGACGGCGGCTGTAATCGGCTGTGGGAACTTGCATGAGCGCTCAATCTTCACGAATAGTTTCTGTGGTTTTTGGACAATGAGGATGAGACAACTTTAAAATTCGCGTTGATCTCGATGGAAGACTTTGTTTCGAGCTCTTTGGTTATCCAGGTCACAGACGAACTCCATCGCTCCACCTCAAATAAAAAGGAACGAGGCGTGATCGTGAATGTGAAATATCGAGCAAATTTATTGGAACGATCCATCGCGCCGGAAATACATCCCACCACTTCATCAGTCCAACTAATCGTGTGTGTTTAAAACTGGAGTATTGGAACGTTGGAATCGTTCAGTGCCTGTGAAATTCTTCTTCGAATTTCGACCTGTACGAAGAGTTTCCTCGTCCGAAACGACAAGAGAAGTGGTGTGGAGTGATCATCTGTGACTCGCTGAAAATTCTCATAGCTCCAATAAATCCAACTGTTCGTCTCATCTCTCTTCATTTTACGTCTGTCTATGGCCGGCTTGAATTCTGAGTTCTATGTATTCCTTTATACACAGAGAGGATTGGTATTATTGATTGATCATTTATAAAAGGTATTTATTCATAGCACAATCGCGAAAAACGAACCTTTTAGGGAGCGACACTTTTTTGGGGTGACGAAATTCTTTTGACATTTTCATGTCTTTACATACTTAAGCAAACAACCGCGAAAAACGACACTTTCGAGGATCCACGTATTTTTGGGGTAGCAAAAAATTAAAGTAGCGAAAAAAACTCGAGATGACACATGAACTCTATTTTATATCAGAAATAAACAAATCGCAATAGGATTTGAATATTATTGAATGATTCAAATTATAATACGGTCTCTAAGGAGTTGCTACCGTGTTTGACTTTGTGACTATCAACCAGTTCAATAAGTGAATAAATAAAAACACCGCAAATTATTACACAACGGTTTATTATTTTCTTTATAGATC
>JAEMON010000002.1:33639619-33658916 GCA_030264115.1 Lygus lineolaris
CTTGGCAGACGTTTTTTTCCACTAAAACGTGTAAATTGTCCTATACCTACACGATTAAAAATTCAGATTTTTTGAATTCAATTGTAAAACAGGTAGGTAACTAGGATACTGTTTATGGTATAAAAATCTAAAAAAACGTTGAATTTGAAATTTCCGATGACTAGAATCTTTCTATTTAAAAGTAACTATCTACTCTACAAGCATATACCTCGTGACATGGATATGTCATAGTTACCCCCGCCCATAGTTACCAAATTTGTTTATCGGTCTCGCATAAGAAAAATTGGGTTGAATAAAAAAAACACGCGACCCCCAGCCCATAGGGATATCCATGTCAATAAGTAATATACCTACAAATCTATACTGTACTTAACCCTTTTCTTTCGATGGTCCTGAGTGAGCTCAAGAAAGATTGGCATTCGAGCCATTCGGAACATGATAGATCGGGAAAGTAGGTAATCCTAAACAAAATGAAAAAACCGTGTTGTTTATTCGAGCACGAGGAAGGATCGGAGGAGAACGAGCTCTGTTGATTGAAACGCCGCTTCCCAGGGATCACGAAGCGCTGAGTTGAGTTGGCGTGGGCGGGAGTAAACTCAATCAACTCTCTGCGACCTTGGCGAAGTCGTCGCTCGCCTCGTTAGAAACACTTCCAGGTGAATGAAACCCGAAAATCACCAGAGGCTGTAATCCAAACATAAACAACTCGGATTTAACAAACTTTTCATACTGTTTGACATCCACAATTGGGATTTTTTGTATTACCCAATGAAATCGTCATTCTATTCCTCTGACGTCGATCGGAATCATGGAAGTTTGGATTCATTTCCCGCTGTAATTATAAGATAATTTCTGCGCTTGTTGGGGAAAGGGGATCAAGTCCAAAATGGGCTAAAATGAACTCACCTCATAGTTGAAAACTAGATATTGTTTCCTCACTACTGAAGGTAAACAAATAGTTTTTGTCCTCCAAAATCAAAATTTTCACTTGGTTTTTTACTGTTTCAGAGCTTTCTGAACAGATTTGGTTCCGTGTCTGTCTGTCGGCCTGTGATCAATTCCTTGTTCCAGGCAAAACTATTTGAAGTTATGGTTCGAATTTGATGAAATTCTCAGGGATTGTGCGGGTTAGCCCCGTGACTGTCGCTTATGAACTTCATCACCATCGGACCACTAGTACCGTGTGTACTCATGAGCAAATGTGAATATCCTGAAACTACCATTACTCAGTTCTTAATGGACGAATTTCGCTCAAATTATTATATGTTTATCTTTGGATAACTACTTTCAAGAATTGTAATTCTACTTAATTAAAACACTATTTCAAATCTGTGCCAGAGGGTAAACGTGTGGGTAGGAATGGTAGGGGAAAACCGAGGGTTTCGATATCATCCTCCTGCGCTATCATCGATCGTTGATCCTCTCCGTTTCAAACCAGTCAAATATCTTTCCAGTAATCCAACTTGGATGGTATCCAATGTAATGATGCGAAATTTCGAATGCTAATTTATTTTTGCAATGCATAATATATAATAGTATAGGATGAATTAGAATTTATATTATATATGCTCGAATTCATATTATTATTTATACGATTCGTAAAGGTTTTTAATCCACACAATCTTACTCCCAGAATTTAATTTCTAAATAAATAAGAGGAATATCCTGAAATATTTATTATTTTTCTCTTATATTTCTTAACTATATTAGAGCCCAAACAACTGTTATTTTTGTCTATATGCAACAAGGGTCCAAGCGACATTTTGATCAGAATTGAGTCGTGGGTATCGTTGGATTCGTCTCGACAAGGGCTTTAAGATTGTTTAGATTTAAGCTATTCGAAAATGGCGAAGTCCAAGCGCCACTGCTCTAAACGGGATCCGAAATTTAGTAAAACATGTCAAACTTCTATCCTTAAGAATTTTGTTAAACGTTCAATGTAACATCGCCGACAGAATCGACAGAAAGCAACTCGTGAAAAGATGTTGAAAACCGAAATCGAAGGGAGGATGCGGGAAGTTCTTATATCATGATAATAAACTCCAGACGTACTTGAATTCTACGTACCTATAGGCAGATATACCTAATCAGTCACACCATTTTATAAATATTAATAATACGGATGTTCGTGAACTAATACAGAAAAGGGTATACCAGTTCTCCTTTATCGCCTGGCTGACGTTCATCACCCAAACTCTGTTCTTCCTAAAATGTTTCGATCCCTCCCAGTTGAGGGTGGGATGACTCAGTTTAACCCTCGCCGCACTCTCATTCAAAAAAAACTTATCCCCTAACGCACCATTCATGATTCCCCTAGCAACTCGTCTTTCCATATTTCTCCACTATATTCACAAGGTTTATTATTGGGAACTTGCGTGGTTATTTTTTATTTTATCATTTAAAAGATCTTAGTGAGGGCTTTTCAAAAAGGCGCTACTTGAGTTGTATCCAACGGATGAAACTTACCGAAATGGGACTTGTAATAAATTTTAACGTAACTGCCTACCGCCATCTTCAGCTGCAATCGTTTACGATACCTGAATTACGTCACGGGCTCCCTTTCAACTAGTTTTCTTTCCAACCAGACCTAATTTCACGCTGATAATTGGCACCAGGGGGTTTTCAAGGACGCTGAATCAGATTTTGAGTTTCATAATGCTTACCAAAACCCCCTTGTTAACTATAACAGTATTATAATAATTGGTATACTACTCTCATGTATGATGCGAAAAGCGTAAAGATTAACAACATTTAACTGAAGTTATAGTACTAATTCAACGGATAATTTAGAGGGGTTATCTTGAACCCTCTCACCCCTTTATGCCCTCGGGAAGACGTTTCGAAACAAACTTACTCCCCTTGATGTTTAACGTAGTAAATCTCAATTCCAAAATCAAAATTTCATGAAAATCCGGGAAAAGTTCCAATTGCATGCTAACTTAATTTTTTAATTTAGTTTTTTTACTATGCACCACCCAAATAAGCCAGCTAGGCAGGTACCTAGTACGTGACTTCAGAGTATAAAGTTGATTACGCGTTGTTGTGTAATAGTTACTCGTGCCTTAGGCCTCGTGATTAGGTATACAATAAATTACCATACGTGTTGTACATATATGGCGGGACCTTTTCCCTTTCGGGAATCGAAATTATTGGAGTCAGAATGTGTATTTATCGAGAAAAAAAATCCATCAATAAATACACATTCAGACTCCAATAATTTCAATAAATTACCAGCACCATGAGATTCAATGTGACAAGAATACCTCAAGTTGAATGTTTTATGCATTATTCGACACGTTAGTACCTATAGCAATTGAAAATTCGATTGAAGTATCATGCCTTCATAAAATTCATTTAGAATCCTAATATTTAATTGAAAAAAAAAAAGGAGAAGAAATGCTTGCATACGAGTCTGCAACACATTGGGACATTTCATGTCAATATTAATAATGTTCCCAGTTTGCCATAATCGACCAAATTTGTTTGGATGCAGTATTATTTCAATGAGCTCCATATTCGACTCAGCTGATCTGGGAGCTTCATTTTCGACTCAGCTGATTTGAGAGCTCCATTTTCGACTCAGCTGATCTGGGAGCTCCATTTTCGACTTAGCTGAGAGAGTAGTACCTCAAAACATTGCGGTAGTACCTCATTGATTTCTACCTAGCCTTCAATTTTCGAGTTAATAATAATCTAAAGTGCCGGAGCGTAAAGTGCCCGAGTGTAAACAATAATTATTCAAATAACCATGCTCATAACTCAGCTTGTTGGCCACGCACTTCGCAGTAGTTAACATAGTATGGTTGGATAAATCGAGAGCTTTCCGACGAATGGAGAACGATTTTCGTCCGATGAAAACTAAAGAAGTTTCATTTCCCCAGCAACGGCTTGGTTGTACGTGAAAGTCGGTCCGTATTTTCGTGAGCAATTTTTCGTGACGTGAGCAATTTTTCGTGACGTTTTTTGAGTTTATGTGCCAAAGCAAAGACATAAAATGTCAAAAATATCTACATAATCAACTTTATACTGTAAAGTCACGTAGTAGGTACCTCCCTAGCTAGCTTATTTTTGTGGTATATAAATTAAATTAACAAACCTATCTTTTCACGTAAATCACAGCTCTTTTCTGCGGACTCAGATAATTGAGTGACGAGTTAAAAGAAAAAAAATGCCATGTATTATGCAAATAATATGGTGCAGCGCTTCCTACTGCTTACCCACACCTACTCCTTGTTGTGAAAAAGTGCAATTTTTTCGATGTTTTCTGGTATTTCACGATCCTTATGTTCAAGCGTTTCGTTAATTAACCTTATATTATGTAGGTAAAGCTGTTATGATATACCGAAAACACTACTTATATAAGTACCACACAGTTTGGAGACATTCACAAAACTAAATTTATATTCAGACGGACCATAGTGACATTGGTGGAAATGGTCAACTCGATCACGAACTTGAGCTAGACAAAATCCCTTCTTACACTCTGGCCCTTATTCGATGATACTTGGGATTGGAGGCCAAGGTCACCCTCCAGGTAGCGCTGGGACGTTTGAATGGGATCCTCATTAGGGAATGATAATTCCAATATGTGTTGTCTGTCCGAACCATTGTAATCTTACAACTCCCTTCCAGATATCCTAGGAGTTGTTCCTTTCTTTGTCGCTTCCACGTCCTCTTGTTGCTGCGTAGTAGAGTCGAGTGTACCTTCAATTAGAATCTTCATTTCCTGCCACCGCATTACCTCGTTCAGTCTGATCACCCATATTATCAACGAACTCTTTACAGACAACAGGTTCCTCTCGCACTAACCCTAAAGGAAGTGTCACAACTGATTTTGTTGCTCTACAATACTGCACAGACTGCCCTACAATGCTGACGAGTATCCTGCATTCTCTCTCAACGAGAACGGCAATGAGCGTTACCCGGGTATTTTGGTTTATTATTTTCACAATGAACCTTTGGAATCGGGCACGAAAAAAAATTGTTCAATCCCTCCTCAAAATTTGATGTTTTACGCTTCAGGGTACGTACCTAGAATCCAAAAATCGAATTAGAACAATTCGTCCGTCCGCCCTATGCGGCACTTGTTTAGTTACCATGGACCATAATGGTGTGCAATAAATTTCATATTAAGTACGTATAGTATGATATTCTAAGTGGTTTTTTTTAAGAGAGAACGGTCGATGTTTTGGGTGTAGATGATCATCTAAACATCCAAAGTTATTTAGAATAATATTATAATATTAGAATTACCTATTAATAATAGAATTAGACATACTTAGCGAATTAATTCAATCAGTAGGTACCTACTACCTTGTTGGAAAACAGAAACATTATTTTCATTATTGTGAAGAGATCAACTGATCAACAATACATAATATTATTTTTTGGGGATTTTGTGGGTTATTTATTTACTGAGCTGATCCGATAGGCAGAACAACCACGCGATATCCACACTCTTCCGGACTTGTGACACGGCTCCTTCTTGATTAACATTATATGCTACCTATCTTCAAGAAGGCCAAGGGTTACAACGCTGCACTCTCCTCAGAGTTCTTCAGTAGCACGAAACCACATCGACCCTACCTCACCCACAACCATTAAGGCTATATGGCAGTAATCATCACGATAGGATGGTGGAACTGCAGTTATTTGACCTGCCTTCAGTTCCAAGCAGCAGTGGTTTATTTGGGATTTTGTGGGTTATTTATTTACTGATGTACAACTTGTTAATTACTTTTAATATTGTTTGAAATGGAATCGTCCTTACGCGTGACTGATTCATATTACATTAATCAAATTCATTTTCCCTTCGTGCCACAACGCACCCAGTTATTTGATTTCAAATTTTATTCAATACATTGAACACCGTTTTCCTCCAATCTCTTCCCAGCTTGATGAATAAAAAATTCCCAATATCAATATTAAATAGGTAAACTTATTGCGTGATTCTGTGATGTTTCCGCTCTTTCGACTGAAGACCAATTCAGTGTTGGTAAGTTAATCTAGCAGCAATCATTAGTTACCTATTTGCTTGATTTGCAGATCGTATGAGAATTGATATTGGTCCCGTAGATGTACTTCAATCCCTTTAAACCCCTGACCACACTTTTATTCGTCACTTAGCAGGATGGGAAAATGGAGGAAAAACCGGCAAAAACAGCGGTAGGAACTTTTACATTTTCGTCGGTCTCTTAGCAATCAGCGACGAATGTTTTGCCGAACCGCCCGCCCGCCGACGGCAGCGCACCCTCGCGGTTAAGCCTCGTAATTTACGTAATATGGGGGGGGGGGGGGGGGGGGGGGGGGGGAGTAGGGGTAGGAGTGAGTTTTCCTTCCCGGTTTTCCACCCCCTTCTCATATTCGTAGTAAATATTCAACCCCTTTATACGGCTAAAACCCCCTCCCTGGCCGCTTTACCATCTACCCTACGCCATCCGCGCTCGCGATAAACGCCGTGATGAGGGTCGTGCTTTTATACATGAGGTTAAATTCAAGAATGTGTTGATGTTTCCTTTATCCTTCTCTGGTTCCATTTTTATATTTTTTGTTGGTCTACCATAATTTCCATTTACCCTTTGATTTAGTTTCTTCGTTTCTGAGGGAGTACGTACTACACTGCTCACTCGTTCAGAGGGGTTTTTGGTAAGTTTTACGGTAAAACGTCTACTCGAGCCTCTACCGTAGGTACCGTAGGTACCGAGATCATTCGAACTTCATCCGAATAGTCCTAGAAAATAACGAGAGGTATTGTTCGTGCGTTGTAAATGAATTCTTGGTAATTCTACTACTTGAGTGGTGTTACAGTGAATCTTCCATTAGTTGGACGCTTCTCAATAGTGGACTCCTCCCAATTGTAGTCACAGCAGTATTCCTTCCTTATGTAACGTAATTAATTTTCTCCTTCGGAATAGTGGACTCCATGAAAAGTGGACCTGGGCAGACGAAAGCGGTCCCTTCGTTCATTTATTCCCTCCCATAATAGCTGAGAGGCATCGCTATTTGTTTTGTTTCCACAGATGGTCCATCAGGTGGTTGATGAGTACAAGGTTCAAACCCAGCTCTATTTGGTCAACCCTTTTACCATGCTTCAGTTTGTAGTAAAAATTAATCTTCACTTGAAAGAGAGAATTGATTAGAAGTAAGAGAAACTGGAATGATCCCCGCTTATACTTGGTGGACGTACGTTCCCAACAATAAGGAGCATTCGTCCACTTTTGCAGAAAAAATTCAAAAAATAAATGCGAAACATTCCTAAACAATGGAATTAAAAATAACCTAAACAATTTTAAAATCTATTTGTGAAATTAGAAATAGTCAGGTTGGGTTTTATAATTTTTTAATTTTAATTTTCGGAAAACAGAGTTTTCCCAAATTATGCCTTTCTCCTATCATGTGTGGGCATTCCAAATAATATGTCGGTTTGTATACCTACATACATTTTGCAGTTACAACATGAACGTACCTACAAGTAATTTCTCAATAACTCGTATTGGTGGACACCTCTAAATTTGTCGGTCCTCGCATATTGGGAGGTTTCACTGTGACATATAAAATAATACTTTAATTAATTTTACCTGGAAAACGATACAACCGCCAGAAAAGCCCACCGTTATGTGGAAGAAGGTATTGTTAATTTTGATCTCGACCGTTTTCCGCTCATCCTGCTCAGATTGTGTGCGGCTGGACGGGTTTATCAATCAGTAACTGCTGTGGTTCCTATTCCCTCCAAATTTGATTTCTAGGGTCCCTTTCGTCGACCGGAGTGGTGGAGAGATTCGCCGTTGTTCTGCTAAGGGTGAGGGGTGAGGGGGCTGACATGTGTGATGAACTTTCGCTGTATAGCGGTATATAATTCACAGTAGGCCGTCCAATCTTGGTCTGGCACAGCTCGGTGGGCTTACGTGTTCATTTGTACGCAACGTACAGCAGCTTTTGTGAGCCCACATTATGAGTTATTACGTCGTCGGCAGCCCTCACATTCCCATCTGCATACAAATCCGGAAAGCCTTCCAATCTCTGTTATAATTTTTTCAATACTGTAATCGATAGAATCATTATAAACGCTTCATTAATTTTTTTGCTAGAACTAAAATGCTCTCAATTATAGAAACTTCTTCTTATCTACATAGTTTCAGTTAGATTTTGTTGGAGTGTGTGCATGCGCAAGCAAGAAGTTCCCAAAACAACGATAATCAGCTACTTCGGATGTCCAAACTTGGGATTTGTGACCAACGTATGAGGTTTGCTAGTTGTAATTAATTTTCCAGTAATTAATTGACTAATTTCGTCTATTCCTGATAATGGACTCATAGCTTTAGCACCTTTCTCTAGGCTCTCATTGGTATCTTTCTTTCTGCCAGTTCTTCCCACCATGGTTTTTATATACCTACACTTCTATAGATTTATAAAAGTCGTATACGGAACCACATCTTCATAATATTGATAGTGGATAAGCCGCCAAAAAGCTTACCGCTTGACCTAATGTATCAAGACGAAAAACTGTGAGAGGACGAGGACGTGAGGAACGTCGATCGCTCTTCCTTCTTTCACCCTTTCAGCTATTAGGTCCTTCATCCGGCTCACTGGGCAACCCTCATATTAGCCTTTGATGGACCAGATTTTTTTGCCTTTGGGATTCGATATTCGCATAAAGAAAAATGGTTTAGGATGGCCTTATAAAGCTTGAGAACCGATAATTTCGAGTGGATTCCAAAAGGAACAAAAGATACCTTCTGCATCGAAAACTAATGGTATATAAGTGTGGACGGCCGATTGTTATTGGCTGTTGAATCAGAAGGGGTAATTTTTTGTTCTTTTTAGATTTATTGACTGGTGGATGTACGAGTAGGATGGATGATTTATTTGTGAATAATAACTGACACTAGCCTTCTGATGACCTGCATAATATTGGTATAACACAGTTCGTAAGACGAGGGCAAAACAATGAAATTAATGGGGAACTTGCAAGGGTAGGATTCGCATGATGGGGGCATGAACGAGGAAGGGTTGAGAACCACTAAATTAGATCAATCCGTAAGTGATGTAAACCACTTTTCACCGAAAGTTTGCCATTTTATTATAATATGATGTGTTATTATTATTGTTATTTGGTACCTACCTCCTACTCGTAATTATGCACCTTTTCCCATTTGATCATAAATATCCTTTCAGTCAGTTATGCCTAGTTAATGCGCTACTTACAAGCCTTTGTCAACATTTTTTTTTCTTTTTACAGGTAAGGCTGTCTCCATCATGACGTACGTATGTTGTCACTTATTGTTAGCTAAAGTACCTATTATTCAGTTAAACGGTAGTTTGTATTTCGTTTTGTAAATAGCTCAGGATCGGGTTCATTTAACAATTAATTTCATATTCAGTAAACGAGCTGTTTAGCTGATCTGATAATAAAGCTCTCATATTGTTGCAATTCCAACGGTTAGTTTCAACATGGGGATTCACTTATCACAGGCTTATTTACCTCAAAAAATAAAAGTAATTGAAAAATGGCGTTTGCCCGACACTGCTATACGGGGTGTCGACATTTAAGCTCCGATAAACTTGAGGGATTGATTCCACAACTAATTCCCAACAAAAAGTGTCTTCCAACCCTCTTGTCTTCGTTAAATTTTCCACTTTTGGGATGTCTTTTGATGACTAAAACAGCAAAATCTCTCTTATGGTGTAAGGTAAAAATAAACATGCCGTTTTAAAGAGTGTTAATAATCTGTTCTTGAAATATAATACCTATATAATGTAATGAACACCAAATTTTTACCGCTGAGAAAACAGCTTTGGACAAGAATTTTGGACAACTTTGGACCGTTTCTTTCTTACCAGTATTTTAAACTCTTGAAAATCATCTTTAATCTGAACTTTTAGGGAAAACTCAACACTCCGTTTTATAGCTTTCAAAATGACGGGAAAACACACTTGAGGGTGAGGTGTTTTTTTCAACGGTAAATTACAACTCTTACAAAAATACTATACGGAAAAGAGAGGGTGTGTAAGGGGGCGCGCCCAAGATCAAAGGAAAGTGCCCTATTATTTTTAATGGGTTCTTTGCTATAAAAAGTACGTTTTTCTCGTGTACAACTTCGAGGTTTTAGGTTATTTAGCTCGAAATCCTAATATTTTCATTTCTTGTTTGGTATTTGTTGATAGAGTTGAGTATGATCAATTTGAAGTCATATTTTGATTTTCAACCTAGATACATGATAAGGTAACATTACCTAGCTAAAGCAACATTAGTTTCTGCATCGTTATTTTACAAAGTAGGTACTTTAAACTATAAGGTGGATTATCTCAGACGAGGTACCTCTTTGTACGTTATATACGTGAAATATGACTGTGAACGATATCGATTTTTGGTAATTTTTGTGACTACATAAGAAGAACAGTGATTTATTCAGAGGGGTTGTCTAATTGTCTATACGGAAAATGATGAGCCTTTGAGTAATATTTTGCAGCGTTTTGAAGTTCCCATTACCTACATAAACGGTTCGTGTATTTTACTTTGTTTTTCGTAGGTTTTCCCTCGAACTGCTGATATCCACCCCGTGTTTAAGAAGTTCTGGAGTTGCCCAGGTTAATTCTTACTCAAAGATTACCCACGCTGGCGCCTGTAGCTATTAGTCTTCATCTCAAAAGTCAACCGAAGCACTGTCCAAACAATTATTAAATATGAAGAAGTCGAGGAAGTGTGATTCCTTGGGAATGACTATCGCCAAAAGCGCGAACCGTTGAGGACTGGGATTCTTGGGATTCTCCTCTGGGATTCTTTCCAGTGCCACACATATTTTAAATAATTGTTTCCACGTTTTAAATTCCAAATTTTTGATTTAGATCGGAAATCGCCATTGATTTAGGAACTTGTTTATTCAGCATTCAAAGAAACTCATAAATAAAACTATGAGAATAACTAAAAAACTATAAAACTAAAAAAATAAAAACATCTAGTTTAAAAAACAAAACTAAATAACAACTTTTCATCTATTTATCAAGAATAAATAGATAAAATCTATCTATCTATGTTTTTATCTATTCATATTTTTATCTATTTATCTTTTTACCAACTTTTTATTTTTTATCTTTTCTACAACTTTTTTCTATTTATCAACACTCACTGTGTTGATAAATAGAAAATAGCTTACTCTGGGGTTGAATTCATCGCAACTCGGTAGGTTCAATTGAATAAGCTGTTTTACTCGGTCGCGCTACATCCTTCTTGCCTCAGGTGGGTGCGACGCGGGAAAACAGAGAATCTGCAGTAATAATAACCCCATCGCCACGCTGACTGCTGAATTAAACACGAATCCCGCTCACAAACTTGACGGCGAACTGCATTTCCCTCCTCAACAGCAAGTTGTAAGTTTAACACGACGGCACAGAAACGAAGCCGATAAAAAAAAAAAAAAACCAGCTGACGACCTGATAAATATTCATGAAGGTGCCGCCAGTGACCCTCCTAGCAGGATTCAAGGAAACGGCCACCTATTGTGTTCGCTGCTGACCTCCCCCTACAAACCAGTGGGTGCACGCAATGTCGGCCGACCATCTCCTGCTTCCCCGTGATATACAGAAGCTTACGCTTTGATGCGTGGACTAAATCACTATGGATATGGAAATCCCTCAGTATGTATAGGGTGTCTACCGTTAAGTTGGAACAAAATTCAGGGATCGATTCCACAGGTCATTTCCGACAAACCAAAATTTTTTTGAACCCCTCATTTTTCGAGTTTTTTTAATTTTGTTTTTTTTCTATATAAATAACTAAAACAGCCATGAGAAATAAACATTAGAAGGAGCGTCAAATTTCCTATAAGACTAACTTTCTTCATCAGTAGATTTCCAAGGCTCAATATCCAAGTTCACATTTCAAGAATTTTCCAAATTTGACATTTCTTTCACGCATTGTATTGCTTTTAAACCAGGGCTGTTGAGTTGTGCACTCACCGAGAAAAACTTCCTCAGGATCTCAGCTTCCCAATGGTGTACTACTTTTTGATTTTGGTGCAGTAATTGAGGGAGAAAATTGCGTTTGAATGCGAACAAGCCTTCCTGACGATCATAAAACTGGGGCTTAGACCCCTCAATTCTGTGTAGAGCTTGAGTGCGAGGTGAGTAATAATTGTTCTTGAACATGTATCTATAGAATCATTTTTAGAGACTATTTAATCGAAATCGACCTCGGTGTAATGATGACGTCACCGACCCCCGGTTTAACACAACGGAATGTTCAGTTACAAATTGGCAAATGGGGATTTTGAGAGCGCCGAATTTGAGGTCGAAAATGCGAATTTCCGACCCATGCGCACACCCTATTCGCAGTACTAAAAGAAAATTTACATATCTCAAAGTCACCAACTTTTCACGGGAGCGATTTGAATATTTGTGTTGGTAATATGATCCATGCTTGAACCCTGATTATGATGTTTTGAAATCCCATGGTTTGCTGCCCAAATAAGATGTGAAATTTGAATTTTATTTTGGGTTTTCTGAGACATACTTGTGACAACTCATAAAATATCGGTCATAGTCCATCAGGATTCGGTAACTACTTAATATTTTTGCCGAAAGGTGTCACAACTTGGAAGAATAAGTTTTTCAACTAATAAAATTACAATGAAATACACTTATACTTGCTCTTGAACATGCATTACAATCGACACGTTCAAACGACACTATACTGCTCCCTGACGACGGGAGAATGCACTTCAACTTGCCACGTTTCTCTTCAACATTCTAGCGCCCTTTAGGGACATTTGTGACAAATAAATCAAAAATGCCAAATTTCTACTTGTGTAATGCAGCGAATTATTATACGACTCTAACCTACTTGGTCAGGTTCTACGATCTCTGGGACCGACCTCAAACGTAAACAACTCTGAAAAATTATCATTTGGACGTTGTTGTGCAACCTTTAATCGACTCCAATACAACTTTTGGGAAGATAAAACGGAAAAATTTGGGTTATCGCAATGTGTGCCTTTTTTGGGTCCGGAGTGTTGAGATTTTATCAGTAGCCTATTTCTGGTCTATTATCCTGATTAATAAGGTTTCGACTCCCAAAAAGCTAGGTAGTACTCCGCAGATAATAACTTCTGGCGCTTATATGGGTAGGTTATACTCGATTTGCATTATACATAAATATGTAGCGTGGAGCAATTTGCAACCAAACCAATAATGATGGTATGGCCTACCCAGTATGATTACCCACAGACGAAAGACAAATGGGATGCGCCAACCTTGGGATCCGTTGGAGGTTTAATGAAATGAAGTCAGCCACAAAGGGCCAAAAACCTGTGTTACCCACCTGTCGTGTTCCACTGATGAATAATTAAGTAGGATTGGTGGAGTTCGGCTGTTGTTGCATACATCAGGAATGCATTCATAGTCACGGGAAATCGCGCGTAGACTCTGGCTCTACTTCTCACATAAATTCATAGGGGATGGGGGCGTTAAAAAGAATAATTCCGGTATGTCGTAATTTTGCAATTTCGACTTCAAATTCGGATTCAACACCCTTGAAAACCCCCTTATAGTTCTCATTTTCAGCTCAAAATGTTCATTAGGTTGGCTGTAAAATGGGTGAGAAGATCACGCGTGACGTCATCTGTTCTGAGCAGCGGAGGGTGCCCCCCAGGTGGGTGACGTCATAGGTAACGTTTTTATGGCACTCGTTTTCGCTCAATTCAAATCTTCGGATACCCCACATATAGCACCTTTTTGGGAAGCTCTCACTGAAATCTTTCAGTTTAAATAATAAAATGGAATAGACGGAATTGCCCATTATAGAACTTAGGGAAGGGAGCTGGTCCCTGTCGTATAATTTTATTCCCTTACTTTTATCGTAATAAAAATGTCCATGATTCTCATTTACATTAGCACTATAACTGGTTAATTTCAAAAAAAAAAAAATTGAACGTAATCTGGAAAATTCATTTTTGCGCATTCTCCATTTTTCAGAGAATGCCTCATTAGGCTACGAAGGAGTTGTTTAGTTTTTTATTATTTTGTGTTATGATACAACACGAACTGACCGACGCTGTGCCGATTCGGGTAATCTAAAGGTCGTCGTACTCACACTGTGAAAACATTTTTTCTCCATTGGGTAATCATGTCCATCTTGAAAGTGTGAATGTTAGTTGGGATGCGACTCGAAAAGATCTCAGATGGTTGTAATCTTATTTCAGTTCGTTTGAATTTTTGGACTTACTAACGTACACACAAACAAAAATGATCTAAGGAAACGCAAGTGACGGAGGTTGGTTATATCAAATTCATTGTTTGATCTGAACTAGGATGAACCGCTGGAGCTATATTGTTTGGGAATTGCTATGTGCAACTATTAGGTATTGATTTAAGTCATGGGTCTTCTGCACGGGTCCTCCTAACCATCGGCTGAACGTAATGAGTTCCGTATCACCATTAGGACATATTTCCAACAACAAAGGTTTGTTATCACTCTGTCATTCACTGATGTTGATTTGGATTTTCATGCTCTGTAATTTGGCATGTGTACTACTATGTTTCAACGGCGCTGTCCCGATTATCATGATTTATTCGCTAGAGAATAGAATAGACCGGCTGAACGTTTAGTGTGGAACGAGTGGAAAACATCTCCAGCGACCAGCGACCCGTTACTGGGAAAACTAGCTCTTTAGCGAGCGGGGGTTATTCAACCCACAAGACGTTGGTCGTGATTGCTGTTCTGCGTCGCAAATAAAATCTTGCAAAACACGGTTTTCAACTCCATTTCAGAACTTTCTCGTCGAGCGATTGAGTGAAGTAACAACTCATTGGAGTGCTGCTGTTTTACTACGCAGGGATTTCATTAACCATCACGATTGGCCAAATAACATATTTAATTTTATCGGACTGTGTTTGTCAGCCTGATCACTACTAGTAAAATATTCATTATGCAAGTTTTATGTATTATATGTGTACGTGGAAATTCGTGAGATCCTGGTGTAGGTAATAATTATAATAAATATTTACCTAGAGAAACTTCACCTTATAAAAATTTCTCTCGCATGTCTCACGTCATGTTTTGTTGGTTAATGTTCCCCATAGTGACTAGAACAATCGCTAAATGAGTAATCGCTATGAGAATTATTCATTATTCTTGCAACACCAGGGTCCTAAAAATACCTTCTCAAACATAACATGCATATTGTTTTAAATAAATCGCACGTTGAGCTGTTTTTTTTTCTCTCTCTCTCTCTTTTCATACCTCTGTATTAGTATTTCTGTATCTACTTCATTTGTCTACCTTTACATTTTCTAATTTCTAAGGTGTTTTTTTCCGTTTTTAAGGTTTTGTGTTGTTCTCGAGGGCTGTATTCTTATTTTTTCTATTGTAAAGGGATACTCAATCCCGTGAATATATTATAAATAAATAAATAGTGGGAGATCTCAAAATTGAGCCAGTAGTGCTTGTCGCCGGTTGTTTTTGAAATTTGAGTTGTCCCTCCATCGATCTCAACGTGCGATATGGTTGGATAAATATAATTTGGAATCCTTGTACCGCAATATGAAGCTATTTTGATAGTTGACGATGAAATACGGTTTTCCGGCAATTTAATTGGCGACAAGCGCTCATTTTTGAGTTGTCCCACTATTGATCTCATCGTGCGAAATATTGAATGTGGAGACTAAGGAAGATTGAGGGACTAAATGAAAGTAACAGTGGTTATTCATGGTAATGAACAAATGGAACAAGAAATATCCATACATATCACTATCAATAAATGTGAGAAGGAGGGATATTAAAGTGTAACTACCTAATAGACTACTACAACTTGATGAGAACATGTGGATCCTTGTTATGGAAACTAGATGTCTAAATATTAGGACTATCTATTCTCTGTCTATCTAGAACTCTATTCCAAACGAAGCGGGATATACCCCAATATCCAATTATCAGACTACCTAGTGAGGCTGAAGAAAGTAGCTGATTGTGAGTGCACAGAAACATGTTCCGTCTTTAAAACAATCTACTGAAAACTACAATTTATCTATACAAGTTCGTCTCAAACAGATGTATAATGGACTTGTACCTATTTCATGTTCGAGATTAAAACCCTAACTTATCTGAACCGCGGCGGATCGGAAGTGGGAGGCAACCTCGAGCTTTCATCCCCTGAAAAATCCGTACCGTGTAAACACACTGAAGGTAATATCAGAAAGTATCTGTTTTGATGAAGAGAATAATTAATGGTTTTGAAATTAGCCCTAATTTCACTCAGGGCCACGATTTCCTCCCACGCACTGAAATTGATATTAGCGAGGAATTGCAAACCAGGTTCTTCCTACGTCACACAGTGGGGCCACAGATGGCCAATCTTCCGGCAAAAATTGAGCACCGCTCCACATTTATAGGAAACTTTGCGCTTCAGTCGTGAACATCGAGAAAGTCAGGTAGCTATCTGATTGTTGGGTATCGGCCCCCAGATGAAACAAGTCTATTATTAACTATTACCATTTAAGTACTTGCATCTAAACTTACCTTTCATGCCATAATCGGGTTTTTCACTGCTATCATTCGATCGAAACTGTTGTTTTTCTTCTTTCTTCTTGGGGTTTCTTTCCTGTTTCGTCTATGACAACTTATAGTCTGTGAGAGTCCATATTTTTCATCTAGTCTGTTTTTTAGTCGACGATCATTCATCCATTCAATGTGCCATCTAGTCTAATTGATGCTCCGTGCTCATTCCTCTTCCTTCCTCCATCCTGTTACCATCACAGTATTTATTTTGTTATCAATATAATCAGTTTCACTTTATTGTTGATTGTTAGGTCTTATTTGAATTTTAACTGTTAAATTAGTATTGTTTTAATTATGTTTTCTATTGAAAGTGTTAGTTTTTGATTCAGAAGAGGTAATACAGTTTTGTTTATTGCAAATTTGATTTTGCTTAGTTGTTATTTTTGTTTGTGAGGAATTTAATCTTGACTGGCTCGTTTTTGGTTTGTAGGTATGTACTGGTCTAAAGACGGGCGCAGGGCGCTCGAAACGTAAACACAATAAAATAATAATGAAACAATAGACTTGTTTCATTTGGGGGCCGATACCCGACAATCAGATAGCTACCTAATCAACCCTCGGCCGACTAATCCACACAAAAACATGGAGAAAGTCGTGACAATGTAAAACTTTGAAAAATCACCATAAACCATGTCTATGGTGTTGGTGAGCCCGCGTTGGTCTCATTCCACGCAGAATTGGATGCGAGAAACTTTTATTTTATACAAAAACAATTTTGGGCGGTTCTAATTGTCCAACATGTGCATTTTCTAGGATGTTTGAATAGCTATCAGAGGGATAATTAGCTCTTTTAGGTGTAGGAACGGGGTATTCGGAATCAAGAAAATTTTCTATACATTTGGAAAGGATCTTAATTTTGGTCAGAAAAGGGCCATCTGGCTGTGCGTCTTTCCCCCAAATTTTTGCCTACATTATTGGATCAATAACCGCGTTATCATCATAATAAGGTTAGTATCGGAATAATAAGGTAATCTCGGAAAGAACTCGCTGGTGTTGTTGAAGAGAATAAAAATGGGTTTTAAACGGGATCGGCCTTGAGCTTGTGTAACTTGGCAAGTTATTCACGGCGACCTTGACCGGTCTGGGAGGCGAAGCGGGAGGGGAATCATCTTCGGTGCCCGCAATCTCCCTCGAGGCCTCAACAGAGTGTTTTCCATCGGACATCGACAGGTCCCGCAATTACCGAGGAGATCGCACCGCGTTTTTCTCGCCATCGGAATGGAAATTGGTTGTTTCGTCGTGGGAAAGTTAATCACAGTCTGGCAAACAGTGTTGCGAGATACGGGAAATTGGTCCGTATTTGTACGACAGCTTTACAACTATCTCAAAGACGTAGATTTCTGTAGGTACCCCGAAATCCGATTTATCAGTTTCTACGACGTCCGTGATTTATGTCAGGGTTGTTACAGCAAAAAAGTCAGGATTTTAAAATAGGTCAGGAAGATTAGTGAAAAGTCTAGATCACGTAATTGGGAACTTGCACGGTTATTTTTAATTTTGTAATTTGGAAGATCTTATTAAGAGCTTTCCAAAAAGGAGCTGTACATGAGGGGTATCCGACGATTGAAATTGCGGGCTTGACCCCCTTTTGCGGAACCAAGATGACGTCACGCGCTTCCTTTCAACCCATTTGCTGGGCAAACGAGCCGTAATTTCAAGCTGAAAAATTTGCACCTGGGGGTTTTGATGGGCTCTGAATCAGGGTTCGAGGTTCAAAATACAAAATTCCTACCCATGCAAGTTCCCCATTACCTGTGCCCTGGGCACTGGAGAAACATATGAATTTGCCAAATTTGAATACCATCTTCGCCCAAAATCACTTCTCTTACGTAGGTAGAAAGAGTTTCAATGCACTACCTAAAGAAATAAAGCAAACCCTATTTAATAAAAATACGAAGCAAGCGGGGAAATGCCTCTCCGTCAATTACAGAAGGTTTAACTGGAAGGCTAATTTCCAACTTTCATGAGGCACTGGTACACTTATTTAGAGACTTATCTATCAATTTACTTATTCTCTCATATGCGAGGTTTTACGTTCGTTTAACGTTTTTTTTTCTTTAGCACCTTGTCGATTCTACTCCTAGGATCAACCAGAAAAGTATTGTTATTTTAAGAGTACAAATTGCCTAAATGTATTTATGCATTTATACTTACCATAATTATTAATTGTATAGTATAACTAATTAACTACACACCTATAATTATGTACTTACCTAACGTGCGTTTTGTTCGAATTATCCTTTTTTTAATGTGAAATGTTGTGAACCTTCTCCCCATATTGGGGAGCATTGTTCAAAAATATTCCATTAAAACATGTATTCATACGAACCTTATATATTGAATGAAAGCGTTTAAAAGAAATACGAACCTTATATATTGAATAAAAGCGTTTAAAAGAAATAAATAATTAGGAACTGAGATACCGGGGTTTCACGACATTCAGTTTGCTAATAGTGCGATGGCGATGAAGTTCATAGAGGACCGTCATGGGGCTAACCCGCACAATCATCCATATCCATAACTTCATATAGTTTTGCCTGGGACAAGGAATTGACCACAGACAGACAGACAGACACGGAACCAAAATTGTTCAGAAAGCTCTGAAACGGACAGCAATTTTTTCTATTTCTTGCACGAATACATAGCTCCTATGTAGCTTCCTACCTTCGGCAGTGAGGAAGCACTAACGGAATGACTAGACTCTGGCTGGGGACGATGAAACTGCCCCGATATTTTAGGTGCGTTTGA
>JAEMON010000002.1:33671572-33696084 GCA_030264115.1 Lygus lineolaris
AACTGAAGGGGTTAAGGGCCCTATACTTCCAAGCCTCGTATTGCTGAATTGAACCGTTCTAACGGGGATTCCTGTGAGGTATAAATTAGTGGTGTGACCATTTAATAGTTCATCTCATTGAACTACGAACTAGTCATTCATTCAATAACGTGTACTAGTTCGTCTATTCTGTAGTTCAGGCAAGACTTTTATGCGATCGGTGGGTTGGGGGGAAGGGGTTGTGAAAGAAATTCACGAACCGAGTTAACAACATATATGAAGCAAATGAACTAAGGACCTACATGACCTAGACGAACGAACCAGGGATGCCCATGGGTGGTTGAAAAATCGATGTTTTGGCTTCAGTGGTCGATGTTTTTTGTGGCTCTCTGATAACAACGGATCATCGATGTTGCCAAAATGGTATCATAGAAGTTTTTCTTTCCATGTTGCATTTCTAATGAAGAATCCTGCCATGGATATTATACGGGTAAAATATTCGTGACTGTGTGGGAGAAGATGATGTGAACTATATTAACTATCTGCAGTTCACAGACGTGAACTATAATATAGTTCGCTAGTTCAGTGGAATGATTCGTTTGTTTTAACTAGTTCGTTCGCGAACTACACACCTCTGTTTGCTAATAAGCGGTTACATCTGTATTCTCTTCTTTCCTTCAACTAGAATAATAATATGGTTCTCAAATATTGGAATAGAGAAGGGGATGAATGATGACGGCAGGAAAGTTCTATCAGAATCTATTAATAAATCGTTAACTAAACCCACGAACAACTCGGATCCAACACGACTCACAGATGAATCAGCATCCAGTGGTTAGAAGCAATCACCGTATCTCGAGCGCCCCTCAGTGTCGGTCCTATCAAGTAATCCGCCCACTCGAGTGGGAGAGGAAACTCCTGTGAGCGGCTGAGCGGTGCGGGATGATGACGAAGCGAACCCTCTCCGAGTCGACCACCTCGCCGTCACAATTAGTTCATTAACGAGGTTGCCCCGTTAAAGTTGCATCCAAAGACTGTTGAGGGGATCGAAGTTATTTTCCTCATTAGCCCCGGTTGAATGGGGTTCTTGAGAAATTTAAAACGACTTTACAAACTTCGGCTACGAACTTTTTTTTGAATTTTCCTTACTTCACCTGAAGGGTAAATGGAAAGGTTTGCAATTTGCCTGACATAAAATGTCCCGATCCCGAGGATAAAGGACAACCGAAACCATTATATATTTATACATTCATGAAAGATGTATTTATGTAGTATGTCCATTATCATCTAGCGGTTAAGATGTGAAGACGGAGAGACTACATCATAAAATGCCGTGTGACCTGGCCAAGAAGTCGATATCGTTGACCTCCCATCCTGGATGTCCTGGTTGTCAAAGGCAGCATCACGCAGCATTATGGCAGCATGGACGTGGGGCAGACCTGGCGAGCTATGGGAAACAAATACGATCGACAACACCTGAGTCAAGCGATATCCAAGCTAAAAGGAGTGGCGGCAAATAACAGCCTCGCCCGCTACCTTGTAAAAGTTCCTCGGAGTTACACGATTCGGGTATCTCGGTAGGTCTACTCCGTGTTATCTCCACTCGTGTTCTGCTCGAGTCATATCTTAACTACTGGTCGTTTATTTGCTTCAAATCCTCCCCATTATTATTATTATTATTATTATATTATTATTAGTTTGATTTATCTAGTTTTTTTTATGGCCTCCTCGCGTCCTTACAGTAATTGCGGGTGGTTCTTTATTCTTTATTGTTTGAAGTGTCCGGTAGTCATTCTATTAGATCATTTTTATCCCACCCACCTCCTCAACTTCACTAATATTCCAAGATAATACGGAACGTGAACAAAAAAAAAATCAGACAGCAGTGTAACTAATATTAGAAAAACGAGATAATTTTTCTGATACAGACAAAAGAAGTTTTGAGATCCGTTCTGAAATATTCATCTATATTTCTTATCCGTGTACGCTTCGATACGTAATGTAGCGCATGTATATCAAGTACATAAAGCGATGTTTAGTCACATGGTAATCCATATAATATGAATCACTCTGCATACTCTTGGTCCCTACAGGATTACGGAAAACGAAAATAATAGTTCCTTGAAACAACAAACAACTTTATCCCACGGTACCCTTTGAACTTATAGAGTTTCTAATAAGTCATTTACTATTCGAGTGAAACTAAGAAAAATAAGAGTAAATAGCTTTTTCGTCAGCACTCTTTTACGAGTTTTTCATATCGATCATTTTGGTTATGAATTATTATCATGTTATCCAAATCCATCTCACAATATTGATTCATTTAGTTGATTAGTCGACAGTCTCTCATCGTTTTCTATATGCTATTACGCTGATCTTAATAGTCGTTCTTTGATAACTGTATAATAATGGCAGTGTTGCCACTGCTCTGAGGTTCTCATCAATTGTTGCAAGAACAACATTACGAAAGTTAATAAGGCACATTGTAGTGAAGCGATCTTTCCCTAGAGCGGAGGTCACAAAATGTCGTTTACCTTCGTTCGCTGGGAAGAGCTCATTTAGTCACCGATACGTCGTTTTTATGAGTAATTCTAGAGCCTGAAAGACGGTATAAAAACACTTGAACGGTTTAACGGCGTCGCGTCTTTACGATCATGGCAGGTATGATGCTCGACGATAAGGAATGAATCCACGGATCTACTCGTATAATCACAAGGAATTTAATAATCTGGACATTGGACAGTAAGGGCAGTACAGCTGGACATTTACAAATTTTATCACATCGTGGCCAAGGTGTTCCTTGGAGGTCTCTTGTTGGTGATGTCCTCTTACTACCTA
This sequence comes from Lygus lineolaris, assembly GCA_030264115.1. Classification (NCBI taxonomy): domain Eukaryota; kingdom Metazoa; phylum Arthropoda; class Insecta; order Hemiptera; family Miridae; genus Lygus; species Lygus lineolaris. The sequence goes on from JAEMON010000002.1 coordinate 33,674,390, forward strand.
CTTATCTTATGAGATACCATTTTGTGAAGGTATTTTGCAGAAGTCAACAAATCCAAATATTGTTCATCAGTTTATTGGCTTGGTTTACTCTTGTGCTTTGCTAACACCCCTCTTCCCCTCTCCTCATTTTACAATTCAATCCTTCTATTTAGACATCGTTACATATAATATGTACCCAACTATAATTACGAGCAAGTTCGTTTTCGCACAATAATGGGGAAAAGACTTATATTGTGCCGGAGATGTTTGAAAACTGCAGATAAAAACCCGAGGAACACATTTTTCGTTACAAAATCTGCATTCATTGGTGCGGTGATTCCATATCCTTGTCCAGGGGATCGAGCTGAATAATCTTGAGCACCAACTTCCTGAAGTTCAAGTGCGAGTAAAACCCCCTAAAGTTTTTTTCCTTTTTTTAAAGCTGTTTGCGAACAAGTGACGCCCTAATATTATCACTTTCAGATTGATCATCTCCAAAGTTCAAAGAAGACAGTTATAGTATAGGGCGTTAGGTACTATATTTTTCGGTATTATACCATCTATTTTTCTAACTCTAGGCCAAAAGATTCTGTAATATATTTTAGGTGAAATTCTGGCAACGCTATACGAGTATGTAGTATTTACAAATTTATTTCAACCGTTTACACATGTATTCAAACTTTTGACAATTGTATTTAAACCATGTATAATTTTATTTAACCTTTCTACAAATATATTTAAACCTTTTCCAAATGTATTTAAACCGAGTGCAATTTTATTTAACCCTTTTACAAATATATTTAAACCTTTTCCAAATGTAGGTACATATTTAAGCCATAAGCTACCTACCCCAAAAGTTGAACAGCAGTAGAGTTTGTGTGAAACCACAAAAACACAGGTAAGTACCTACTGGTTTTTATGAGGGATGAACAAAAAATTAATGAAGTTGTAGTCCAGTTGCCGCATCGGGCAGTACTAAGAACTTGTTCATCACGTAATTCGCGCAGTCTTGAGGTGTAACTGAAGAAACCCTTCTCTGAATTTCTTCCATAAGATGATGTTCTCCTTGGCTGCCTAACATCTGTCCTGCTACTGTTTTGATTTTGGGAAAAAATTGCTCAACAGGGTTTAGCATGGGGAAATAAGGTGGCAAAAACTTGAGGGTCATTTGAGAAGAATCCATGAATGATGTAACCGCGGCTGATGGATGAATTTTTACATTGTCCATGATCGATAGCACACTGTGGAAGTCCTCTTGAAGTTTCAATTCTAGTTCTCTCAGAAACTCACAAAATAGTTCGCCAAGTTAACAATCCCTCAAGTGATGATGACATCCCTTTTGAATGGCGAAAGAATTCTCTCGCCACTCAGGAGGGATATAATTGGTGCCTACGCGAATGGGAAACTCTACTGGCCCTTTTTCATTCTGAAAGATTTAAATACATTTGTAAAGGGTTTAGATGGATTTGCCAACGGTTTAAATACATTTTTAAAGGGATTAAATAGATTTGCAAACGGTTCAAAAAATATTTTTGTAAATAGTTTAAATGGATTTGCAAACGGTTGAATTATTTTTGTAAAGGGTTTAAATTATTTTGTAAAGGGTTGAAATTAATGTGTAAATGGTATATACGAACGAATAGCAATATTCTTAATTGTACCAATATGAAAGTACTCATGTAGTTTTGATATCCGAATGTCGCTCGGTTATTTGATTTGATGGAAAGGAAATAGTCGTATGATTGCTTTTTATACGTCGTCATCAAGGTTATGGGAGCACACAGTAGATCGACTTGGTCCAGATTTTTGTTGAATCGTGTTGTAGGCAAATCCTAATCATTTGTTAGGCTATGGTCAAGTTCAAAAGTTGAACCATCGTTTTTCAACCGCCCTCCAAACCGCTTCTTTGAACGCGAAAGTTTCACCCCAGGGCGAACCCCCCGCCTGTGGCTGGCCGAGCCCAAGGTAAGGGACTTTATTGTGCCAGGGTCACTGCCATCGAGTCCGCGGGCTGGCTTCGTTGGAAGGTGGTGGTCGAGGGGGGAAATGAGGCTGCCTCGAGAAGTGAACGGCCTATTGACGGACAGGTGGAGTGAGGAATGAAGGGGTTTAAAATACGAAAGGTCGGAGAGATCGTAAATACTCAAAGCAGCCCTTGATACCATCCCTTCGAGGTGGTCTTTATGTATCGTAAACTGAGATCTAAGGTTTGTTTATACAGTGGTTTTATTCCTGTGAAATTCCTCTTTATATACAAGAATGATTTATTGTCTCTGAATCGTCAGTCAACTAAGCTAGATAATCTAGTTCAAAAATCTAACTTACTGCAATTACTGCTACTCTTTATAAACAATAATATATTATTATGATATTGATTTGAGCAGATTGTGAATGGTTCAATTCCATCTCCGTTTTCCGGCCAACAACAATTATGTAAGTTCCAAAAACCAACTTTGGAAACTGTAAATAAATTGAAATAATAGTCAATTATAATCATATTAATCAGTGGTTCTCAGCCTGTCCTCTGTCATGCCCCCCTCGCACCATGAGAATGTTGTGAGTCCCGCTCTAGGCCTTACACGATCCTCTGTGAATGTCATCGCCCTATATATCTACCTACCGTGTGCCAATTTTGAAGTTGGATCTAACAAATGAATCGAAGGGTCAGAGAAGTACAGCGATTCTGACTCATGTTGCAATTAGTCTTTCAACAGAAATCAGTAACACGAAAGTGAAAACACTCAATTTTGGGAACATGATTTTATAAAGACTTGGAAACTCGATTGAAACAATAGATCTGATCTAATGTTATTATTATTATTATATAATATTTTCAGAAAGTATACCCCTGGGTTCGAATCCTGGTCGCGGTATGGAATCGGGGAGAGTGTTTATTAAGAACCCCTGGTATTTTGAAGGTATGCAATATTGCATTGGGTTGGAAAGTCGCAATTTTACTCGAAGAAATTGTTATTTACTTTATCAAACCTACTATCCACTTGTGAACCCCCTGCACGCGTTATATTCGTAATATTGACTAAACCGTAGTGATGGCCTAAGGATATGTTGAGCATAGAGGCGTCGTTGGATTCGAAACAATATTTTCTGTGAGACAATATTTTGTACACTTCTCATTTTTGTTCGTTTCGGTTGGTTATCTGATTACAGATTGGTATTATTAACCATATTTAGAATTCATGGTTTTAATGGTCTAAATCAAACGTTCTTATTTAAAACAAATACGAAAAATGACGCCTGTTCCACCTCTTTTTAGGCTCGCCCGACAGAAACTCGGTCGAGGACTTATGTTTCGATCCTCCGTTCCGACCTTCACAAAACGAACCTGTGATAAAATTCATAACAATCACTCATTAGGTATACCTAATTGAGTGTGTGTCTACTTCAAATAATCGTTCCTTGAAAACACTCATAACTCACCACTAAAATAACCCACAATCGATTAAGCTCGTTTTTTAATCGGGACTTTGGCCCCATAGCTTTCCAGATGTTTGCGATATCTTTAGCAAACGAGCAATAAGGAACGATAAAGTGGGTCATCCCATAATATATTTTTATGAAGATACTATCTTCACTGAGTTAATGAATTGTTTGGTCATAATGTCAATTTATTGATGAGTAATCAACTTCATATCCGATTGGCATTCAGGTTTTTAGTATACCGGCACTCGGCAGCTTCCGTAAAATTCGCAGTTTAGCTACTCTTTCAATGGTTGAGGTAGGTTTATTATCACTATCGCCTACAGCCGCAATACACGCCTTCCCGGTGAACGTATTTTCGAGCTCAAAAAAGGGCATAAGAAAGAGGCCCCGACCCTCCTGCTTATACAGTCCAATATCGCACCCTCACGTCTTCTTCCCCTCCAAATTCCCCTTCCCTTCGCCATCGACTCGCGTGACTCCATACAAGTAACCGAAGGAATAATCACGTCAGTTCACCGCTGCTGTGTCGTTACCGTGTATGCGCGTGTGTTCCGATGTCGGGCCGTACGTTTATTCTGATGTTCGATTCGTGAGAGAAGATTGGAATGTTTTGTTCAACGCAGGTAACGTTTTTATCTGTCTGTAGAATAACTGCGATGAAGCCTATATTAAATTAGGTAGCTTTGAAATATCTAGGTTTATCCCATAACACTTGGTACTTGATTTCTAGGTTAATCTCGAATTCTGTTTATGTACATTAGCAAGTAGGAATCGAACTGTTAAACAAAACACATCCTCTTTTCACAGCCGATGACATTTATTTACCGGATTTTATTGATTGACGACCAATCGGGCCTACCTGCACGTCCTGCAGAGTCCTGCCAGGGCCACGTTTTTCCACGTAAAATTTTCTGATCCTTCGATAATCACCCTCTGGCAGCACAAACCAGGCCACTTTGGTGGTGGCAGGGGGTAGGGGTGGGATTTACGATCTGCCGAAAGGTATAATAAATAGTATATTCATATAATCAATCTCATAATCTCATGTCCCCAACCAAGCACTCATCTTGCATTATAGGAATATTAATAAACCAACCCCGTTTTGAACTCCGCCATTTCGGCAATGTAAGCATGTGCAGCCAGTGCTGCAAATGTAAGCAGCAATGTAAATATATAAAATGATAGTAATTAAATGGATCATTGATCATGCCTTGGAGTTCGGGTAGTTCCAATTTGTTTTTTTTTTTGTTTTTGTATTTTGGAACCTATGAAACTTAGATACACTAGGTACTTTATGGAAATAAACCAATTTCATTCCATTAAAATTTATTTTGCCGTGTAAATTTCGATATTTGCATGCTTACTACTGATCTTGGCAATTCCGTGATGTTCAGCGAACCGCGTATGGGAACTATTACATCTTCATTTCATGGTTGTCCCGAATTTGAGAGCGAAAACTAACGGAATAAAGAAGTCTTTGTTCTTCAGCGGATGTGTTTTGCATGGAATATTCATAGGTTATTAATAAACACCACGTAAACCTTCTAAAACGGCGGTAATCACGAGCGGGATCTGCGATCGATAGGTGTTGATTTCATGATATCATCTCCATCCGGTCCATTATTAATCTGTTACCCACGCTCAGGGGCTTTTAAAGGTTTTCTGATTTGAACTATATGGTTGACATTTTGTAAAATTACCACATTTTGTAAATTTTATAAAAATTTAAATTGCTATTGTTGTAAAATTAATTAGCAAATTTTAAATTTGATTGCTACATTATCCCGTTTGTGCCCTCTCATTGTTGACTAATTGGCATCTTGCATAAATATTGTGTCAACCCGATCTTCTTTCGAACCTAACAACCCTATACGGTTAGTATTGCCAAAGGCACTATGAAGAATCTATTAAATAAAAACCGGGTAGGATGTTTTACGGACCAACTGGTTGCAATTGGTCACACTTGGTCCTTCGGGGATCAATATTTCAGTGACATCAACCGGTCGAGCGTAACTGAAATACCACGGTGTCCCCAGCTGTTTCTCAGATGTTCCCGAGACTTCTGACTCCCATTGATCAACTCAGGGCTATTTTGAGCGACACCTTTGAGACTTTTATTATGCCAACAAAAGGAAGGAGGCATACTGCCCTAGTGAAATAACAAGTAACGACCTTGAATTCAGATGCCTCCTTACGTAAGTATGTAAAAGCGGAAAGAGGATATCTAAGTAATGTAAGTAATATCTAAGTAATCTTGGCTACTCAAGTACTCACCACGACCTGGCTCTGCTAGGATATCGTTTTTTGAGAATTAGGTACTGCTCTTCAGATTCGTGTCATGAGTTATTAGCGGATTTTCGAAGAAAATATCTCAATAATATCATGAGAAAGGATGAGTTCGTTGGCCAGAATATTTGGGATACTCTAAGGGGGCAAATTTTGAAAATTATGGGTCAACAATTGCATTTTTTTCAAAAACGTGTTTTTTTGAGGTTTTTGGTGAAAATTACCTTCTTTCAAACATAGGTACATAATGTACCATTATAGTAGGTACATCCGGAATCAGCGCAAAATTTCCTGTAAGAATCACCCACCAAATCGGTTAAAATTATTCTTTGAAAATTCGCTCAACTCACATGCTGCATGACTGGAACTTTCATTTTAATACTCAAAGTGTCGCATTCTTGAGGAAGCAAAAGACTATTTTGTGTGAACATGTGACGAATTTGGACACACAACTAGCAGTGGAATAGGTACAATTAAATATCTAAGCACTATAAAAATTCCATTTACATAACCGAGCAGTATGGCTCTCAGTTGACCCACTGTGGGTGAGCTGAGCGCAAATACTCAAACACATCATAAAATCAATGCCGGTAAATAATTTCTTACTGCGAACGAACCTTGTATGTAACGTCTCGTAACGCATCGATTCTAATTTGTCGAGCATAACTTTCCCCAAGTTCAAATTTTCCTTTCCGTGGATTTCATTATTGTTTATAGACCTTGAAACCGAGTAACCGAGAGTGCAAAAATAAACTTCTTTCGAGTTGTCAAGGTGCCGTAAAGTAGCGGACATGACGCAAGAGAGCGCAACGCAAGGGTGAGCACGGATAAGGACGATGACCCCTTCAAAACTCCTCCCGCGTTATAAATTGTCTTCACTCCTGTTTGCTGTTTTTCTCTCTTCATTTCATTATTCGCGTTTGTTTCATCTTGCCTTCTTTTGTTCGATCTTTTGTCATTCCAATTTTAGCTTGACACCACCGTCTGGCGAATTTCTTGTGGGCCACGATCCGTAAAAACCTTACCGTCTTCGCCTACTTAGAAACCTTTTCACTATAATGGTCGGTGACGTCAGTCAGTATTTTGGTGGCACCCTCATTCATAGAATGATCAACAGATCAAAGTAATGGCACGAAATCAAATTCAATAATGGGGTATTCCGGTGGGTCTAAAAATGAGATGAGTTTTGCTTTATTTTAGTTCGAATAACTGTGGAAAGGTATTATTATAGTGTGGAGAAGGTGATAATACTGATAATCATGTAATGTAAGGAAGGAAATCGGGTCTTCCTTACGCCATCACAAGACCTCATTTTCTCGACGAAAAAACCCGGTTATCGATAACCCCAAGTAATATAAGTTTTTTAAAAATTTAACAGAAATTTTAACGAAAAGGACCGAGCGCCTTCCGTGTGCATGTAAACGTAATGATAATGACCTAATGACTTATTTTCATACTGCAGTTGCTAGGTAGGTACCTGAAATAAAAAAAAAAGAGATCGATAAAAGGAAGCGACAAAAGAAGTTTCTATTATTTATCTACCCATGTGGCTATCTGCCTATAATGAGTGTATACAAGTTTCTTTTAAGTACTAGGGTCAAAAAAGACCAATTTTCTGGCACATATTTAGTGGTTAGTATACTTACTCTCACATATGCCTATGTGTAACATATTATAGGTCTTCGACTTGCTCATGGAGGGAATGAAATATAACTAATTCTCATCACCTTTGTTTATTACTCCTAGGATATAACTAGTATTCCACACTGGGAGGCTGGGATGTGTGAGTAAGAAGAAGTGTGAGTTTAGCTCCTTAATTACTACTGGTTTGTTCACAGTTACCAATTTACATGTTATGGCGTTCGCATACTTCCTTATCATTTTTGACGGTATACCGGATAGTACCTATCTAAGCTGGTTCGTTTGCATTGTCCTTCATACCGGTTTGAACCAAGTTGTGGATCACTATTTCGTTCAGAAGTTTTCGCTTGCCGATTCTGACGGTTTGGAAGTAAGTGTTGGTCGCGCATGCGCACTGTACCCGTTTGTAAACCACACTGACTGCGAACAAACCTATTATCATGAAAGGTGATTGCTCGTGAGTCATGTTTTTACCTAAACTGGATGTGGACTAAGGAAATATTCGTGAATATATTCTCGTATAATATTCTAGTAATAAATTGAGATAACAATAATTATTGCTGGAACGGTAGATAGTGGTTATTGAAATAATCATTATCGGTGATAATTACCTACCAACATTTCCTCAGTACATAGGTAGATATCTCGTTCAGAATAAACGAGTCTCGAATCAATAGGGTGGGTTGAGTGAATCGAATCAACAAAATTTATGGGGTCCTCAATCACTGTCAATACTCGTTCGTTTCCCTCTTCCCATAAGGATATTTACGTAGTTATAAAAAAAGAAAAAGTGATCGGAGACGAGAAGGCAATAAAGTGAGGGCTGATTGTGAGTTAGTGAATAAAGACTTCCCTTGACAGATCCTAATCGTCGTCCTTGGTCCTTTCTGTTGCAGGAGTGGAGGATTGGGGGCAGCACCGGCTCCCAGGATGGCCAACGTAACGACCACCTGATCCGGCCTTCTTTCGTCCTCTGAATGGTAAGTCAGATCGATCGTGAAATCATGTGTACAATTTAATTTTCCCCCTCTAGTGTGGGCGAGCTCATCCAGCAAGTACCTATCTACTGGGTACGTAGTTTATTTTTGTTTAATTGAAAAAATTAAAAATTAAAAAAAATAATTTTTTGATACCTATTTAATATCAACAACGGATGATGTCAGTGTGTAGATAATACCTATAAACAATCTTCCACGTACCGTACAACGAATAAGTCTCTACCTATACGTATCATGCACGTGAAGAGTGAAACTTTCACCTGTCAGTCACGACAAAACAGGTTTGGAAGTTAATGCGAGAGCTGCGGGTGTTATGAAAGATTCATTTAGCACCTCCTGAATTGAAAGTGTATTCATCCTCGGTATAATCTCCTCAGCCATTCAAGACTATCTTCCTTCAAAGATTTTCAATATTTCTCTTTTTATTCAATAATAAATATAATCATCTTTATTCTCAAGGGAAAAAAACGACTAGAACACTTCTCAAGCCCATCGCCTTCTGTGCTGTAATCTCTCACTCCACTCAGTAGTTTTGCAATGAAACTTGTTGCGGATGAATTGTTGTTGAATGTTGTAAAAGCATCATCCAATGAAGGTGAATGTGAAATCCTGTGGTACCTATTTATTATAGATAAGTACCGTACAGCTTCATCATTTTATTCGCCTTCGAATTTCGAAAATCCGAGAAATAGAATCCGAAAATCTAATTTTAAAAAATCCGTCCGTCCGCTCTTTTCCCCCAACGCCGACCAAAATGAATGAAATTTGGAATGTCGGACCCATTTGTTGTCCAATTGTGCCCGAAACTTGGCGTCACTGTCAGTCAAAACGCCCTAGTTCGGTATGGTTTTTCTTACGACTTTGAATGGATCAAAGTATATAGGATCGAATGAAATTACAAGTAGCACTGTCCGACGATTTTATTTGTACAATTTCCATCTGAATAACTGCTGCTAGAGTGTCAAGTAAATCTAGTACTGCCTTGTTGTGACTAGGTTCAACTTGATAGTTGAAACGTGTCGTCTATCGTCAAAACATTCTACTTGAGAATGTCCTTACTCTCCCGAGCTTGAAGGACAATGTCATTAGAAATACGCCAAACTGTGTCCCGCAGCACCTTGAAAACTTTTTATGGTGAGAACCTGTATCTTCATTCCGCTCGTTAGTCGAGAAGGTAGGCTCTGGCGCCTTCTTCTCACCCATCTATGCCTTCAGCACCACGGAAGCCTTATAGGTATCCGTACGAGAAGGAGAAAAAATGTGTCCTCCAAAACCTAAGTTTTCTCTTGAACGGAAAGCATGCGTCGCAAAGAGCTTAGAATTCAGAACATTTTACTCTGCACTATTTTCTATTCGTTCATTTTTATGAAATTGTACCCATCACAGACGGTATCCTATGAATTATTCAGCGTGTGCACTTGTTCAAAAACGAACATTAATTCTTCACGACCCAATCGGTTCCCGCTCAAACTTGGACTCGGGGGCTTAGGGGCTGGTCTCAAGATAATGACTATGAATTTCATTTTATGCGCAAACTTTGTTTAATTCGTTGTATTTTACTGGAAGTAGGGGTATTATGCCATTGCCACGCATTTATCAGGTACCTACATTATTCCCAACTGCACGCTAAAGAGAGAAAAGATTCCATTGGTTTGGAACGATTCCAACTGCGAAGGTTCTTACTGTAGCCTCGATTCTAGTTTGACAAGATTATTTCCTTATGCTCGACCCTATTCAGACAATATGCAGATTGCGCGTTCGACTGTATTCTGACAAGGTTCCAACTGCAAAGTTCCTGCTGCAGACTCGACCCTAGTTTGACAAGGCTACTGCACCGAATTCTAGTTCGCCTGGCTGCCCATTGCATATTCGACTCAATGTTGACATGGTTCCAACTACATGGTACTTAGTTTAGCATGGAACAGGGGCTAATGACCCCCTTCCCGGGTGTTTTCTGATTAGGTTCCTGCAGCTTCGACCATGGTTTGACAAGGTTCCATGCAATTGTAGGAAGCCGGTAGCTTAAGACAGAGATAACCGTATGCTTTTCCCCTATGGGGCAAAGACAGTCTCATATGATTAAGAAACTCTTAAATAATAGGCTACCGAGGGCGATGTAGGTTGGGTGAACCGCTAAGTGGAGAGTTCTGAGGTCTGTGTGGGTCGAGAGGACGGGAAAATTACCTACAACTAGTAGAATCCGTTGATCAAAGCCGTTAGCTTGTAGATGAAGTGACGGGGTATTGCCATTATTTATCATTATATTTTTAATTTTCCATTCATTATAACGGTAGGTATACTTGATTTGGGACCCTACCACCTACCAGTATCATTTGACGTTTGTAATCACCATCTAAAGGGACCTGCATTATTAAATTAATGTTGTGTACCTAGGAATGAGTTGGTAATATTATGCTTTGTATGTCTCAGGACTTCGTTGGAAGCACATCCACTGTGTCGACCTGAATGTGACCCTATTGAACCAAATCTCAAAATTTCTATTGGGAGCATAATTTATTCTTAAAATAACAAAGATACAAGACTTTTAAACTTCTTCAACGCCATGACAATCACGAAGTTGTTATATTCTTGAGAGTCTTGAGTCTTGGTTTTCACGCCAACTTTTCGGTATATTTGTATACCAACCCCAGAGATATCAACAACAAGAATAACCAGTGGTAAAACATAAGTATCTATCTTAAATGGAAACTGTACAACTCAAGAAAGTTAACAGAAGGGTGACATACCTTGGGAGTTTTATGTGCCTAAACGAGTATTTATGTCAGTCCATCAGTACCACATTAATTTAACGTACTAGTCAATATTACAGGTACTCGAAGCTATTGCAAAGAGATAGGCAGATAATAGGTTTACGAGACTTAGCCAACGTTTTGTTGTGACATTTACTACATAACTGGTTGACTATGCCATTATCATTTTTGTGTCTGGGCTTTTTTGGTGACTTAAAAAGTGGTAAAAGGTGGGTAAAGTCTCATTTTTTTTAAATAAAAAATATCAATTACTTATAAAAGATAAATTGTTGGTATACGATTCATCGTTGTGGGGGCCTCGGTGGGGGTGCTTACCTAGTTGCACACAATGGGCATTTTAAACTGCCTCAAGGACTCCGTTCAAACAAGCGATATTCTATACAAGGCCCAATTAACTGGAACAACCGCGATAGCGGCTGAGTATTGTTTGAGCCATGTGGTCAATAATATTGTGATTGAACAACTCTGGCTGACAAGCCTGGATGTTTTCGATGACAATGGAAACAGACCTTTGCTAAGTTCAATCCGAAAAATCAACCGTCCAACATAGTGTCACTCGATGGAAAAAACCATACGATTAAGGCATACCACATCATTGGTCAACGAGGAACCTAATAAAGAGGCTCAGTGCACACCTTTGGGTTTTGCCTTCAACATTCGTGATACCCCATGATTTTCCTAACCGATGATAATGATTTGATAACAACTATATCATGTTTTATTCATTATATAAGTTGAACCGATTTACTGAATGGGGAACTTGCATGGGTCGGAATTTTGCATTTTGAACCTCAAAATCCGATTCAGTGCCCTGAAAAACCCTGGTGGCAATTTTCAGCTTGAAATTACGACTGGTTTGACCTGAAAACGGGTTGAAAGGGAACGCGTGACGTCATTTAGGTTCCGCGAAAGATGGGAGCTGAGGGACCGTCCCAGGCAGGCGGGGGGTCGGTGACGTCAGTTAGGTTAAAATTAAGAAACCCATTTTCGGTAAGTTTATGTCGTCGGATACCCCTCATAAAGCACCTCTTTTTAGAGCCGTTACTAAGATCTTTCGAATTATCAATAAAAAACCATGCAATTTACACATTGAAGCGAGTTTGTCATTTCGCGAAATGAATACCAATGACAATAAAAGGTATCTAGGTAGGTACCAAAGACGATTTTTCATCAACCCCTGGACCCTGTACAGGGACCTGAATACTCGTCAAACTGATTGTGAATATTTCGAAAATTTGATCATAAAAAGTATACGATTAACAACATCTTATTGCAACATATAACATGTGTGTTCCAGGGTATCTTAGGTGGTAGCGTACCTGATTTCTCTCCTTAGAGAATAAAAGTAACGAGGGAGAATGGAATTACGATTATTAATGAGCTAAATCCATCTTCACTGATTGAGCCCCTTAGTACTCTCCTTTCTTCCTTCCTGGTGAATGCGGAATCAGTCAATCGTAGTTCAATCGGGAGTCAATTATTGTTGAACGTTTCAAATAGGTTGGTACTTGAAGCAGAGATCTTACAATTTCGGCAACACTCTGAAAAATGGGGATCAGAAGTGCATTTCCTTTCTTGAACATTAAAATTGTAGGTTTAATGGAGAGTTTTCCATCATTGTGAACTAGCGAGTCGGGAATGAACGGCGTAATCCGTCAAATGTAATCTCTCTCCCGCACGTTTTTGGCCAATTTTCGGCATCAAGAGAACCTAACATGATCATGAACCACCAATAACAACTAGAGTACCGAAAGGAGGCGATGCACTATCGTGTTTCAAGCTTCTGTCCGGCGTTTAGTTAGAAACATGCTTGTGATTCACATCGTGTTTCTCACCAGTTTTTGGCAACAGATCAAAACATGATCATGACTCACTTCCTATTTTTATTAATAACAGCAATACCAAAAGTGCGAAAAGGCGAGGTTGTCGTGTTTCTATAGTTTCCATGTCTGGACTTTAGTAAGAAACTTCGAGTTTTCCAGGAAATCACCTTTCTTCTTGTCGTCCGAAGAGGTATGGGCTTCTATTAGAGTGTCTCACGAGTTATGCACGAGTTTATGCGAGTTTTCTCATTCTACTATGCAAGATAAAGAACAGGAAAAACGCCAACAGGAAGGTCCACCAACAGGAAACGAGAAAGTCAACCAACGCATTTTCTATGGCGCGTTTGGAGCACTAGGTAACTCTGTTTTTTCAGATGGAAACCCCCATTTTTTTTAATTGCATATTCAAATTCTACGCAAAACTTCATGAAGATATGGCCCAACACTCGAAAATCGTGTGCAATTACGCTCCAAATGTGCTCTAAAAGCAACAAATCGAGGTTTTTGGGTGCCTATGTGATACATGTGTGATACATGATTTCAATGAGTTTTTCACGCAGAATAAGGAACGTGGTGTTGTTGATTTTTCAATTCAAGCCTCAACATTTCAAATTTTCATGAAAAACAAAAACGAAATACTGGGTTGCTCAATTGTTTCGACATTTTATGTCTTTGCTTTGGCACATTAAAATAAAAAACTGTCACGAAAAAGTGTCCTCGAAAAGCGTTACCTACATTTAACGATGATTTTCACGTACAACCAAGCCGTTGCTAGGGAAATGAAACTGCTGTAGTTTTCATCGGACAAAAATCGTTCTCCATTCGATCGAAAGCTCTCGAATTATAACGCATTTGTTCTTGGTATTTATGTCAGACTTATATATATTTTTAATATTGACATAAGATGTACCAATGTGTTGCAGACTCGTATGCAAGCATTCTGATGTTCAACGTTTTTTGCTTTCGAGTCTACCAAGGTAGGATGCATTTTATTGTGGTTGGATCCACTGCGCATTCGCAAACGTGAAAATAGGTACTCCTAACATCAGCATCTCTCAGCCTAACTCAACGTAGGTGGATAATCAAAAATATTTAGTAGGTAATAAAAAAAAAAAATATGAGTAATTATTCAGCTTGAAACAATTCATTAAAATAGTGTGTCATACTTGATACTTTACAACACCCAAAAACCTCGATTTCTTGCTTTTAGCGCACATTTGGAGCGTAATACGCGTTTGCGCACTCAAATTTTCGAGTGAAGGGTCATCTGCCATGGAAATTTGCGTAGAATCCGAATCTGCAATAAAAAAAAAGGGGGTTTCCCATTTGAAAAAACGAAGTTGATGCCCGTTGCGCGCATTTACAGGAGCGCGCAAATGTGTTGGTTGAATTCCTCGTGAAAAATTACATTGAGGGTACCGTATTTCCCGGGTTTTTTTGTATTTCGCATAGTAGAGGGAGAAAACTCGGTGGTGCTTAACTCGTGAGATACCCTTTATACGAGTATACTATTTCACCTGATTACCTTAACAGGTCAGTGTGCGAAACTTGAACTAAAAAAAACTCGAACTTAAACTCGTGAACCGGATTAAAGGCTGTAGTGTGCGAAATGGTCAACGCTGGCTTGAAACGATTGGACATCACATTAGGTTACTCCTCGTCAGTTCTTCTTTTTTATATTTCTCGCCTGAGTAAACGGAATTTTTGCGCTAATATGTGGTAGACCTTCTTATGTTTGAATTCCTCGGTAGATATGAATGGGCATTTTTCCAAGGAAAATCCTATTTATTTTTGTTTTGATTACGTAACGTACTGCGTGCGCTTCTTTACCCACATTTCTCACCTATCTCACGCTGCAACCGACTTCATTATCTCAATGGCCGCTGATAAGATACGGTTATGACCTCCATGTAGGAATGCAGGTTTCATCCTTGTTTGTCGGATGCACATTTTAGATTGCTGTAATAAATTTATCAGTACAAAAGTTTGACCGGCAAAATGTGAGACACTCCTTCTTAAGTTCCTTTAACACCTAACTTCCTAACGTTGTGGGTTGAGGGTGGAAGGATTCTCAGCTTGCTTCCGTTCGTAGATTTATATGCTTAATCCGACATGTTTCGCAAGACTTTTTTGTTGCCTCTTCAGGGATTCAGTCAACTTGACGGTACGGGCGTGTCCGCCTTGTCTGTCAAAACATTAAATACATAACCTTAATATGTATTTAAGCTGACTAAATCCCTGAAGAGGGAACAAAAAAGTCTTGCGAAACATGTCGGATTAAGCAAATAAATCTACGAACGGAAGCAAGCTGAGAATCCTTCCACCCTCAACCCACAACGAATACCCATAATGGCTACCCACAAACAATCTACCTTCCTAAGTTACATTTGGGGTGTTGCAATATTGTTCAATTAAGGACAAATTTGGGTTGAAGTTTGACATTTAAATGGAGGAGAGGAAATATCATCAATAAAACGATATAGTTTTGGTTCGGTTTATTACCGAACGTACCTAAGCGTACCTAAAACGTACTTCTTGGACTCGAGCTGCATGTGTTCGTCCGTCCGTCCGTTGGTCTTTTGACTTGAAATTTTGAGGGTCGACTCGTCAGACACCCTGAATTTTATGTAGGTACCTATACATTTTGGCGGTGATCGTCATGAGTCGGTGCGACTGTCGTATTAGTAAATGCGGTGGCAGTCGACACCAAACACCAAGAATAGGTTAGGTACCTGCCACGCTATCCCAGTGGTTCCAAACTGCTAACAAGCGACCAAAACCAGATTTTGATCTGTTCTGGGCTTCTATGGGTAATAAACCAAGTGTCAGGGATAGTGAGGCTAGTCGAAGCCGATATTTTAAGGGACTTAAAGCTGCCTGGCTCTTATTGCCTGAACAAACTTTACGTTTTGTGAAATTTTTAAATTGATTTTTGTATTGAGTAGGTAATATTTGTGACTTCAACTAGCTGAAAGGAAATTTTCCATGTTTTAAATCTAATTATAGAATTATTTATTAGCGAAATAGCAGCAAATTTTCAAATATTATGCTACAATATTATGCTATACAATTTTATCACCTCTTCCCAACTCACACAAGCACAAGTTACGTCTAGATACGTGCTGAAGGTATTTCAACCAGAATAAGCTGCGTCCACATGCGACCTTGGTGGCATTTTGAGCGAATCCTCGTTTAAAAAAAGTTGTTTGTAGTAAAAAAAAAACGGGGAAGATTATTTACCTTCAAACCTGTTCCTGATTAAATATAAACTATATCATATTCTAGTTTAAATAAATTTCTTATGTATATATATTTTGCTTCCTCACTACCGAAGGTAGGGAAACTAACTATGTATTCGTGCAAGAAATGGAAAAAATTGTTGTCCTCCAAAATCCGAATTTGCACTCGCTTTTCACGTTTCAGAGCTTTCTGAACAATATTGGTTCCGTGTTCGTCTGTCTGTCTGTCTGTCGGTTGTCAATCCCTTGTCCCAGGCAAAACTATATGAAGTTATGATCCGACTTTGATTACATTTTCAGGGATTGTGCGGGTTGGCCCCGTGACGGCCCCCTTATAATTTCATCGCCGTCGGGCAACTAAGAGCGTGTACGCAGTCCCTCAAAATTTCATCTAGATCGAATGAAAATTGTGGAAGTTATACGTGAGGAAGATTCGGGGACACACAGACCGACAACAGACAGGCACGAAACCAAAAAAAAGTTCCATTCATGCAGCATGAGTTGGTGAGCGAATTTTCAAAGAATAATTTTAACCGATTTTGTGGGTGATTCTTATAGGAAATTGCACGCTGATTCCGAATATACCATGTGTTCCTATGTTTAGGATGATATTTCACACCAAAAACCTCAAAAAACACGTTTTTTAGCGATTTTTGAAACTAAATTTTCAAAATTTGACCCCTTGGAGTACTCCAAAAATTCTGGCCAACGAACTCATCCTTACTTTTGATATTATTGACATTTTAAACATTTTTTGGATTTTTCATCCCGATCCCACGGGCAGGTATCGTCTGGAGTGACATATATATATGTATAAATATATACCATATATATACATATGAAAAAGTGTTAAATTTCAGGAATCGTTTTAGAATGGTCTGAAACGGATTTCCATGAAGAAAATTGTCAAAAATTTGCATTACACAAATTTTGAAGCCATTGCAATAGCTTCATTTTCTTCGAAAATTCGCTAATTCTTCATCAAGGATCGAAAACTCGAGATCTGAGCCAGCTCTGAGGAGCTACTACATGTTAGAAACGTCCTAAAGTGCCCTGAAGATATAATCCGGGGAAACGAATTTGTCGTTCATTTCTCAAGTTAATCCAGCCACCAAACAATCATCATTTCAAGGGATCTGCGTTCTTTTGAGTCTTCAAGGCTTGGTTGATGCCTACAATCGTTGGGGCCAAGGACGTAACTAGAGTCCCAAACCGGGCTCTCTTTATATAAGAGGTCCTCCAGCGAAAGAAACGGGTTTCGATCCAAGTTTGGGAGATTCAAGATAAGCGGAATAAGTATAGAAATTGAGCTGCAGACAAAATGAATGTAGACCGAAAACAGAAAACGAGACAGAAGAATGACCGACAGAGGTTGCACTGCACGAATTTGGAAGGAATCATTGCACGATCCAATCCCTGAAATTCCATCAAAGCCGGACCATAATTTCGTTTTCCAAGTCAAATTATAAATTTATTAAGCCAAATTCAGAAGTTATCGATTTCAGAATGAGCGATTTTCATTTTAACTTCAGATGTTTTTGAAATATTTACCTATTTTTTTTTAAATAATGCATATATTTGAAATAAAAACATTCAGGTACAAACAAATGTAGATAGATGTTCACAATGCGGTCGCCCCTCTTTAAGTTAGAAAACTTGTGCTGAGGAGCGGAGTCGCTTTAACCTACTTTCTCAATACAGTTGTAATATGTACACTTTTTACATGTTTCCTACTCAAATCATAAATCAAACCCACCTATGCTATGACATTTTGATAACAAATCTGAATTTGAAATGAACAATGACGAGTTTGGTTTGGAAAATCTGAATTTGACTTCGAGAACCTATAGTTTTGCCTGAGGCAAGGGATTGACCACAGAGAGACACGGAACGAAAATTGTTCCGAAAGCTTTGCAACGCAAAATGCTAGTGGAAAATTTGATTTTGGAGGGCACAAAATGTTTTTTTAAATATTTTTATACGAACACATCAGCTTCCTACCATCGGTAATGAGGAGGATTTTAGACAATTTGGTGGGTGAGGGAGAGCCTTAGGTATAGGAAATTTTGCGCTGATTCCGAATGTACCATAATTATGTTCTTATGTTTAAGATGGTAGTTTACACCAAAAACCTCAAAAACACATTTATTGATCCTTAATAAATGTCCAAAATTTGATCCCTTAGAGTACTCCTGAAATTCTGGCAAACGCCCCCTTCCTTTTGTTATTAACTTTTTTTTATTTTTTTAAATCGATCCTTGGGTTCTATATCGTCTGGACTGACACATAAATACGTAGGTACATACATATATATAACTACATGAAAAAGGGTTAAACTTCGGTAAACGGATTCCCATTTCAAGGAGAAAATTTTCAAAACTTACCGTAACTTAAATTTTTGAAGTTATTGTAATGGTTGTAGTTTCTCCGAAAATTCGCTAAAACTATAGCGATCGCGTTGAGATCTTATGGAGTCGGTTCTGCCTCCCAGCAGAACCGCAATTTTAGCAATTCAACACTCTTCCGTGGATTCGATAATCATCCATCTGCGCGCTCATTGAGTAAAGGTAGTTCGTCGTGTATGGCGCTGAAAACGCACACTCACAAGATAGTGCGTTCTTCGTGTGTCAATGAGATCGCGTTGAGATCCTATGGAGTCGGTATACTGCCTCCCCAGCTGTTAGCAATTCAACACTCTCCCGTGGATTCGATAATCATCCATCTGCTCGCTCTTTGAGTAAAGGTAGTTCGTCGTGTATGGCGCTGAAAACGCACACTCACAAGATAGTGCGTTCTTCGTGTTTACATCAGATTAATCGGAGACGAGCTGCCGCGGTATTACGCTGCGGACTCAACGCCGGGCCTTCGTCGGGAGTTCAAGGACGGAGGAGCGGCGGCGAGGGGAGGAAGAGGCCCCACAAACCTGCTCAGCGCCGCGCCGCTCCTCCGCCTTCAAATCCATTCGTCGCCGGCCCACGAAGGGGGGAATTAATTTTAGAACTGTCGCTTTCCCTCCGGACGCGCTGAACGACGCCGAGCGAGGTTCGCACTGCAACGAAAGATCACGCGCTTAACAGGTGCTCCCATCGGTGTAGATCCACCTATCCTGCCAAGTTGGGTGGGCAGTACAGCTTCCTCATCTTGTAGAAAAATCAGTTAGACAAAAGTTCAGCGAAATTGGTAGAATAGTTACGGAGTTGTATGCCTACGACAACCAATTTCAAGTTTGCGCATGTGCAGCAGCTATTACTGATCCAACCGTGACGAAATTCATGGGTCATGAACCTGTAACAATTATTATTATCCGAGAGTTGTACAGGGTGGTTCACGGGAATAGGCCCAAAAACAAATGGATATAACTCAAGATGTATTAAACGTACAAACCTCATATTTACATTTTCTGGTAGGGAAACTAGTGCCGTGTTAAGTTTTAAAAATTACATCATCAATGTGGCGTCCATCTTGTTCGTATTACGACGCAAGCCTTTTGAGAAAGTTCTGGCGGACAAATTGTAGCTAGCCATCGACGATTGATTCAATTTCGGTCGTAATTCCAGCCTTAAATTCGTCCAAGGTTTAGGTTTTTGAGGCATTAATATGCGACTCTACATTATAGGTATCCCCAAAGGAAGAAGTCACACGACTCCAAGTCACGAGATCTAGGGCGCCAGTGAACGTCCTCAAAACGTGATACGAGTCAGCCAGGGAACAACTCGCGTACGACGAACATATAGCGGCGATATGGAGATGTGAGGAGGATCACGTAATCACCACGTTTTAACTTACTATTGCACAACTGCACACGTATAGGGATGGGAATTCAACTTTGACTGTCCATCGAACTGAACTGCGTTTAATTTGCAGGGCTTGTTAGCGCTGGGAAGGGAACGTCTGGGACTCTGGAGAGCAGTTGCCCTTACCCTCTCCACGTTCTTTGGGGTTATTATCATCTTTAGAAGGCCTGATGGTTTTTCTTCCCAAATTTTCCTGTTGTTAAAAAAAGCAGTGACTCATCCCATTATTGATTTCCAATTAATAATAGCACCACGACTTCTGGTGTTGAAGTGAATCCTGAATGCACGCTGCACCGAAACAGCCGATTTATGTTTTAAACAAACGCATCCTAGGCAACGACGCAGTGAACCAAACCCCACCGTTCCATGAAGATTACTAAATGGCACAATCAGCCGGTTCGAATGACACCTTTCCTGACCCCCTTCTACCATCCTGAGCCGAGAAAGTGCCATCTACTTCTGGGTCTATCCCCGTGAACCACCCTGTAGGTCCTTCGTAATAAAATTAAGTAACTAAGGAAGATGATTGAATTAAACAAGAAACTCGATTCGGTGAAAATTTGAAACGCTGCCAATTATTACACAACGGTTTATTATTTTTCTGTATAAATCAATCATCCTTAGATCCGACTCACATTCAACGAATTTCGGTAACTAAGGAAGCTTATCAAAGTAAACATTAAACTCGATTCGATGAAACCAACAAATAATCGCATTTGATCAGCTGGTCATTGAACGGGAATTTGGCCAGCTAGGGAAGATTTTTGCGTTTCACACTCCTGTTTCTGCTCTTTTATTGTTCAACGGAAGGAGCCCCTTTTGGGAGCGAACGCTTGGTCCAACAGTGCTCCGCGAGGTCTCATTCGACGCTAAAAATTGAAACTATACCTTCCTATTATACATGATTCAGAAGATGAATATTAGGGTGCTATACCTAGAAGCCCTGTCATGAGACCCGAAATTAGCGCTGTTATCTGCACGTTACGGTGCAGGAATTATTAATGGAAGTTACTAGGATAACTGAATTGACTGAAGCGTACGAACTCTTTATTATGCATTAGGAAGTTATCATCCCGATTACGTTAAGCCATAAAGGATGAAAAGCTTCAGAATGGAGGAAAGTTCTTCGCTTAGGGGTACGTATTTCCCTATTACGATTTTATCTAGAGCAGCCGGCGCGTTCTCGATAGTTTCGATCGATAGTCTTTCAGGAACATGGGGGTTAAGGGCAGGGACGAGCTTTCCAAACGGCGGCGGCAGAATGAATCATTCACTCCCAACAGTTTCGCAAACTCATAAACGAGTGATTCTATAGTCGGGGAAATAAACCCGAACTAGTTCAATAAATCATCGAGCGACGGATTTACTAAGTTCTACTAACCCTATTCTTCCCACATACATAAATCCACGAGTTGATTAGCTATTTCTGTTCGTTTCGTCAAGTACGGTATCATTGAGGTTTGAGCTGCATGGAACTGGAACCCAACAAACAGTAACAAAAAGATCATTTCCTCAAACGTGATTTATTTGTTAGGACGTCAATGCGAGAAAAGAGGTTACTAGTTCACGGCTGTTGGCTCTTTATACAAAACACTCTATCGTAATAGTGAATGAGCAATTAGACTAGTTCATTTCCATGACAAGTTCAAGAGTGTGGATAGGTACAATTTTGTGTAACAAGCTGGTCTACTGACCAGGGGGTGAGGAGGTGGGGGGGGGGGGG
>JAEMON010000002.1:33709655-33729394 GCA_030264115.1 Lygus lineolaris
GAAGCAAAATGAAATGGGTCCTGCAAACCAACCTCAAATTAGCGGACATTTTATTGTAACAGAAATTTTGTCTTCAAAAATTGAGTTTTTATTGGCAGAAGTGATTACAATTTACTACAGTTCTTACAGAAGTGCTATAGGTATTTATTTGATGAAATCGGTATATGTATAGGTAGTTTTGGTTACCGAAAATTAGTTTGTTACAACTGCATTGTGGCCACCAGTCGGGGGAAACCTGGAAAATTCTCGGAATTTTATGCGTCGGGAAATGTCAGGGAATTCCGGAAAAACCTGTAAAAGTCAGGGAATCCTACAGTGAGTCATCATCTCCCCCCACTAGAGAGCAAAAATAATTAATTCCCTTCTCGGAACAACAATATTTCCCCTCTTTATCAGGAATATTGTGGGGTTGATTCAGATGGGTAGGTTCGTGCGTTCGTGGAACACTGGATGGTATACAAAGTTGTTTCCGTTACTTTCAATCACCAACGTAAAAACGAATGAATTGAATTGAAACCAATTAATTGTTAATTTATTAGCATTAAGTTATTCTGCTAATTACTTCAATTATTTTAGAATAATAAAAATACAAACTTAAATCGTGAATGTTTTTAATCACTATATTTCCATTTTTAATCACTTCGTTTTTGTCGTGGAAATCTCTCTTTAAAAATCAGTAACTCTGGAACTGTTGTAACTTTAATTGCTTAGAACCCAAAACTTTGATTTAAGAACTCTCTTCCTTCCCTTTTTTCTAGTTAAAAACGCTGCAAATCATTACAGAACGGTTTATTATTTGGGAGCAATACGTTAGACACGGCGACGAAAAATAGTTACGTTAGACACCCAGGCGGAGAAGGCCCCTTGTCCGAGTTGTACGTTAGACAGCCATACCGCAGGAGGGTTACGTTGGACACCCAGGACCGAACCCACATCAAAATTCCATTCATGCAGCAAATGAACCACACATCTCCCTTCTCACTTACAGACTTAAGACCAGGGATGGGATTTATATGTCACTAAAAAAGCTGTTTTATGCACCTGAAACATGTTGCTAAAACTCGAAATATGCAATTAAAACCGCAAAACGTACCATTAATAAAATATAGTGTTGTGTTGTTGGGTTGGTAGCACCATTTTCCGTACAGGAAATATAGTGGTAAAGGCAAATGCGTTTGAAATTTCCAAACATTTCGTGAAACACAATATGAAAAATATATTTATACTAAAAATGCATTTCTATGCTTTAAAGTCCAGAACATGCAACAAACCCTAAATGCATTAATATGAAAAATAAAATACGTATTTTTGAAACCAGCTTTGTGAGAAACGGATTAATACCTTGGAATCTTTTGAAAACTCCTTCAGGAGAAGAAAATGTTATTCGAGGAAAATCCCATCCCTGCTTAGGACTGTCTTCATGTGGAATTCGCAAGTTAGAGTCTCACTGTTCCACAAGTAGGTGTGATTGAAAATGTGTGGTTTTATCAATGCTAATAAATAGTACGTATCTTAGTCAATGTCTATGCGAGAGCTTTTTGTCAATATCAATGCTATGAAATCATCACGTCAATAAATATGATAATCAAGGCCTAAGTTCCCCGCGGGTGTCTACACGTCGTAACGTAACACGTCGTGTCGGGCTCTCGTTCACTCGCTCGCGTAAGGGATTGTACTTTCACTTTCACTGAACCGCTGGGTGTCTAACGTATTGCGCCCTATTATACACTTTCCGGTTATTGCGATCAATGGTTTTATAGTTAGTACATCTACCTCAATTAGGTATTATCACGAGGGTCACAATATTTATTTCTCGAGTCCCTACCTATACCTAATATTATTACCATCAGCCGACGGCCTTATCTGGTGGAATAAACCGGTTCGGGTGACCGCCTGCGTGGCTAGCACCACACATCTCAGTATTTTCGCGTCGGGCAGTCGGCGATCCCCTCTCCACTCAAGGGGGTGAGGCAATGAGTAGCCTTGAGCGAAATCATCAGAACAAATTCTGATCCTCCCTTTGGAGGACAACTGATGTCGTCCGCGACGCCGGGAGCGGCAGTCGGACGAAAATCCAGCCTGAAATGGTTGTTTACTTTACTTTTTGAAGTTATACTTCTTTGCGCCCGTTAGACACATTGGGATGGGATGTTGGTCGAGAAACCGCGTCACGCTCAAAATAAGAACAAATTTTTAATTTTCCCCTCGAGAATCCCGTTTTTTGGACTCGTCCGCGTCACGCTCAAAAGGAAGAACACATTTTTAAGAACAATCGACGATTGTACGTTTTGTATGCTTTTCTGTACGTTAAGGCTTATAGGGGGGGGGGGCTTGTAGGGATTTATATATCCTGTCTGTTTGTGTGCGTGGGTGGGTGTATGAGAATGGCCAAAGAAGTATAACTTCCACCGTCTGATCCGACGCAGGCCGATTTTTTTTTACTATTACCTATTACCTACCATCAGAGAGTTGTAGTGGGTCCTTTATAATCGTAATTCAATAACCAAGGAAGCTTACAAAAGTTAACAAGAAACTCGATTCGATGTTATCGAAAAAAATAGTTGCATATTTGATCAGCTGATCTTTGAACGGGGATTTGGCTTTCTCGGGAAGATTTGCGATTCACACTCGTGTTTCTGCTCTTTTTCCGTTCAATCCATGTTGGGAGCGAATTGTTGGTCTTAAAGTGCTCCGAGAGGTCTCATTCGACGCTAAAAATTGTGATCTATTTGAAATCGATGGAAAAAATATATAACTTCATATTTGAAGTTTTCGAGCTAGGGCGTTTTGAAAATGTCACCCCTCATTTTCTACTCCTTAGAGAAGAGTGACAGTAACGCCAATCTTCGGAGCACAACTACACTATCAATGTAGTAATGTACTATTAATGTACGAGTACCTACATTGGTTGGTAGTACCTACTAGGTACTCAAGTACAAATAGGTATCTTAATGAACTTGTCATTTCCTGAAATTAGAACGCTACTATCACGTAAAATTTTGCGGAAAATGACAATTTTTAGGGTGTGAATTTGAATTTAAAAACCCTAACCACCTATATGTTATTATAGGTAGAGGAGGCGGATTGGGGTTGTTCAGCAACATCCCCCCTAGTGGTCAGCAACCGCAGGCGAACGGACCGACGAACTACTACCATCACCAAGTTCAGCAGCAGCAGACACAACAGCAGGCACATCAACAGCAGTCTCATCAACAGCAGGCTCATCAACAGCAGACACATCAACAGCAGGCACATCAACCGCAGGCACATCAACAGCAGGCTCACCAACAGGCACATCACCAAGCGGTGCAGCAGAGGCATCCTGCAGCCCAGCAGCAAGTGCAAGCTGTCGCTTCATACCTAACCAACGGAGGCATAGGATCCGCTGGAAAACCAATTTACAGTCCATCGCCACAACCTTCTCCCTCGCCACATCATCAAGAAAACCTCAGGTTACAAACATAAATCTATGATACCTTTCTCTCACACAACCATAATCTACATATTTATATTTCAAGTGAACATAATACCTACGTGAATAATAACCTACGTTGTTGTACATAGTACCTACCTATATATTTGTTCATAGCGGGTACCTGCACGTATTATGAATATAATCCAAATCATAACAATCCAGGGAAAAAGTAGTTTATTTATTATGATTATTATTATGATCAATCAATCGATTACACCACCATTGCAGCACCTTATCTAGCACCTATAAAAGTTGTTTTATTGCTCCCCTGAATTAAGAGCCTGCCTATATTAAGTATGAGCTGAAAGGAAAGCTGCGTTCGATAAAATAGGGTGACGTGGTTTTGGATAGGGGAGGATAATATGCTTACTTACTCCAGAATTATGAGTGATTGAATTGGAGCTTCTTGAATATAGCTTCTTATTCTTCAGACTTATAAATTTTGGGTGAAGTAGAATATGTAGTAGGTAGGTACTTAAGTTGGTTAAGGCCCCTTTCACACGATCCACAGTTGGGAAGACACAGTTGTCCCACAACACAGCAGGTACATACACTTAATGGGCGCTTTTCAGACGGAGAAACAGTTGTGTCCCAACAGTTCGCCACCTGACCGCCACAGAGGGTTTTCGTTAACAGACCTCCACTGGCAGGCATCAATCATCGACACTAGGTACGTGGCCGCCTACCTGTCCTTTCAGACAGTTTCCACTGGTCTACCACTAATCCCTGAGCAGTCAATGCAGTAGGTGTCTTTTTCTTGTAACAAGCTGTCAATCTAATAGCGAAATGACCGATTTTTTTAAATACAGAGCGGTTTATTTTTGAAGTTGGAAAATATGCATGTTTATGGGACCTGAGAACGGTTGATTAGGGATAAGTAAGAACGGTTGAGTAAGAACGGGTTGAAGTAGGTTTTTCGTTTTTCAAAAAATATTACCTTCAGATTAACACAGTTTTTTACTTACTCAGTACTTTTCGGGAATACTTCATCCCATCATCAGGTCTAAACATACAATAAACACTGTATAGTAAACACTGTTATCGTATTTTTGTAACTGATGATGGGATGAAGTATTCCCGAAAAGTACTTAGTAAATAAATAAAAAAGTCCCATTCAGAAGTCCCAGCACGAGTTGATGAGCGAATTTTCAAAGAATCATTTTACCCGATTTGGTGGGTGATTCTTATAGGAAATTTCACGCTGATTCCGAATATACCATATATTATGTCCCTATGTTTAAGATGGTATTTTACACAAAAAGCGTGTTTTTTAGCGATTTTTGAAACTAAATTTCCTTTTCTTTCGTCTTAGTTGATCCACCAACACAGAAATAGCTGTAATCTGATCTTGAGAATATTCCATCATGCTGTTCACAATAGCACTGAACAGAGAACTAGTAGGTAAAGACGTGTGTACCAGGTAGCAGTGGGGAAAGGGGCTGACAGGGGGGTTGACAGTCAGTGGACGCGTGTGAAAACACCCCTCGTAAAATCGCTTACCACTGGTGTGGGCAAAGCGTGGATCGTCTGAAAGGGCCCTAAAGGTGAATTGATAATGTAGGATCCCATTTCAAAAATAACTTAAAAAATAGGTACCCTTATTAAGTATTTATTTTAATTTTATTTTAGTTGCCCATAGATGATATAGAATTTCCCTTTCAAATTTGACTTCATCCCAACCAAATTTAGGTTTTGTCGTTCAAATTTGATTATTCCCCAATCAAATTTAGTAATAATTCAAGGTGTTCCTCCCTTGATTGTGATTGGCGGAAAACTAAATTTTTTTGAGAACACTCTAAATTTGACTGGGAATAAACGACATTTGATTGGGAAAACACTTAAGTTGAACATCTACATCAAAAATGGTTCAATTTTAATTTTTCAAAACAATGTTCATAAACATCATTACTGTAAGCGAAACTGAACAGTAGTTAATACAATCAACCACTAATCAACCAATCAATATTATGATTCTGTTTATTTAGGCGGGTACTACCAACTAACCTTCTATTCCACCAGCTTCAGAGATTAAATGGGCTTCAATGATTGCATATTTTGTGCGTTATACAATAGCTGGCCTTATTAATGGTGATCTCAAACTTTTTTTTCAGGATACCGCCTGGAGTTTCTAGTAAAAGCATGTACAATCCTCATCCCCAGCCATCCCCTTCGCCTCAGGAGCATAGGTAAGAGTAAGCTTTGATCTAATGGTTCAAATCGACGAGTTTAAGCAGAACTATCTATTTTCTTTATAGGGACTTCTTCAGTTACATCATGCAGGTGTAGAAAATAAAAGTTCCTTCTTGTTTTTTTTTTTTTTTTTTTTTTTTTTTTGTCGAAAAGTCGTCATTTATTTGGAGGAGCTTTACAAAACCCTCTGTTGTAATTACGAGTATCAGCTCAACAGCAGGGAGGTAGCTAACAGCTCTTGGTAGGAACTACCAGTAACTGCAGATGGTTTCTACCGAGAGAGCTTACCTACCTGGTGTTGAGCTGAATATGACAGCCAGGGGGTTGTCTGGTTGTTTAAAGCTCATCCGAACGAAATACAGTTAAAAAAAAGCAAAAAAAAAAACAAGGACTTTGAATGTCTAAACATCAACATTATAGAACTACCTATTTAAATGAATATCTGGTAAGATTATGGTGAGTAAACTATGAAATCAAAATTTTCCATTACAGGTTGTCTGCTAATAGCTCCAAGTCCATGTACAACCCCCATCCCCAACCGTCTCCCTCGCCCCAAGAAAATATCAGGTATGTACTCAGCTACCCTCATCTACTCGTACATCACATTTTTCGAGTTATTGCTCTATTTTGCCAAAATTACGAGTACTTGATGGAATACCCTCCATAAATGTTTTAGCTGAAACAATTTATCGACTGACCTTCTAAACAAACTGCAGATCATTAGATCAACAGAAAAGTCCTTCTAATTGATTATTTAATATTTAATAGTCCGCTAGGTTGTAATTTTCATGAAAACTGAACAATAAGTCCTTAGGACAGGAAATGTTCACATATTAATACGGTGTAGGTCTTCTTCATTAATGGAATAAAATCTTCTTACATATTGTCCGATCAGTGAACACTTTTTAATGTTTCTTCGGCTTTCAGGTTACCTTCAATGTCCCCGTTCAATAATATTCCATATCAAAACCAACTCCAGCAAGCACAGCGAAACCGACATACGCCCACTGCTCCTAGTCCTCTACCACCGATATCCCAATTGAAGGGAAACTCGTCCTCCGCCTCTCCCAGTCCTGCGGCTGTCCCCACTAGTGGTAATTATCAACGTCAAATCAACGGTCAGGGTGGACGCTACGGTTCTGGTTCCAACTATTACCACACTAGTTATCAGCACCAAAGCCTTCTACAGCAACAGCATGACCTACAACAACAGTCACAACAACTACAGCAGCAGCTCCATCAACAACAACAAGAAGAACTCAAACAACAGCTTCAACAGGTTGGTACCTAGTTACCTAATTGGGCCTAGGTTATTGGGTTTTTCAATGGCTGGGGTAATATAATAATAGACATACTGTTTCATTTCCTTACTAATGTACTTACCTCCTAAAATGACCAAATTTAATTTATTTCAGCAGGCTTTCTATCCTGGATTGACGAATTCTTCTCAGCAGCACCAACCGCAGCATCACCAGGCTCAATCGCAGCACCACACGCCCAATCAATATGCCCCGAACAACCTTAACCCAACTAATAGAAACACCACTCCTGTCAGTGCTGGGATAAACTTATCTCGAACCCCCTCGAATAGCAACAACAGCGCATCTGCGACTGTCGTCAAACGTGAATCGCCTTTAGACCTGTCCGTCAAAACTGTCCGACAATCTGCAGATTCGACTGGACAAATGGAAAGCTCCAATTCCGAGTCTGGGACGACATACTACTATTTCCAACAGGAAGGCATGAGAGGTCATCATCCGTCGCATACCTCTGTTAGTAATAATCAACAGCAAGGCAACTTTCCGTCGTACGCAACCCTTCAACCCGCTACTACTCCAAAAGTGGATTTTTCTCCGAACTTTTCCCAAGTGAGTACGAGTATGGTGCCTACCAACTAACGTTAAGAGTCTACTTCCTCATTGTTGAAATCTTGTGACTTTCGTGATCTTCGTTCGCTTTAATAATTAGCTCCTTATGTGTTTCCAAAATTAAAATAAATTAACTAGGAGAGATGCCAATGCTGATACAAACTTAAAATCAACTTAGTTCTTGTTGGTAAATTCAACAAACTGAAGAATTGAAAATCATGTTAAAAACGTAATCCAATTGGGTTACCTAACAGGTAAAAACTTTAGAATCACAAATTTCACTGAATCAACATTAAGGAACATTTCAACATTTCCTCCATTTCCAGTTCTTGTTTGTTACTGATGGTGGCTTAACCGTCGAAATCGATTTAACTTTGTAACTCATTATTTTCGTGGAAATAGACAACGTTTTTCTCTTTAATTCCGGTTTCTCTTTTTATTGAAATGGGTTTCCACAACTTCGTCGCGAGTGATTTATTTCGTATTAAGGAACATTTCAACATTTTGTGTTACAATCTTATTTAAACACTGTGTTACTATATACATTGTTGTTGATTGATTTCAGCATGCTCACATACTACAGAGCCACCAGCAATTGCAGCAGCAGCAGCAGCAACAACAACAACAACAACAGCAGCAGCAGCAACACCACCACCATCACCAGAGTCCTCACACTCAACCTCAGCACCACTCAAGTCACCGGCAACAGCAAGTTCAATCCCAGCAGCCTGTTCAGTCTCAGCAGCAGTCCTCTTTGGCTCACCACCAGCAGGTGTCTCACATTCAACATCAACAGTCTCTCCAATCTCACGCTCTCCAGCAATCTTACGACAAACAGCGATGGAAAGAAAGTGGACAACATTCTTACCAACTGCCGCCTATGTCTTCTGTCGTGAAAGCTACTAGCGGAAATCATAGCTCTCATTTAACAGGTGGAAATCACAGCGGTATGGCTGGAACTTCTGGAAATATTAACCATCTATCTGGACACTACCATGTGAACCAATTAGGTCAATCTATACCTAAGCCCACGTATCCACAAGATCCCTCGCGTTATGCTCAAAATTACTTGAAGAGGCCTCCTTCTGGTGACCAATCAAAGGTAATTTAGCTTATTCAATAATTTTTACATGAATAGCAAGTGCTTACTGAATTGTTAAAATAAACTATTCACGGATGCGTTGTAAATTGTTTTAGATGAGCGCTCCTTCTGCCCCGAAGCAGTCCCGTCATGACAACTGGAAAGCAACAATTGACCAGCAGATCGAAAAACGGTTCAATTCCTATTTGTCATCCAAAGGTATCGTTAATGGAGATATGGGCAAACCTGCTACTCCTGTTGCACCACCGACCTCGTATCCAGTACCGCCTTCCAGGAACTACTATGATCACCCACAAGTTACATCTCAACACCCACAACTACATGGCTATCCTTTAGAGAAGAATAGCCACCACCAACCTAGTAACACTATAGGTGAATTACATGCTCGATTTCATTATCTAGTATTAAAACGGTCAAATTGCAAGAATGTTGAGGTTTCATTAAACCGTGTCGTTGTAGGATTTTTTTGTGACATTTTGAAACTTCCATCTTCAAACTGATTGCATCAATTCACTATTTTTAGGGTCAGGTAATGGAGCAGCAGATAAACGCGTTTTGTCCATACTCCGAAACTCCCTGGAGACTAAGGAGGCTCGTCTCCAGCAACAGCAAATGGTCAAATCACCGCTACAATATACAGAATTAACAACTCGTCCGACTTCTTCAAATGTTCAACCTCATACTCACGGACATCGTCATAGCTTACCAGCCATACACAGTGTGAATGCTGCCTTGGAAAGAGGTCCTCCTACAGCGTTCCCTCGTCTCTCAATACCGAAAGCTGTGAATTCCATTCAGGTAGGTGTTAGATACCTAGGAAAACTTGCATTTTACCTTCATAGTAAATTAATATGATTGCTGAGCTCCTATATTTTGTTGCCATTGAAGTAACAATGTGTGCTCTTCTTGTCAATTTGCAGGAGTCTAGTAAAAATGTGGCACCTTATCATGGCAGCAGTCAACACCTACCACCCTTGCTACACCACCAACAATCCCTACCTGCGCATCAACATCAGCAAGCTATGATGACACAGAGGCAATCAAATATAAGGAGCAGTAAAGCGTCTTCGGAAGTAGTGGATATCAGTGAGGATGAAGATATGTCAGCCCTCGGGCGGTTATCCAGTTCCAAGCCGTCTGTGCTACAGGCACTAAACACCTCGCAAGCTCCAGCTCATCAAGGTGGTAATGGAGCTCCCCCCGTTCCTCCAACATCCAAATCTGGAGAGTTTGATGGTCTCGCTGCTTTTTTGGCTGCCAGGATACGAACCAAAGCTGAGCTGAAACAGGTAAATCTCCTCCAAACCTTTTTAGGCCTCGAATTCAATTTCATATAGGTAACTCTTTGTCCAGCACTTGAACTGTACCTAAATTTATTTTTCCTCTTCAAATTTTTGTTAGCTACCTACTCTTTCGAACAGTTCAATACAGTAAAATTCATTGAACAACTGTCAATAAATGCGCCATCATCGTCGAACTCGGTGTTGGACTGGCCGTGTGTGTTGTCGCGCAGTTGGTCCTGCTGAGAGGACGGCTGATCACTTCGCCGGCACTTCTCTTTACTTAACTTGATGTAAAGCTCCGACGTGAAATGGTTGCATACTTACTCATCACCGAACTAAATATTTTTAATATTGTTTCAGCAACCTTCCTCCGATCAACCTGCTACTCCTGGTTCTAGTAGTTTGGCGTCTGCTAGTCTCTCATCGTCCAACTTTCGCTCTCCCTTCAATGGTAAGTTTAAAATTTGGGTTAAATATAGTCACCTAGTGTCCACCTACTAAGTAAAATTCTTACTTAACAGACTCAGTTTTTAATGTTGGTTTCTAGTATGACCATCCACTTATGCTCTACGATAGTTTTCTTCCTCCATGTTGAGTATTTGTGTTGTACAAGGGTTTCATCCATTATATTTGTCTTTAGATCTAGTCAAAACTCCAGGACCGACGTCTGATTTACTTAGCAGTAACACCAAATGCTCTCCTTGGACCAACAGTCCAAAGATGACCAAAGATCAACCTCTCGCTGCATCTTTCCCTCGGCGAAGGTAACTATTCTGCGCCCACTTGTAAATTGATTTTAAAAGTAATTGAATCAATCAGATACGAATGGTTGGTAGATTTCTATCTTCCACTCCTGACTTGTCTTCCCTTGAACTATTTTCGCAACTTGAACTCATGTTGCATGCTTGTGCTTGGATAGCTCTTCTATTCTCGAAAAGAACAGTGAAATCGAACAAAAAAGAACACCATCTTAGATAGTGATATTAATTTCTCTCGATGAGAAATTGATTTATTTTGATAGATTGTTTAGCAAAGGGGAAGAAGAGCAACCTTCTGTTGCTGACGCTGAGGTGCCTCCGGTAGGTGCGCTGCCTCCAACCTCTGCTTCTCTTCCGCCAAGAGCCTCTTCCAGCCACCGCTCCTCCTCGGAGACGTCGGTCTTCGACTTCCGGGAGTCTGACTCTGACGGCGAAGCGCCAACGCTTGAAAGGCAACCAGGCAGGAGACCTTCAGTCAGCAGTACGCCGACTACCGTCCCACCACCCGCTCCTCCAAAGGAAGTCATCTTCCCGACGACCCCCCTCGAAGAAGAGGTGAACTTTGAATATCTTTTAAATTGAACTATTTTGCGGATAGCTTGATTATGATTATAGAAGACCGGTGTTCTGACAATTTGGAGTCTCCACCAATTCGTTCGCCTTTTGATTTCAGTTAAAACCTGAGGAAGAATATACCTATGATGAATGGATGGCTCACGTTGAGGACCTTCTCGCTCAGTTGGAAAAAGAAAAGCTGAAGCGGTCAAAGCTTTTGGGGAAGAAATCGTCCATAAGAGGTGGGAAGGGCGGAGGCCGAGGGGCCGGAATGGGTGACCGTCCTGTAAAGCCCCCAGCCATCGTATTGGAAGTCACGCCGTTACCTACCAACGTCATCAAGCAAGAGGTAGGTTAATTGCTCTTTCTTGTGATTTCTTGAAAAATTTAAACTGTACCTACCTACACAAGTTTTCATTTTTTAAATGTAGGTATTTTAGTTTTTTTTATTAAAATAATAAATCAATAATAATTCATAATTTCCGATCTTTAAGGATCCGGCTGATGCAGAAGAAAGTTCTAGCTCTGTTGTGGCTCCTTTGAAAGTCGCTTCTTCGGCCGTAGTAAAAGAAGAAGCAGTCAGTGATTCTGAATCTCAATCTAAAGAATCTTCTACTCCACAGGTTGGTACAGAGATACCTTTGTTACACACATTTTCATGCAGCCACGAACCGGTAGTGTCTATTTGTTTACCAGTGATGGTTTACTGTTTAGTGTTTCCGTAGATTTATGCAGGTACTACGTTCAATTTGACAGTTTTGAGATAGCCCTTATTTATGTGAACTGATTCTACAACTGCTACAATTCACCATAACTCTAAATGTAATCCAAAGCCTATTTAATCTATTTAATCTATTTTTTTAAATCTTGTCAAATGGGTCGCAAATAATTGTGATCCTTTTTCATTTGCCTAATATTACTGCTTATTATTTCTTCAGGTGACGCCAGAATTGAAGGTGGAATTCAAAGAGCGTAGGGGATCTGGAGGCAAGAGAGGCGGTCGAGGACGAGGCCGAGGCGGAGGACCAGGCTCCAGAGGTGGACGCGGTGGTCGGACGAAAAAACCTGTATTTGGAGACGGTTCTGACTTCAAGAGTCCAGGATGGGAAGAGGAACTCTACAAATTCAAGATGTCGCTGAGGATGCCGCCTCGACTCATCAACATCCCTCGACCACCAGGATGGCCCAAGGCTCCGCTCAGTCTTCCGGATTTGGAGGTCTACCCCGACTCTCCCTGCACGAACGACTCCCTGGAGACCTTCCCAGGTGAGACAAGTCTTCCCTGGCTAATGAATAAATTTTGGGCCGGGAGCACATTTTGCATTTAAAATTCCTAGTCAAACTAGGAATCACCCATTACAGGTTAATCACAGCGTCAATGCCACCTAGACAGCAAATCATCCCATGGCTATACATTTAACGAATTACCAACCCGAAAACAGAATGAAAAGTAGATAGATAGTTTAGTACGCGCATAGTACTGATTGTACTATTCACCAAAAAGGCTCTCTGACGGCCATCAATGAGAGCTATGACAAAATGGTCAATTAGACTTGACACTGTATATTTAACGTAGACTATAAATTGGCACGTTAATATACAGGGTGTCTCAGATAACGAAGACCACCCCCTTAACTGCCTTAATAAATGGGTTCGAGGAAAATTCCAAATGGTAACCCCCCTTATTTTTTCTGTAGATCTCAAATAATACATTTTTGCGCACGTGCGCAGTGCGCACTAACTTTGTTATTTAAAATGGGAACCCCCATTTGTTATTGCAGATTCGGATTCTATGCAAAATTTCATAAATATTTGACACCTCAATCGATTTTTTTTTACGGCGCGCAACCCTACCGGCAAGCGCTGAAAATCGCTCATCCGTGAAATTGCGCAAAAATCTGATTTTCTGGAGTCTAGAGTGTGGCACATGACATTTCATTATTTTTCGACGCTGAATCACGTGGTGATATTAGTTTTTTTTAATTTTACTCGATTAAACTGAGAGAACAGCCTAAAACATGTTTTAATCAAGTCAAATTTATTAAGAATGAATGATACAACTCTCCGATAATAATAATTACAGGAAGGTACCTACTCATTGTCGCCAAGATATGATTGTGAATCTCGCGGTAGGTGGGTATTTTATGTAAATAGGATCTTTGTAGATGGGCGATCCATACAGAAAATAATAAACCGTTGTGTAATCATTTGCAGCGTTTTTTGTGTAGACCAAGATTCAAATGCCGTAAACGATCATTATATTCGCTCTAATAAGAACACAATATTGAACAGTGGTAGGATA
This sequence comes from Lygus lineolaris, assembly GCA_030264115.1. Taxonomy (NCBI): domain Eukaryota; kingdom Metazoa; phylum Arthropoda; class Insecta; order Hemiptera; family Miridae; genus Lygus; species Lygus lineolaris. Next base: position 33,723,189 of record JAEMON010000002.1, read on the forward strand.
GGTAGCACATATGGGTAGGTAGTTGTTGAATGTTTTGTAGGTACGTAGCTATTCTTATACGAGTAGATTGAGTTGAAACCTCATCTCCAAGATGTATTTAATTTCTAATGCGAAGAGGGTTCCTTGTAGCTATTTAAGGCTTTAATCTCCGGTCCTGTTATTGTTCAACGTGAAGTGCTTCATGCCTTTGTCGAGACGTGGACAGAGTCCTTGAGAATGCAGTGAGCTTTAATTGATGTCGTGATGAGATAAATGGACCCCAGCTCTACCTTCGCCGTTTTTTTATCTAGCTTTTAGAGGCAAATAAAGCTATCACCCCGTGACTCCAACTCAGTTGAATTCTTATGAACTCACCGTCCGATAGTGGGGAAGGTTAGACGATGATGTTTTTGCCTAAGCCTGGCAGTAACTCGTGAACACTCGACATGAGTCAGTCGATCTACGTGAAATGTCCGACCTGCGACAAACGCTACCACACGTCCACCGAGCTGTGCCCCTACTGCAGACCGGTCTCTTCGTCTCTTCTCACCCACAGCTTGTCCGACGTGGATCGGAAAATGAACGATTTCAAAGAGACGCTCGACAAAATGGCGCCAGAGCTTGAGAGAATCAAGAAGAGATTGGCTGAAGCTTGCAGACCTCGCGATTCGAAGAATCCCATTGATACTTCAAGCAGTAAACGTCCCTCCGGTCAACTCTGAGGACGATCTTCTACGACGAACTTACCTATTTGTTCTTCCACGTCATCATCTTCATGTTTATAAACGTGTCTGCTGTGAAAGTGCGTATCAAGGCATCGATCACATCATTGTTGGAACACCTGCGAACATTCCAATGGACTAGTTAGGTTCTACTTATGGTGATCCATTTTCTGGTTTGAATTAATTCGGCCCGCGAGATAATGAAAAACGATCTACTCCGCTCTCTTTGCATGTCGTATTCTGGATCTAAAAGTATGAGGGTTATAATTAAATGATTTATGTTCAATCTATTTTAATTTTTCATGTCAAACTTTTACATTGAGGATTTATTGTATCCCTGCCATAAATATCGCATAACGAAGTAGACTTAAGTAGTAACTAGCAAATTTTAAAAAAGTTCCTTTCATGCAGCATGATGAGCGAATTTTCAAAGAATAATTTTAACCGATTTAGTGGGTGATTCTTAATAGGAAATTTTACGCCGATTCCGAATATATAATAAGATGGTAATTTACACCAAAAACCTTTAAAAAAAAACGATTTTTGACTAAATTTTCACTCGAACATTCAATAAAAAACATCAAACAACAATCAAACAAAATCCAAAAAACAAACAAAAAATTCAAATTCAATAAAAAAAAAAATTAAAATAAATAAATCAAATCAAATCAAAAACAACAACAAATCAAAAATCAATCAAACAATCAATTTCAAATTCAATTTGACCTCTTGGAGTACTCCACAAATTCTGGCCAACGAACTCATCCTTTATTTTGATATTATTGAAATTTGGATTTTTTTTTATTGTGTGATTTGATAATTGTTATCTCGATTCCAGGGTCACATAAGTGTTAAATTTCAGGGATCGTTTTAGAATGGTCTGAAACGGATTTTCATGAAGACAATTTTCGAAAATTTGCATTACTAAAATTTCGAAGCCATTGCAATAGCTTCATTTTCTTCGAAAATTTGCTAAAATAACTGTATTCCCGCCATTATTTGACCTACAATGAGTAGCATCCATGTGTAGGTAACCGTAAGCTACAAAGCATTTTTGTTTCGATTTTTTTGGGAATGAAAAATAGGTACTTAAATCATTTTGTTGAATCGAATATTACGTTGAATTCAATATTGCTGTTTTTAATGCAAACAGGACGATGTGTTCATTCATTTGTTTAGAGTCTTGTTCTTTTCACGAAACTAAGACATGGAGGCGTAGTTGAAGGTAGACAATAAATAGGTAAATAGTTCAAAAGGTATATTATGTACTATATAAATTGTGTAGAATTTATAAGATTTAAATTGGTTCCCACTTACCTAATGCTTGGAAATCTCTTTTTAACCTACACTAGTTTGTTTTGTTTAATATTAAAGCTTGATAATTGCTTGATTTGCCTTCATCATTATCCTTTCTTACGAATAATTTATTGCCAACATGTTCGGTTGAATGTCATCTTATCAAGTTAATATCACCTTATCACGTTATTAATAGAGTCATGTTTTGTTTGAAACTCGTTCGTTCAAGAATGAGGGTTGACAGCTCGTTTCTTGCAGGAGGAATTCGTCTCATGAAGGTTGACTCCATGGTTTTGACTTCTAGGTTGTTTTTTTTTTTTTTTTTTTTGAAGAAGAATTTATTGTTCTCTCGGGTTTTATGGCTCCAGTCCTGAAGTAATGGGCAACTAGCGGCGGAATTTGAAATGGATTGAATGTCATTGATAGCAATGGATACCTTATTAAGGATGAGTCTACTCCTACTGTTTGCCAGAGAACAAACCACCGTACTTTCATTTGGTTTCTCGAATTATCCATCACAGTAAATAAGAGAACAATAATGATCAAATTCCATGTAAAACTGAAACCCGAAGTAATACGAGCTTTCGTCTTGTAATAATTGACGAGTTCATTAGAGAAGGTATCCGCTGTAAGCCAAAATTATCATGCTGTCGATAAAATTTTCCTAATTAGGCAGGTACATACTCTCGATCATTGATCGGCTTAAATTACTAGCGCGTTTGAAAAAAAGCCACTATCCGAATTCAAACTGTTGCTGTAGGAATGAAAACTTGTTTATTCATTTACTGTTTTGTTTACAAACATTTACAGGCTTTTAAAGTTGTACATAGAAGAACCTTTAAACATTTTACATAGGAACTTCATAAGAGCTACAACCTAAAAAATAGGTAGATATCCTCATTTTCAAGTTATCCTTGTAGGATTTTAAACCACAATAGATAATTAAAACGTTCGACTGTAATAACTTCCACAGGTTTCGAATGAATAATCCCAATAATATAGGATATCCCGTAGTCAAAAAAGGGCACCTATGTATACGCCTTAAAATTATACCTGTACCTAGGTGGTGTCAGAGTCTCAAAAAAATATTATTTTCTATTTAGAAATAGTCTGTTGTGCACTTTTAAAACGAAATTCATTAGCATTGAAACCTCTGTATATTATAGGTAAATCAAAGGTTCAAAAGGATGATAAGAAAGAAGACAAGAAGCCAAAGGAGGAAGACAAGAAATCTATTGCTAAGTCGCTGGGAGAGGATCAATCATTTTTGGATCGGTTGATGGCGAAGTATACCGCACGGAAGAAGAAGGTCAAAAAGGAAACTCCTACGAAAACTGACTCTAAAGAAGAAGTCATTCCAGAGCTGTTGCCGACTCCTAGCCTCCATGGCTCTAATAAGGTCAGTCACTCTTATTTTTCAATTCGTATTAATTTGTATGCGGTTGCAAAATTATTATTAAAAGCTATTATTTTTGATCTGAACTAGGCGTTTTTATTCTGACTACAACTATTCATTCGTAGGACCCATCGTTTCTTGGGTTTCGAAAGGAAACCATTCAGGAGTATCGAGCTGAGTTCCTCAAAACTGGGACGTTCACAGCCGAGGCTGATATGCCACCAACGATTCTCGAGACGAGAACGCGGACGGAGAACAAACTGTTCAAAGACCGGCTGACTATCAAAGAGGTGTTTGGAACTGAAAGACCGGCGTCTGCGCCTCCTCCTGGCACCACGACAGATGACTTGAGGAGACGTCAAAGGTTGGTATCACAATAAAAGATCGAGATCTAGAAAAATATAGTGTTTGGTAGTGAAAAATATGAGTGGTTGAAGATAGATGGGCAGTCCAATAAGTTGCACCTGAGAGAAAAGTAAAGACTCAGGTGAGGTCACCAGTCGTACATCTACTTTGGTTATTTAGACTATGTAGGTGCATACTAATCAGTGGCGAGGGCTTCATTCATCGTTAGATGCGGCGATGACTAGAGAAAATAGTGACAACAAATTAAAATCATTATTTTCCCAATCTTGGGGTTTATTTGGAGGAGGTGGAGGTCGAGATTTGAGGCAGAAGAGTCCAAAATGTTGAAAGCGCGTGGGAGAGAGGCCCCTCTAGTTGCTCCTTAACCCTTCAGCACCAAAACCCTTTGGCTAGTAGAGGGGAGGTGGCAGATCTGGGTTAGACCGCTTGATAGCGTGAAGGAGAAGTGAGAGGGAGGGGGTGGCTATGCCGAAGTAACCCCTCCAGGATCCGCACCATTCGGCGCATCCCGGTTATAGTCGGTTCCGCTCGGCATGACTCTTCCCCCTCCTGCCCTATCACCACATCCCTCCCTACTTTGTTCTATTCTGCAGAGTGCAGAACCACAACTTGGTTTGTACTTGGTTCTATTCTGTGAATTTTCGTAGATGCCCAGATGACGATATTTCGACCGTGTGCATCAAATTTTTCCCTCCTAAAATCACGTGTTTTCACCAACACTAATGAGACATATCCATGTACTCGAGTAGCTACATCCCACAAAGGGAAGTCGTCGGTGAGTTTTCCGTGGATCTCTCCATTTATGGAGAGCCTAAATCCTGAATGAAAGAAGAATACTATGGAGAAATCATTGGTGCATTCTGGATTTTCAGGGACGATTGGGTATTAAATTCTTCCTATATTAATCGTAGGCACAGTTAATAAAAATTATTTTTTTAATGATTATTATTTATGAATTAATGATTTATGAAATAATGATTTATGAATTATTATTTATTTAATGATTAATGAAAATTCGAAGAAAAAACTTTCCAATTGACGGCTGAAACATTTTCACATGCATCTACTTGCGATGACTCGGAAAAAAAGTCACGCCTCGCCCCTGATACTAATCTTCACTATCGTCTATTCTATAGTCTTGAACAGGTAGATAAAGCAGCTTAGATAAAGATAAAAGATGCTGCTCCCTTACTAAAAGATGATAGACTCATTTATCTTGTTCAGTATATAAATAAGGAACTAACATCCACAATATTTTCAGGCTGAGAAAAAACAAACAGAAAGAGAAGAAAAAGAGAATGATGGTCCGCGCCAAGAAAGAGAAGCTACATCAGAGTCCCGGTTCTGGCAAAAATAAGACCTTCAGGAGAAAGCTTAAATCCTCCGGCTTCGACTACATTAGGAAACCTAAGAAAAAAATTCCTGGTCCGAAGAAGGATTCAGATCATCCTCATAAACCTAGAAAAAAGGTAAATTATGCTTTACCTGGTCACTCAGGAGCTATGCGTTGTACTGATAGGCCCACTATACTTTACGGTGATATCATGTATCGAGAATAGGGTCAGAACTAGGTGTATTGTCTTAGTTCTGACCCTGTTCCCAATACGTGCCGTCTCAGGAGCTACTCAGTATCTATATTGAAGTAGGCACCTTTACGTTATCGATGGTACGATTTCTCATAATCAATTTTGTTTGTTTCAACAGAAAGTTCAACCAATGACCGAGGAGGAAATCGAAGAAACTATCAAGTCGTGGACTCTAAACAAAGGGATCGGGGAAACTGTTCTTCATCGAGCGTCAAAGAATGGTTTAATTGTAAGAACATGCTCATTAAATGTTAGACTGGGTAGATACCCATCATGGTATCGGAATAGGCCACGTGCATGCCCACCTATTTCAGGTTATTGGCATGCAGTCTTAATCGTGTTTAGGGATGCAAAACCAGTCGCCAACAATCGATTTTGAAGATCGTTTCTCAATCGAAAGCTTAAAATTGATTGCTCCAATTAATAGAAAATCGATTTTTCAAGAAACTCATTTAATTTTTTTTTCAATTAAATAAAAATTATGTCAATGCTTTGGTAGTGTGGTATTTTACCCATAAAAATTCGGTAGGGTTCATCTATTTGAAATTCAACTTTTTTTTTTTTTTTTTACAAAAATAATGGAACTTTCAATGGGTGCATGAAAAATAAAATTATAACGGTGGGGTCATTCAAGAATCTAAAAACTTGCTTGGTTCGGATTTTTCGGACTCAGAATTTTTTTGCAATAGATTTTTGAAGACTAAAAAAATCGATTTCGGGCAAAAAATCGGAACAATCAATGGATGGCAAACAAATCGAAAATCGGAGGTGACAAATTTCAAATTCTAAATGGGGTCTGCGCATGATTTTTTTTACAAGTTTTATTGAAAGGGAATCAATTCAAAATGGCCAAAGTGGGGT
>JAEMON010000002.1:33751956-33773904 GCA_030264115.1 Lygus lineolaris
TCTTATAGGAAATTTCACGGTGATCCCGAATATACCATATTTATGTTTAAGGAGGTAATTTACACCCAAAAACCTCAAAAATGCTTTTTTTGATCGATTTTTTACTCTAAATGTTCAAAATTCGACCCCTTGGAGTAGCCTACTCCAAAAATTCTGGCCTACGAACTCAGCCTTTCTTTTGATATTATTGACATTCTAGAATTTTTTCGGATTTTTAGCTCGACTCCTCGGTCAGATATCGTCTCGAGTGACACATATATGAATATATACATATAAAAAAGTGTTAAATTTCAGGAATTGTTTTAGAATGGTCTGATGAAGAACATGTTCAAAAATTTGCATTATTTAAATTTTTAAGCCATTGCAATAGCTTCATTTTCTTGGAAAATTCGCTAAAACGTGAAAAGTGGTTAATGTGGTTATAAGGCGTGGGTAAATGAATTGTCGTTAGTCCTCTAGTGTCGATATTCCTGCACGTTTTGTGTTCACTTGGTTCACCTATCTACGAGTATATTTGAATTGAATACCTTCGAAACCAACTGAATATCTCCTTTTCATATCCATTGATTTCAATGACGAGGTTTACTCTCATGTTACGTCAATTTTTAGCCGAGTACATAATTTACTGTCGTTAACCCGTCGTTATAGCGTTAATACTTCTTCACGTTTTGTGTTCACTTGGTTTAAACGTACTTAACATATTAACGTCTCAAGTCTCAATCCATCAATTTCACTGACAAAAGTTTTACGCTCTTGTTTTTTTTTTAATTCTGTGAGACCGTTTTACAATAAACATACTTTAATGACAATAAAATAAAACACTTTCATAGTTGAACTGGTATTAGATCTTCTTACATGGGAGTAGGTCTCAAAAGTCTCGTAAAATGGATAAATAGTCAGTTTTTTGGTAATTGTTTCATTTGAAATTTCACATTCACTCACAATGTAATCATGTCCATGGTGTGACGAAGTCGTACTAGTCGCCATTCATCCAGTCTTCTGAAATCGTCACAGACGAGAGGGTTGAGGTGGTTTAAACTCATGTTACAGTCAATTTTCAGCACTGTAATCAGAAATTCGCAAAAATATCAAGTGTCATAATTCCGTTGTTTTTAGGTCTGTAGGTCTGTTCCAAACGCGGCGGGTCCTTTTAAGGTCGTATATTTTATCTGCGTAGAACTCTACTGTGCACATTCAGTTCCTATTCTCATCAGTAGACAGTTCTTGCAGGTATACGAGGAGCGAGTCGGGTTACGCGTAGGGAGCTCAACGAATAGAAAACCGTTTGTGCACTTGTAGAGTCATCTCGTAGCACAAATGGAATTGGACTATTCATCAACGAATGGGACTCCGAATGGACTCCCAAAAACGAAGATAACCTTCGTTGAAGGTAACCATACTGTCACCATGGGTTGAATTTAATTGAAAAATTGCTTTATTTACGATAGTAGGTAGGTAGGTATACAACAACAGTATACAACATAAGAATTAGTAGGTACTCGTACATAATAGGTATAGGAAAGGAAAAAGGATATTCCATAACTACCTACCTACCTGTTTGCTCAACAACCCAACCCAATAGTGTTGCTCCTGAATAGCCAAAAATTGGTTCCAAATATGACAGTCTATTAGGGTACAAAACTGTGACACCTGGTAATTTATAACCGCTCTCAGGAATGCTCACAGCAACGGGTATTCCAAGCCAGCCATGCCCCCCCCCCCCCCCCCCCCCCCCCCCCCCCCCCATTTCTACCGAAGCTGGAGGTTAGCGTTCCATAGTCAGGTCCGTTTCCCTACCATTGACCTATCAGGCCTCATACAGTTCCTGATCTTCATTTTCGAGAATCGAGAGAAACCCATAAGAGAAAATTCTAAACAACAAGAACTTCAAAATCCCTCCTCCCCCTCCTCGAACCCTACGCCTTGAACTCTACGAATTCCATCCGTCTCGTAGGTTAACTCGTGTCCCAACTCTCACACTCGTACAATACGACTCAGGGGTTAGCATCTGCTCATGCTCCCCCTAGTAACGTCCTATTCGGAATCCCGACTCGCTCCTCGTTTACCTGCAAGAACTGTCTAGTGTATCAGATAGAATGTACGACCCAACAAGGACTCTGTGTCGCCTCCCACCCACTGGCCTCTCTCCTTAACGTGAGACCTTGGTCTGCAGAGCCACTAGAATGAAGGAGGAATAGGAGTGAGGAGATCAGAATGAATAGCAGAGAAGTTATCTTCAACACTCACCCAGCTGATCTCACTTCCTCTCAATCTTACCCCAAGAAGAACGTGTAGGAGCAATAGGGTATAGAAGATTGTTCGTGGTGTTTTTATCGAGACGAATTTCTCTTGTTGCTAATGATTACTAATGATTTCTTGAGATTTTCCAGGTACCTCATTAGGTACCTACTTGTCATCTTCTCATCATCAGCAAATCAGTAAATTCACACCAAAAAGTTCTTGTTTGTTCCTAATAGTCGGAATTGATTCGACATTTTAACTCTTTTAATTCGAGGAAATTTATTTAAAATGGCAAATTTATTGTGTTCTTAATTTAAAATGGGTTTCTACAACTTCATCGCTGCTAATAGGTACATACCTAAGTTGGCCGATATCTTGTTGATCTTTTGACCTACGGTCTGTTCCAACTAGCTGAGGTAGGGTAGGGGTATTGTTCGAATATTATAGCTGCGTAGAATCTTCTGCGCACAATCTTGTCGACAATTTCTTGATGAGAGTGTGCTCTAAAGGTTCTTCCTGCGGAGTTGAAATATTCGAATATTACCTGCACCGCAGCTATTTGAAACAGTCGGAATTCATCTCTCCATTTCCAGTTTGTAGTTTCATTCAAAAGTCCTTCATCTTTAAACATCGATTAAGCAATATGAGTGCTCGAAAAAACACTTGTTTTTTGAGTTTTTCTTAGTACTTACTAGTTTGTTGATCTTTGGATAATTATTTATTCCGAGTGAGTATTAATGTTGTATGAAATCTACATCTCATATTATAGCTTACTGCATTTTTCTGTAGGTTCTACTTCCATCCAAGGTCGACCAGCGGTTGAAAGTTCAAAGCCAGATGGGAGCCCCAGCTCGGGAAGTCAGTCTTAGTCACAATTCGATTTGCCGAGTGAGAGGTGGTTCTGTTGACCTGGTTCTAGTTGAACCAGCGAATAATGTAGCTCTGCCTCTTGAAAAATTAATTCCGTAGCAATCAAACGTACTGATGATAGTGATCCCTTTGATGTAGTTATAACTAACCCGTGCGTTGCACAATGTGTCGCAATGATCACTTGATATACATTCGATTTGTAACCTGATGGTAGAAGTAGGGGGAACATTTCCTGGATCCAGGTTGACTGGCATTTTCACAAGTTTTGAATCATACTGCATGGAGACAGAATGGCCGAAAACCCCGAGTTTACTCCATTCACTACCACAAAATTCTCCATCTGGCTCAGATTTAAAAAATTGCAAATAAGTTATGAACTAATTTAGACAAATACAAATATATTAAACCGTTCACATACATTTTCGGTTAAAACCTGTGACTGTGAAAAGCGGACATCAGACGGCCAGGAGTGTAAAATTGAGATTGTGGTAATAACAGGTACATAACAGAAAAAATGCTTGCAATTTCATGATTTTAGCTGATTTCCTCCGAAAATTCAGCTATTGCAAAAGCTTCAAAATTTTAGGTTACCAATTTAGTAATTACCATCTTAAACATAGACCTGGAGTCTTCTTATGGTGTATATTCGGAATCAGCATAAAATTCCCTATAAGAATCACCCACCAGATCGGTTAAAATGGTTTTCTGAAAATTCGCTCATCAACTCATGCTGTTGATCAATACCGACAGACAGAAAAAATATTTTATTAATAGGTACCTACAGATACCTACAGGTACCTACAGATACCTATTAATGGGAACTTGCATGGGTCGGAATTTTGCATTTTGAAAATTAAAAACTTGATTCAGCGCCCTTCAAAATCCCCTGGTGCCAATTTTAAGCTTGGAATTACGGCTGGTTTGCCCAGAAAATGGGTTGAAAGGGAGCGCTTGACGTCATTTAGCTTCCACAAAAGGGTTCAAATTACAAGACCCGTTTTCAGTAATTTTCAATCATCGGATACCCCTATTATTGCACCTTTTTGGAAATCGCCTCATTAAGATCTTTCAAATTACAAAATGAAAAATGGGTTTAAAAAAATAGTAAACAGAATCCTCATTCAATGGTCCACACTCCTGCCGATTTGATACCCAAGTTCTCTGCATGTAGATATAGGTACACCACCTACAGAGTTCATCATTTGCGTGAAAATATTGTATAGAATAGAGCCTTTAAGGCACCTATAGGTATTTTCTGAAGAATATCTTTTTCCCCTAAATAGTATTCTGAGTGCCAGAGTAGACTACTTCTTCTCACACATTAGATGGTTCGCCCAAGGCGAGCAGCGGCGTCAATGCTCAGAATTCAAATGATCTCACGAGTTTCATCACCCCGACTAACGACGGGAGATGGAATATCAGTAGTTTCAGGTCTCATTTCTCTCTCATCAATTTAGGCGTTCTTGTCATGAGTATGTTACTCTTTACTGCAATGTGGGTCTGAGTTATCAAACTTTGAAAATTCCTTCGAAATTTAATGTTGTAATATGTTATTGGGAATTGGGTTATGGGGGGAAATTGTAATTGGGTTATTGTTAATATGTTAATTAGTTATTGTAGTATAGTAATTCTTAAGTTGGCCAATATCGAGTACAATCATGTATAATTGAGGGATGGAAGGAACACGGAGCATCCTACCTAACAGTAATTGTATCAGGAACTTCAGGGAGTCTAAATGGGGTGGCTCGAGCCATAAATCGATTATCAAGTTTTAAACCTGTTTACAACTTCAATCGTGCAATTCGCATGAAATCCAAATACGAAACTTTTTTTCAAGTTCTCCTAAACTAATAAGTAGGTAAGTAGATAAATATATTATTCGAGTTAAAATCATTAACATCCTACTTTTTTCGAATCGCGCGAAAATCCAACAGATTTTGAAATAGCAGATAATGTAGTTGTTTCAAATTTTCTGTTCAACCTGTAAGCCCTTGTGGGGAGCAAACTTGTGGTCTCATTTGAATTAAAACATTTGAAACTTGAGTCGGTAGGTATTTAATTTAAAATCGTAAAAAAAACATACCCTTTTATTGAGGTAGGGCGATTATAAAAAAATATGATTGATATGGTATGGATGGACCATTTCCTTCTGGGATTGTTAAATGGGTTTGGAGTCTGTTGTTATGATAAGTAATAGATTATAAAATAGTATCTCCTATTTTCTAACTCTCAGTTACGACTGATAGTAATAGTCCGGACGTTAAAGGCATCCACTAGGGCGAACCTTGCATTTTGTGACACAAGCATGAAACTTGGTACACATGCTGTTTAAACCCTATTCTTTCGATCTGAGATGGTAGCCACCGCGGGAGAGCGCGCTGAGCAGCTGTATTGCTGGTTGCCTACCACCTAGGGGCTTGACGCTAAAAGTGACTGTATGTCGTCTTTTGCGGCTGATTTGACTTGATTACTTGACCATTTTCGGTGAAATTTCAAGGGATTACGCGAGTTAGACCCTAGAGGGTCCCCTATGAATTTCATCGCCATCGGACCACTAGTAGTGCGCATGCGCAAACGTGAATTTTCCTGGAACTACGATTTCTCTATTACTAATCGACCGATTTCGCTCAAATTCGGAGGGTAGTTGGATATTGACAATTACCTTCGAATTTCAACACGATTCTATCAGTATTACCTATTGCGCATTCCCAATTTGAAATTAGTTTCATAGCCGTAACTCCGGAACTACTCAACCTATTCTATTGAAATTTTCAGAGATTGTACGGTTTATCCCCTACTCAGTTCCCTATTAATTTAATAGCTATTAAGCTTGCAGGGCAAAATCGATCTCAAATCGGATTTATTTACCAAAAATGGTAACCAAACAAGTTCCTTGGTGTGGAGGGACGGATTTTTTAAAATTTGTTTTTCGGATTCCATTGTAGACCATACCTATTATATTTTAGTAGGTACCTAGTGACTTTGTTGTAGGTAAGTTTCTACTAAAGTGTAGAATAGGTAGTAGAAAGGTCCTGGCAACTCTGCCTCATTATAGATGGGTTCAACATTGTTTGGTACCCATTCTTGAGGAAAATTTGATGTCAGTATGAAGGAAATTGTTTGCTTCAAGCTTTATACGAGGGTTGTTCCAAAAGTAAGTTCCGACCTGCTAGTAAAAATTCAAAAACAACGAAAAGTTACAAAAAAAGGTATATTTGTATTCAGCAACATCTAAACTATTTTTCTACGTAACCTTCCATTTTTCCAAGTATTTGCGATAACGGTATTTTTAAGTACGATGGAGTTCCTATTTGCATCCAAATTGCATAACCAGCTGTTAGCCGCATCTTTAACTTCTCCATCCGTCCCCTTCTCCATCTGTTTTCCCCACCCACTCCGTTCCCCAGACTTCGCAACGAGCGGTTTCCATCTATTCCAGGGTCTCAAAATCCACCTGGGAGGAATGAAATTCCGAACGGATGGATAAGTTAAAGATGCGGTCAACAGCTGGCCATGCAATTTGGATGAAAATTGGTACGCCATTGGACTTGAAATAATTGAATACCGTTGTCGCAAATGCTTGGAAAAAATGGGCGGTTATGCAGAAAAATAGTTTAAATGTTGCTGAAAACAAATATACCTTTTTTTGAAACTTTCCTTTATTTTTTAATTTTTACTAGCAGGTAGGAACTTACTTTTCGAACAACCCTCGTAAAGACTAAACTTGAAGATTCGAGAATTTCTCTTGATTGTAGGTATATAATAGATCTGATGCCTACTTCGGAGTTCCGAACGAATACATTCATGGACGTCTTGTGGAGCTCGGCTCACCGTGCTTCTTCTTCCGTGGGCTCTGTAATAAGTTTCATTTTCCCCGCTCTCATTATACTTGTAGGTAACTTACCTGGTTCACGCTTCCATAAACGCTAAGATGAAAACCTCTCTAGAAACGTTTCGCTATTACCATCTCGTTCTCCTCGAATTAAAACGACTCCTGAAACTGACTTCTCCAGAGCAACAACAATAGGTACTCGTAATAGTCATTCTTTCCTTGCTCTTATTTGTTGGTAAATGTTATTGTGACGGTATCATAATAATCTTTCTTTTGTTAAGTTTTTAAGACATTAGATTCGTTCGTTGTTGGTTGTTTGACATATCTCCATAGAGAAACGAATTGATCTGTTCCTTTTTCGTAAATCACAGCCCCTCTACAAACCTATAATAGGATGTCTACTGCTATCCTGGGGGAAACTTCAGAAATTGATTCTACAGGTAATTTCCAACAAAAAGACTTTTTGTTTCTCGTGTTGTTTGAAGTGTCTCTTCGAGTTTTTTTAAACCTCTATTTTCGTGAAAGGTTTTCAATTTTCAGAGTTGGTTTTTTCCTTCGACCTTACATCTCTTGAGGGGGCAAGGGACGGAGCCCAAAATTTCCTCAAAGATGTCTAAATCTCAGCTACCAAGGGTTTATTTATAAGAACTCTTACTATAACATTATTACTACTTACGACCAATAGGTTCAAGAAACTGATAACCTCCCCTCCCTCCCTAACCATTTTAGCGTCGCACAGTTTTCATCAGCCAAATTTCAACAGTTTTTGATGGTATTGGCGGCATTCTTCCTATTTTATCATTCTCCAGGGGGATGAGGTGCCTTCATGCCAATTTAATTTTTATAAAGGATGTGAAAAATTCAAAATTTTTAAATTGAAAGTATATTTACATAGCTGATCCTCTTGGAGAATCGTAAAACAAAAAGAATGCCGCTAACCGCATCAAAATCAATCAAAAATGGGCTGAGAAAAATGGGAAAAACTGAATTTCATGGGTCCTTTGCCGCTTAAACAGCCATAACTCCCTTAACTGACGGTGTAAACTCAAAAATAAATATACCATTGGAAAGAGCGTTAAATTTCCTGTAAGAATGGCCTACTAACTATCTTCAACAGTTGATTTTAAAGGCTCAAAACTCAGCCCGAAGTTCAAATTTCAAAAATTTCTCGAAATTTGACTTTTTTTCACGCATTGTTTTGCTTCTAAACCAATACTATTGAGGTGAGCACTCAACAGGAAAAACGTCTCCAGGATCTGAGCTTTCCAACGGTGTAGTACTTTTCAATATTGGTGCACTCATTAGGGGAGAAAATTGTGTTTTAATGCAAAAAAAAAAAAAAAAAAAAAAAAAAAAAAAAGTGGGGTTTTCAAGGTGTTTTAGGGTGTTGACGAGCCAGGACCGCCCAGAGCTGGGCAGGGCCCCAGGGATAAAGTCTCATAGGGCCCCTCCCCACGGGAAAATTGTATAATTTATAAATAGGAGTAAGTACCTACTGGACGTACTGTTAAACATTTTCATTTTATTTTGCTTTAAATACACTGTTTTATACATTTTTGTTTTATTCATATTTTCTTTTAGTTTAGTTTCCAATCGCATAATATTTTTTCTTATAAGGGATATGTAATGAATAGCTACGTAATCAATAATGTAAATACGGGGTGTCCACAGATCGGGAAAAATGCTGGATAATTGTAAAACAATCGGGAGTTCGATACGAGTATAATATTGCTATGATAAGAGAACAATTTACGAGTTCACTTGTTTAATTTGGCGAGGCCGGAATCAATTTTTATTATTAATAATATTTTGCACTAGCACATTCAGCTCATATTTTGCTGAGCTATTGAACAATTGAGTTTAATCTGAGCAATAAGTATTGGGGAAAATTCAATCAACACAAAGGTTGCTATAAGACCCCCCCCCTTCACCAAATCGGTTGAAAATATTCTTTGAAAATTCGATCATCACATCATGCTGCATGACTGGAACTTTTTGTTATTTTTTGTGAACACTCCAGACCCCCACAAGGATCTGGTGTATGATGGATAAATACTGTATTTTTCATCCACTCATTCCTTCCAGGATGCCTCTCCCTAAGCGGCAAATCGAACCTGTTCACGTCGCCAGAGGGACGATCCCGGAAGAAATCGGATTCCCCAGCGAGCTCGAAGCTGTTACGAATGGCACGCTCGCCAACGCTGTACGGCAGTTGTCGTCTCTCAGCAGACATGCTGAGGATCTGTTTGCTGAACTCACCAGAGACTCGAGGGGCATCGCAGCCAGGGCCAACTCACTGCAGGCCCGGCTGGACAGGCTCTCGGTCAAAGTCACCCAGCTGGACAGCACCGTAGAGGAAGGTATGTTGAGTCATCCTCCTTCCTTTGTATGCTTTGTGTGTTTATTCCGTAGAGTGAGATTTGTGATGCAGTCCTTGTATCGCATGTAGTTTCCTGGTAATGCCTAATAATTTTGTTCTAAACAAACTCTGTCCACAAACGACACTTCATTTAATGAGTTGTCGCATTAACCTTTTGCCCTCCTAGTAAAATTATCGTCATTGTACAAATCCCAATTTCTCTTGTACGTGTCTCATTATTCAGAGATTACTTTAACTTACTCACAAAAGATAGGAGGAAGGGTATATTTCATATATTATTATTTATTATTTATACATATGGAAAGTGGTGTAGATATTGTACCCCAAAGAGGTGTTTCTCTGTCGTGTTGAAAAATTCGTCCTAACTTACTTGTGCGTGTGAACATATTGATAATGTGTGTTGTAGTTTTATCGTAAAATTGTTTTTTATTTTCTATCGTATCCTACACCCAACTGTTTTTCCGATACATCGTAAACGATTCGTATTATTTTATTGCTGTTTAGTTGGCAATTCTGTGGCTGTGAGCCCTCACCTGTTGCCTCATCTCCATAAAGCTTAGTCAGTATTCTGTGATGTCGAGATGTAGTTCTTAGTAAATTGTTTCTCCTACCTAAATTGTGTCCGCGTATTATTTATACCGCCCCGGTTCGTTTGATAGGTCATGGGCACCAGTTTACGTTTTATGTGCCAAAAACGGCAGTTGTTGTTGGGTTTTAGGACAGTTCCGTAGGTTTTGTGCGCAAAATGGCTGGTTCAAACCACACACCGTCCATCAAGCCGTTTGATGGAACAAACTTCGGAAACTGGGAATTTTGGTTTCGACTAGTGCTCGAGGAGAAGGGAGTGCTAGATGCGATAGACAAAGAAATTCCGGTAGCAGATCCCAAGAAACCCGAAACTGTGACAGCTTTGACTGATTGGAAAAAGTTGGACGAGAGCCTAAAGAAGACTTACCTTAAAACTGGCATGGTTTCTCGAATTCAAATTCAGAAACGATGGCGCCGAATGGAATTCAAAGGTGATAAGCCCCTACATGAATTTTTCTTCGAGTTTGGAAACTTTTGTTCAGATCTACGTACTGCCGGTGGGAAAGTTGATGACGCCGAAGTAATCATTCAGCTTTTGGTTGCTATGCCGGAGGAGTACGACAACGTCGTTTCTGCGATTGACATCGCGTTTAATGATGGAATTGATGGGGATTCGTCGAAAATCACCTTGGATTATGTAAAAAATCGGCTGTTGGCAGAGGAGGACAGACTTCAAAGAAGAAGCGGCCATGATGAGAACCTAGAAGGGGCGGGGCCTAACAAGCAGTTTGACCAACATGCATTATCATCGTTCAAGAAAGGCTCAAGGAGGCCAAGCTCATCCTCGAATAAGGAAAATTCATATAGCAAGGGAAATTTTGCGACCAAGTCTTCTCATTTTTCTGGAAAATGTTTTTATTGCAAGAAACGCGGACACAGACAGGAAAATTGTCGTTTGAAGAAGGCGCAACAACAACAAGCAATGATAACTGAACAAGAAGTGGAGGAAGATCCTAACTCGGTTTGCTTCTTGTCGCACACTCCAACGCATGTATTCTGACTGATGCACAATCCGTAGTCTCATTACTCAAAAACATTAAGATTGGAGATAACCCCCACCAATGATCCAAGACATATTGCAGCTTGTAACCGCATACAGAGACACGACCAATTAGTCTATTTGCTTCCAGTGGATTCCCGGACATACAGTTATATCCAGAAACGTAGTCTGTGACAGGTTGGCCCGATGCAGCGCAGAGAGAGGGGAAATCACCACAATGCCAACTGCATCACACGAAGAAGCCAAATCAATCTTTGACACAACCACACAGGGGACTCATCAGAACGAGCACGCTATCCGATTGATTACCGCTGGCTGCTGGACAGAAAAAATTCTGGAAAATTCCAACCTGAAGCAGGAATGGTTTAAGGGAGTCAGACCACAACAGGTTTATAACTGTCATCAACAGACTACTCACCGGACACGGTAACAACAGATATTTCAAGTACTTAATGAAAATTGATCTATCTCCTGTCGGGAGTGGCTGTCCTGGATCACACCCTCAATGATTGCCCTAACTTAACATCTGCAAGAGAGGAACTATTTCGCAAATACCAAACGGACAACATCCAAGAATTGCTGAAGACAGCCATATGCAATGTGTGAAGTCATTTTTGTTAGAAATTTGTTAGTAGAGATATCGATTGTGGGATCGTGCATAAAGTTATATGAAGATAATCAGTCTACCACTAAGATTGCCACAACAAAGGAGACAAAGCGCTCAAAGCATTTTGATGTTAAGTTCCATTTTGTGAGAGATCTGATTGAGGCTGGCGAATTCGAGTTGATGTTTGTTCCCACAAAGTTGCAACTCGCTGATCTGATGACGAAGCCTTTAAGCGCTAACAATTTTTTCGATTTGGTTAGAAAACTTGATTTGTGTTAATTTATTTTGTTTTAAAATTGTAACTATATGTTTACAGATGTTGAAAAAACCTTTTAGAAGCCGTTGGACTTGTGTTTTATTGTGGATGTTGATTTGTTGTTTGATACATAAGTTTGCAGAATTGAGAGGGGGTATTATTTTATTGCTGTTTAGTTGGCAATTCTGTGCCTGTGAGCCCTCACCTGTTGCCTCATCTCCATGAAGCTTAGTCAGTATTCTGTGATGTCGAGATGTAGTTCTTAGTAAATTGTTTCTCCTACCTAAATTGTGTCCGCGTATTATTTATACCGCCCCGGTTCGTTTGATAATTCGTATTCGTGTTATTTCCTTATTCACGCTGAAACTTTCGTGTTGTTGCGTGGTAAATAATGCGAATAATCAGCTTTTGTGCGTAGATGTTTTATTTGTCGTTGTTCTCATGTGATACCTACATCTAATGTACAGACCGAAATGTGTGGCTTGAGAGGAGGTTCGTCGTCACAAGTCGTCTACTCGCCCTTATAGTAATCCAGGAAGGAGCTGTCGCTAGGAGATTGTGTAATTCAATCCACGGGCACATTCAGTTCGTCGAAAAGAAGTTATTGAATGGCAGTTCAACCGAGTACCGAATTAGAGACCTTATCCCACGCTTACGAATCCAATCCAAACTAGTCAACTTGGTTTTTGTCATCTGGCATTTTTTATTTTATTTTTTTTTAAAATAAAATTGACACATTTTAACTTACTATTTATTAACGTCGATGACTGGAACTATCCAGTTATTTTTTTCTCCTAATAAATCGTCACGATTTTGATGATTTATGCAGTCCTGTGGAGGGGAAAAGGTAATGAGAACATGTAAAATGATTTTAAAATTCATTATTACCTATTGAATATGAAAACTTGAAACCTCTTTGTGGTATATTACCATTTCTGATACTAATTGACCCCTATTATTTAACTTAGAGTTGGAAAACTGTTGCTTTATAGAAAAATATCGCTTGTAGAGAACATTTTCCGTCCAAACCAACTTATAAATCAAAATTCAAACCCAATTCTATTACCAGAGTAACTTATTGACGGTATCATAATGTTGTATAACTTTAGTTGTGATTTTAACTATTCTCTTCTTACCTTTACATTGCCACAAGGAGGAGAAAATAAGGTTTGGAAGGGTACGTAAAGTTAGGTGATAGAAGCCGGCCCTGGATATTTTTAAAAACCTTTCAAATGCTCATACTTAGTTGAAGAATCATAGACATCATCCTTTATGAAAACTTTTAATCCCAACTCTCAATAATTGTTATTTCATCAATAAAACCCATAGTTGGAAGGTACATTTAATTGTAAATATTTATAGCTGTAATTAGTTCAATAGTTAGATGATAATCTTCCCTACTCCCTGTAAAATCGAGTGTTGTTTCTTTAGTGAGCTGGAGAAATCACCACCTGCGCACCCTCGTATTTATACGTAGGTCCTTACTGTTGATAGCTTGCCAAAAGATGGACGGAAACTCGTCATTCATTTTGTTACATACTATCCGACGCTGTTCGGAGAACCTCTTATTGGTAGTAGTTGAGAGACGGACAATGTTCTTCAATCTCCAGTTCGTTGTTCATCCCTGGAAAGACTGAGGAAATCCTCTTTCTTTATTGAGTTATCATAGTGTAAGGACCTCATTGTCTTCGATAGTACCATCTACTGCGTTCTCGTCCTCGTTCAAAGCATTTATAATGAAAACCATCCGAAATCCGAGGCCCAGTTATTTTGAGATGGGTTGGTGGTAGGTACTAATTCATACGTTAAGCCATTTACCATTTTTTTACCGACTTCAAAACAGGAAAGATCCCCCTATTTCGACCTTAGACATTTTTAAACATTCCACTATTCCATATGAACACGGTACGTTTGTCAATTTACTATATCACGAGAAATTCGCCCAATGACCCCGGTATCAACATTCGAGCGAGCCTTCTGTTATTTTGATTTTGTCACTCGTAAAAAGTTACATTTTATGTTGTTGGTTTCAAGTGAATCAAGATTTTCAACCGGGTTTTTCTGGAAGCAGAATTTCCTCTATAGTAGGTTGTATCAGGTTGTCCTCACTTGACTCTTCCAATCTTTGGATCGATTCTACTGCATTCGATCTGTTACATCGATTCTACTACATTCGATTCTACATCGATCTGCTGCAAGTGTCTCCTATAAATTGTTCTAAAACCCCTTTTTTCTTTTCTCGGAGTAGGTAATTTCATTTTCAAGATTCGCCCATGTAGGTTGTCACTGAAATTGATGAAAAACCATCTTTATCTTCCTTATAATGCACTCATGCCATAAGACATTAATGATATTATGTTTTTTCCCAAAAAAGAGAAATGTTTATTGTGTTTTTATTTCAGTTCATAAAAAAGGAGTTATGGTCATTTTCGTGACAATAGACAGTTCTTGCAGGTAAGCCAGAAGGGAGTCGGGATTCCGAATAGGATGTTACTAGGGTGAGCACGAGCAGATGCTAACCCCTGAGTTGTATTGTACGAGTGGATGAGTTCGGACACGAGTCGACCTACGAGACGTTAACGGTAACGTGCGAATTGGATGGAATTCGTAGGTTTCAAGTAGTGATTTTGAAGTTCTTGTTGTTTAGAATTTTCTCTTATGGGTTTCTCTTGATACTCCAAAATGAATATCAGGAACTGTATGAGGAAGGCTAACCTACCTCCAGCTTAGGTAGAATCGGCGGGGACCATGGCTGGCTTGGGATACCCGATGTTGTGATCATTCCTGAGAGCTGTTATAAATTACCAGGTGTCACAGTTTTGTTGTCTTACCCTAATAGACTGTCATGTTTGTAACTAATTTTTGGCTATTCTGGAGCAACACTATTGGGTTGGGTTGTTGAGCATATGGTTGGGAGGTAGGTTAGGTTGGTAGTTATGGAATATCCTTTTTCCTTTCCTATACCTATTATGTCCGTGCACCTACTAATTCTTATGTTGTATACTGTTGTTGTATACCTACCTTCTATCGTAAATAAAGCAATTTTTCAATTCAATTCAAACCATGGTGCCAGTATGGTTACCTTCAAAGAAGGTTACCTTCGTTTTCGGGAATCCATTCCGAGCCCCATTCGTTGCAAATAGGCTAGTTCTATTCGTGCTACGAGATGACTACTCGTAACGAGATACACGCGCATGCGCACTAACTGATTTCTATTCGTTGAGCTCCCTACTCGTAACCCGACTCGCTTCTCGTTTACCTGCAAGAACTGTCTTATAGGTCGAAAATTTGAAAAATCTTGAATGAAATAACTAACCGGAAACAAGGAGTTTGAACAATTAAGACGAAGTTGCATAATTATTAGTTTTAAAATTACACCAAAAGCCTGGCTGATCAGAGTAGAGACATGCTGTATAAATCAATCGTGAGGAAAGGGTGCTATCCTTGCTATCCGTGAGTTTGCTATCCTTAATTATTGTCAGAACTTGCGTATCAGCTTGTCGGGATGGAACGCTGTGTTTCACATTTGGCCAGACAACTTGCGTACAGAAGTCGAACAGTGATCATGATCAACGACTTCTCATACAGTCCTGATTGTCCTTGCATCTCCCACCATTCAACGAGTGCACTTGCTTGCACTTGATTCTTTGTGTCAACCCTACTGTCGCGATCCAAGCCATTCGTCCTACTTGTAAAAATATGGAGGTGTTGAATTTTATTAACAAGTCAATTCCAGAGTTTCGTCATGAGATGGCGGATTTGTTGTCTGTACGTTTTGTTGCTTGTAAAGGTGTAGGTACTCGTATAATTGGCATTCCACTGAATAGCGTATATTTTAAAGTTGTTGTTTGTGTAGTTGCGATTGGTTGTGCATGAATTGTTTTCCAAAAATTTTCTTCAGTAAATTATTTCCAAATTTCTGAAATTATAATCTGTCTTCTCGCTGACATCGCCTGTATAGTATACTTGGGTGTGCTCAGGGAAATGTATATAAATTGGTTTATCTTTGATTCGTTTTACTTTTCGAAGGAGGGAAGTGCCATCCATTTCTGCACTATTTTTCATTTTATTTTTTTTATTCTCTACAGTGTAGATTGTATATTGTATCATTTGTCCGTTGCCGATGTTAAGGGGTTGTCCTTTGAAAAAAGAATTGTGTTTTCGTCCATTTACTTGTTATGAAGGTACAATTGTATAATATACCTATTAACGATCGCAGTTACGAACAACTCTATCAACTATGATTGCTCATTTTCGGGGTACCTATTTGCGGTTAATTTAGAGTTTTGCAGTTATAAGAACATGATAACAATTGTTCCTGCCTATTTGTATATTTCAGCCCTACTCTGTCTTCCTCCACAATTTTCTTGAATGCGAGCCGACACGTTAAGATCGTAGCATTGTTTGTGGTCAAGGTTGGCTGGTCGTCCTTCGCAAAAAGATTATTGTTTTCTTCGTTTACTTGTTATGTTATGTTGTTAGTGGTCGCAGTTCTTTAAAACGTTCCAAGTACCCTCCTACCTACTTCCCCCTATCTACTTTGAGTGCAATAGGATTCGGCAATAAGAAAATAATAAATTAATAACTTTGAACAATTTCATATTTTTTTCTCTATTTATCTGGTATTTCTTTACGTGTTTTTGTGAAAATATTAACTTTAGAAACTGAAATATCTACTTATTACCTTTTCAGTAAAAACCAAATGCAGCTGTAGTGCTTGCTACCTTCCTTCCCTTTCTATTTCCATCACTCAACTACCACGTTCTCCTTTGTTCTGAAAGTAGGTATCGAAAGGCAGTGGTTTCTGTTCTTCGTTGTGTTGTATTCAATCCCAATATTGTCAATATTATTGGGAGAGCGGTCGGGGTTTGGCTTGTGTTAGTAGCATTCACTACCATATGAAAAATATTTCAACAATCACAATAACCCTTTCTTACTTAAATGTATCCATTATGGTTTAGATTGCTTTTTTTACGGTTTTTGATTTTTACGCACATTTTGAGCGTAAAAACAAGGTAAGTGCGCATTACGATCGGTTTGAGCTGTGAATATGCACACATCCATGGTCCTGAATTTTCAGTATGAAATGATGTTGTGACAGCAACAATCATGCAAACCTTTTTTTGTATTTACCGCCACCCACAGTTGTACCAACCGGTTCTAGTTGTTGATAATGATTTTACACTTGTGAGATTCTGTCTCATGTTTCTGTCTGAGTTAATGTGTAGACAATCGCCGAACGTTCTCTTGTATTATCGCTCCTGTTATTTCCCTTTATTCAACTAATAAGAAATAAACTGCTGGATTGCAAGAGTAGAACTAAACGTTTTATTAGAGAAGTTGTAAACAGGATTAACATGCCAAGATTCACATGATCTACTACATTATCCCCCTCCAAGTATTTATAGGAAAATTGGTAACTTTTTAGAACTTCTCCTAAAGAATTACTAATTTCCGTATACATAATAGGTGGTATTTCAAATATCGAGGAGAGTTGTAATGGGGAATTATCATCATTAAAAAAAAAAATTCTAAAAGATAATGGCTCAACTGAAACAATAGTGAAGTTGTAGGGCAAAAATAGTGAATCTGTGATTTTAGAAAATTTATTGAAAAATATTTATTATGATCCTATGGCGGGAAAGTGACGGTGAAAAGGGTGTTGTCTGTCATTGGCCACACCGTCCAAGATACCACCCAACAAAACGTAACACAAAGACCTACACTGTTCGGGCTCCTGATTTGTGATAATAGAATTTACTTAATTAATAAATTGATTTAATTAATTAAATGTTAATTTTTTATTAATTAATTGTTTAAATTATTCCCATTCTCACAGTTCTCGAAGCGAACTCAGCTCATTCTTTTTCGGTTCAGTTGTTTTAGTGTGACGTAGGAAAGTTTCTCAAGAGCCTTTGGAATGCCACCTGTTATTCAAACAGCTGGATTTTATTCCAAGTTTTCTCCACACCAGAACGATGAACTATTTTTTTCTTTGTATTAAGAGCGTAATTTTATTCCAAATATTAATACAAAGGCAGAACAATTTTGATTTTCCCGTACACGATAATTCCCCATTTGGAAGTAATTTCTTAGGCAGCATTTCATGAATGGAAGAAGGTCTCTCTCTCTCTCTCTCTCTCTCTCTCTCTCTCTCTCTCTCTCTCTCTCTCTCTCTCTCTCTCAACAATAATTTTTTATAAAACTGGTTGAATGTCACTACATTATCTAGTGGTCTCTATGTACAATGTCATGGTTCTTTCTAGAGTGAATCAATCCAACAGTTACCTCTAAGTTCTAGTTTAAAACAAGCATTTTACAAGGATAATAATAATATTATTAGGCGTTGGAGTGAAGATGTTTCGGCTAAATGTTTTAAAATAGGTAAACTGTATGTTAGTACACTTACAAGACCTTTGGTGTGAGTAGGTTGAAAAAAAAAATGCTTCTTTTTCTCTCATCTGTCAAGTGTTTGAAATTATTACCTCCTGCATTGGCTTACTCTTAGTGCTTTGTTTGAGTACTTGAATAATGGCACCGATTTTCTTTACAGTGTCGCTGCAAGATATACACATGAGGAAAGCCTTCAAGAGTTCCGTGGTGTTCGACCAGCAAGTCGTTTCGAGAGACACGATGCCTACAGCCATGCTTGAAGTCTACAAACTTTGCGACAAACCTCCACCCTTGGATATACTCAATCCTTACAGGTGCGTGTCCTTAGTAAAGAACTGTCTCCAGGGCCGTAGCGAGAAGAAAACCCTCGGGGGGAGGGGGGGGGGGGGGGGGGCAAAATGTCCCCAACTCCGCCAGCAAAATTTCACAACTTACAAAAAAATGAAAGCCAGGGGATTGGTTCCCACTATAATATATTTATTTTCTCACTTAGCTATCCAAAGATTGGCTGAATGCTTATTACGAAACAACTTATAAATAATATTGTGCTTATTAAGAAATACAGGAATTGAAATGCGAATGAAGTATACAATAAAAATGTAAATAAACTATTTATTTAAATGAACAAAGGAACTTATACAATAAAAATGGAAATGACGGACGGCAACACACAACACAGACAAACTAAACACGGACGGAAAATAACATCAACAGTCCAGAGTCCAACATTATTTCTGATGAAAACCCATCGCGCGCCTACTTCTTCTTCGATATCAGTTTCACATTGACCTTCTAAATGCGCATGCGTCAGTTTTTCTACTCTCTCCACAATACCGGCTTTCCCCTCGATTTTAAGTGATAAATGATTAATGGATTTTCCACTTTCACATTGGTTTTTTGATTTGTAATTTACTTTGATGAAAATGAGACAACAATATTATCAACGAATGAAAAGTTTTAATTCAATAATTTACGATGCATATCCATTGATTCGGTTGGTAACACGTTGAGATAATACAAGCAGGGCTGTTACCGAACTTGTGGAAGATCGAACTTTTAGGCTCCTTCTAGCTGGAAAATCCATGGGATGACGAAATTATGACCTCAAAGAGTTGGGAACTGAACTAATTCTAACTTCTTTCATTTTTTTATTTTTTTTACTATTATTTTTGTCTATCTTCACGGCCCGAAATTCCCCAACTTTTCCAAGTCGAAAAAGCCACGAATAGTTGGGAATTTTGAAAAATTGTCACTTCAAAATTTGGATTAATCCAAGTACGGGATAATACAGGCAGGGCTGTTCCCTTACTTGGCAGAAATCAAACTTTTTGAACTTTTCAAAAAACTCAGACTTTCAGAGTATGGGAACTCCAAGTTATACATGTTGGGAAATCCCAACCTTCTCCTGGTTCTTTCCCTTTTCTTATTCCCTCTCCCTTTCTTTTCTCTCATATTTATTTATTTTTTTTTTATTTTTTTTTATATTTATAGTTTTTTTTACTATTATTTTTTTCTGGCTTCACGGCCCGAAATCCCTCAACTTTTCCAAGTCGACGGCCCTGACTGCCTCAATATTATTTTGTCCAAATTTATTCATTCGATTCAGACTTAACAGTTCTGCGCAAAGAATCGAAACAAGCTTGATAAACCCTACCCAGTCAACGGTTATAATGCTTCAAAGATGTGTCAAACAGAAAAAACCGATGTCAAGCGGAACAGGGGAATAACCGTCGTTGCTACAGGTTTTATCATTTGCCATTTCCGCTACTCTGTTCCTAGAATTTACGATTCATTTTATCAAGTGTGACAGCAGTTGTATTGAAGATTTTATCAGGTCCGGCGAATTAAGGCCTGGACGGCCTTCCGGATCGGTATTGAACCTGTCCGATACTGTTTGATTCTCCTCTGTTGATTATTGGCCGTTTTTGCTTACTAATGTTGATTCTTTTCAGGGATGATGGTAAGGATGGCCTCAAATTCTACACTGATCCGGATTACTTCTTCGATTTGTGGCGTCAAGAGATGATCAAAGATACCGAACGAATGATGCACGATCGGGGGAAAAAGGTGATTGATTACCTGTTGAACTTTTAACTAACCATAACGAACATTATCGTAGTCTTAGTTATGAGTGACTTGTATGTTTTCATTCTTGTCTAAAAAGTCAAATGATTC
Source organism: Lygus lineolaris (assembly GCA_030264115.1). NCBI lineage: Eukaryota > Metazoa > Arthropoda > Insecta > Hemiptera > Miridae > Lygus > Lygus lineolaris. The sequence goes on from JAEMON010000002.1 coordinate 33,772,299, forward strand.
GTACTTAGTACGCAGACAGTAAACCATGGAACATGCTTTTGCATGCAGGAGGATGTTTTGATTTCTGATAATAAATTATAACTAGTGAACTTCACCATAACACTGGCGTTCACACTCACTGACTGTAATAGCTCAAAATAACCGCATTAAAGTAGGTTCTTCCAAATCTCCAACAATACAACCATGTGGTGAAGGACGGACCATATTACACGTTTCAATGAACCATTGTGCTTCTCAATCAACGTCTCTAAGGAATGCCAAATTCACGATGAAGGAAGAGGGTTTACGACATCTACCAGAAACTTTCCCATAATTTTGCAGAAAACCTCATGGAAATCGGTGCAGTCACAAACCCCCACAGACAGACTAGTGTAATATTAGTACGGATTGATGGAGGTTAGATAGATAGATTAGTTTACAGGCTCGCTTCGCTTATTATTCGCCTCGGTTCGGTTTTAACTTGGGGTATAATTACTTGGCAATTTAGGTAGCATGAGATAAATAGAGATACGTGGGGAATGACAATTTAAAAAAAATTAAATTTCTGAATGATAATGATTCAAAAGAAACAATAATGAAGACGTATGCAAAAATAGTGTATACCTAATTTGTAGAAAATTTATTAAAATGTTTATTATTGTAATTTGGCGGGAAAGTGACGTTGAAAAGGGTGTCATCTGACAGTGGACAATTCCGTCCAAGATGCCAACCAAACAAAACGAAACACAATGCCTATCACTGTTTGGCCTCCTGATTAGTGGGAATAGAATTTACATAATTAATAAATTTATTGAATGAATTATTTATTCATATTAATTAATTTTTATATAATAATTTAAATAATTCCTACTGCTCTCATTGCGATCTCAGCGCATTCTTTCTCGGCTCAGTTCTTTTAGTGTGACGTAGGAAAGGGTTTACGAACTAACGGCGAAGTTCTGGAAATCATTTAAATAAAAAAGAAACCGTAATTAAAGAGAAAAACGTTGTCTATTTTCACGAAAATAATGAGTTACAAAGTTAAATCGGTTTCGACGGTTAGGCCATCATCAGTAACAAACAAGAACTGAAGGTATATCAGAAAGAGCACAGCTTATTGTATAGTCACAGGAGCAAGGGAACTTTAATCCCATTGGTCGAGAAAATTGAAGGGGCTGAGAGGAATACCCAATGCCAATCAAGGGCAGACGTAGTGAAAGGGGGTTCAAACAGTGGTGAGGGTAACATTATGAAAAGGGAAAAAACCAAGCTATTGCAGGAATAAACCTAATAATGGGGAAATATGATTTGGAATTACATCATTCATACATTTTACCAGACCTATCACTTTTAATTATTTCGAATTTGTCAAGTACATTCAACATGCCTCCCTTTGGACAAAAATGAAGTAATTCTACAAACTGTCTATTTGTCAGATCAAAACTAAAGTTATGATTGGATTCACTCAGATGACTTGCAAAGGCAGAATCACCCTCGTTATCCCTGAAATCTTTTCCATGTTCTCCAATTCTTTCCCTAAATTTCCTACCAGTTTGACCGCAATACTCAAGCCCACATGAATTTCAATGTATAAACCCCACTTTTGTCTTGAACTTTAATTTTATCT
>JAEMON010000002.1:33774904-33792382 GCA_030264115.1 Lygus lineolaris
CGTAGTTTCAGGAAATTCACGTTAGCACATGCGCACACGCTAGTAATGGTCCGATGGCAATTAAATTAAAAGGGAACTGAGTAGAGCTACCGCGTACAACCTCTGAAAATTTCAATAGAATTGGTCGAGTAGTTCCGGAGTTATGGCTATGAAACTCATTTCAAAATTGTGCCTGCGAACTACCCTCCGAATTTGAGCAAAATCAGTCCATTAGGAAAAAATAAATCGTAGTTTCAGGAAATTCACATTTGCGCATGCGCATACGTTACTAGATGTCCGATGGCGATTAAATTCATAGGGGACCCTCACAGCACTAACCCGCACAATCTCTGAAAATTTCATCGAATTCGGACCACTTCTTTATATACTTTTGCCTGGGACAAGGAGTTGACCACAGACCAACAGACAGACAGACACGGAACCAACATTTTCAGAAAGCTCTGAAACGTAAAAAGCAAGTGGGAATTTTGATTTTGGAGGACAGCATTTTTCTCTATTTCTTGCACGAATACATAGCTTCCTACCTTCGGTTGTGAGTGAGCAAAAGCGAAAACCGCCCCATCGACCTGATGGACAGAGCGGAATTTTTGAGTATTCTGTCTCTCAATATATAGTTTAAATCAAATTGAAGAGCTCAAAAAATTTCACCTGGGACGGGGCGCAGAGTTTTTAGTTTTTTTAGCACAATGATTTAGTATGGGCGTGTTACTTCCATCACCCTGGTTTCTAATTCCGTAAATTTCTGAATTTCAGCCAAAGCCTCGTAAAGAAGACAAAGACCGTAGCAAGAAACGGGTTCGACAACCTGGTAACACGAGAGCTCACCAACTTCAAAAAGCTGTTCACCATGGCGAGTACATTATGCCTCAGCAAACTAACCACTACCGCTCCCCTCATCAAATACAGGTACATCCGTTTCCCTTCATTTCTTAACCATTATAATTTCCTGATCTTCCTTTCATTTTGATATTAATCATTCTTGCTAAAATATATATATATCTACCATTTAATGTTCTCTGTTTACCGTTTCTTCCATCTCGTTTAAATACATAGGTAGCAACCGGTAATGTAGGCCTGATGGTTTTCGAACTTATTAGGCAATGTTCACTGTACTCATGTAAAACAGGCCGATTTCCCCATTTTCCACCATCCTGAACACGAATCCATCGAGAAAATAATCGAAATTTTAACCCCTTCAGGTACTTGATTATGTTTGGGTGCGCGCGTATGTGCGTCTTACCCGTTTCTATATGATATTTTGAAGGTAGTTTGGATAGTTTTAACCAAAGAGAGTTTTAGTGGGAGCGTATAAATAAGCGCCTTCTCAAACAGTAAAATGCATATTCCAAAAAAAGGCCTGTGGGGTTTCTTGCAGTTACTTCTCACATTTACTTAGTTTGGATTTTTATAAATATCCACTCCATTGTGTTAATTTTACGTACTTGAAAAACTGAACTGGCGCATTAAATCGAACCTACTGGAGAAAAAACAGTAAATACCAAGACATCATTTATCAGTGTAATCATCTCTACAGTGTAAAGTCAACACTCATCTCTTTTGAAAGATTCCCAAATTCGTGTATGAAAATGATGTACCTTGATAGAAACGAGAAAGTTTGATATTATATAGCTCAGTCATCATCCTAACATCAATTAGATCAATACGTCTTGAGCTCCATTAAGATAACCGTGATTTTACCAGGTTATTATTACTCCTCCTGACTGACGACGCAGGGTGTTCAGGTACAGCAATACACTTAACCTTGAGAATATTTCCGGTTTTCTTTATTATCATGCCTCTTTGATCGCAATTTCCTTCACCACGTTTGTCATATCTGTAATCTTTAATTTTTTCGTTCGTTACTTATTCATTCCCGTGATGTTTATTCGCTCAGTGAGACGAGGCTTTTGTAAGCAATCTGCTTGTACTGAGCTAGGTTCTTGTAAGAACGTTGATTTATCTATTTACTAAACAATGTAAAATCTATTGTTGCCCTATATATTAAACAACTTAATTCATGTGGACCTAAATTTTACGTTTTCTATGAGATTTTACAAATCTTCCGTAGTATATGAGGATTTTCCGTCATTGTACTTTTTTCCTCAAGAATTTCTTATAATAATTTCGTATTACCGTCGTGTGTTTGTTACCTCCTAAAGTAGTCTTATCCTCGCTCTTCCATAAAGGTCTTCTACAGAGTGAGACGACCCTAAACCTAGTCTTATTGTATCTACTTTATTATTTGACCTTTGGTGCTCACTTACTTCATTTTTCTTAGTCTACAATGCAGTAGCACGTTTTGTTTTTCTTTTGATATAGATGTTCCAAGACCCAACTGTTATCGACGAAATAGACAGGCCACTGAGGCCCAATAGCATAGAGCTGAGAAGAAATTACCCATCTGAATCCATCTACAGTCCCTCGAATCAACCGATTTACCAATACCAGTATGACATTTTTCCCTTCTTTACATATTTATCTCATTTTTTTCCTCATTCGCTTGTTGAAACTTTGGAATTAATAGCTTTTTTCGTTCGTATTAAATATTATAATACCTTTATTGTTGGTCCCTTTCACCTGTTGATTTGTTGATTACTTATTCAGTTCATTAATTCATTCGTCGTATAATGTGCGGTCACTCTAGCTTTCTGAGGAAAGTAAAAATTAAGAAACTACTGTTGAATTCGCTATTCATTATTCATAACTTTAGACTTTCAAGCAGCTATTGCATTTCAAAAGATAAAAGATAAAATGCATGTATGTTAACCTAAACTGTTCTTGCACCTAGAATAGAACTTGCACTTGATATAATAACGTCGTTTAAGCAGCAACCCGCAATAACTAAATTTCCTCAGCTCTTCAGGAGAGACAAAAAACTGTCGGTGACAATTTGCGAGTACTCCAGAAACCGTAAGTCCTCTTCCGTTGTCAGGCGCTGTTGAACAGTTGACTTATCACTTGTTGATACCCAAGTTGAATTGTATCATGTTGGCAAAACTGTCAATAACGGTGCAGCGAGCAGTTTTTGACTAGCTTTAGCCGTCGATCGGGCGGGAAAATTTGAATAAAGATTGACCTCCAACTCATTTTGCTCAAAAACTGAGTTTATAGCATGTTGCTGCTTGAACGACGATATCAAGTCTTTCTTAGATGCCCTCTAGCATAGCATTGCTGTTTGTGGATCGCATCCTTCGAGCCACTTATTGTGTATTCTCTTTCAACAGAAATCATTACGGAGTGGGTAACCACGCTCTTGCGCAGCAAGCAGCGGCAGTAGCTGCCCATCATCACCTGAGCAATGTGTCGACCTACGACGAGGTTTCTCATTACCATCAAACGGCTGTGGCGGCTGGACAAGCCGTTGCCAACCTAAACCAAAGCCATTCTGGCAGTCAAATACTAGAGGCATACACCAGCCCTGGAAGAAGCAGGCCTAGACCTAACGTTCCTCCACCTGCCCCTCCTACTACCAACACCTCCACTACCAGGTAATTTAAAAAATACTGTATTTTTTACTTTAAAATTTGAAGAAAATTGAGGAAATAGATTTTTTATATTGGCAGCCAAGGAAGAAATTACATTATTGCCTCCATCTGGCGAATGGTAGAACAGCTAGGTATGTAAATTTAATTCAGGTCGTGGAAGTTGTTATAGTGGATTTTTTAAATTGACTCATAGTACAACCCTAATAATTTGCGTTGTGCTACTGTAAGAATGATAAATTTCAAAGGTGATTTTGAACATGGGGAAGGGCGTTATGTCCATTGACAGAACACAAAATGTAAGTTTAGGCGAGTTTTCACCTGCACTGGGATGATTGCACTTGTAATAAGCGTTAACGCTCCCGACTGAAAAATCTGCCATCTGCATCTGCAGAATTTGATTCATTCATGGGTTGAAAATCGATCCCCAACGAGAGCTGCTTAATTTTTAATACCACGACACTTTGGATACTACGGAAAGTTCGTAACGTAGACGTCGTAACGCAGGATTAACTTGAACAGGATAACGAGGCACATTTCTTCCAAGCTGGTACTCAGCATACACTTGAAAAATAATGTTGAGGCAGACAATAAACCGAGATTGAATGAATTAAAGTATTCATGCATGATGAAAACTGTCACTTTAGGATACAACACAAATTTCATGATACGGAAAAATGTTGGGGTGCAAAATTTGACAAGGTTAGTTTCTACTTTGCTTGTCTGAACCAATACGATGCGACAATTAGATAAGAATCTTCGTATACCTCGTAGGAACCCCCAGGAACTCCCTAATAAGATTATAGTGAGAGCTCCTATAAACTCTTTGATTGCCGAGATTTAGGGCGGAATTTATAGATGATCCTCAAGTTTCAAGGAGACCTTGAGATGGTCTCTCGAAATTTGGAATAAGGATTCGGCTTAGGGAATCCTCGAAAACCATCTCAAGGTCTCCTTGAAACTCGAGGACCATCTATAAATCCCGCCCTTGGGCATTTTTGAGGATATTTTGGGGGGTGTCCGGTTTCTCCCCTTAAGATTTTTACTTTATTCTATTTGATATGAAACAATAAAAATAAAATGTCTACGTCTTGAATTCATGAAATTTTCCAATTTCCAGCACTCCAACTATTAGTTCAACCGTCAACACACCCACACGAGGTAGGAGTGTATCTTCTGTGAGAGAGACGCTGCCGCCGCCACCTCCGCCTCCAGTCGACCTTCCTTCGCCTCCTCAAACGGAAATTTTGCCACCGCCCCCGCCACCTTCACCGCCACCATGCGCAGCTCCTCCGCCGCCTCCACCTCCGCCACCACTTCCATCTCCCCCTCAACTGACCAATGGAGACGTCAAGTCCCCTGCTAAGATCAAAGAACACCCGGTAAACTCCACTTATCTGTCTACTATACTGTCTTTAAACATTCCGAAATTAGATGTGTTATCTCTACAATTTCTTCTCCATATTCATGAATAATTATTGATAACAACTAGAGGTTGGTAAGAGTAGTTCATTTGTGGGACTCTGGTTAAGTTAGTTCACTCATTGAAAGGAATAGTTCTTCTGAACTATCGTTCCTTGATTCTATAAATTCCTCATGTATTATCCACGATCTAACACATCTGAGAGCTGTAAAGTCCATGGATTATATACACTCCTCACCCATCATTCAATGTACCTACTTGGAAGTAGGAACTATGAATCATCCTACTTCCATATATACTTCCAACTATGGAGGATCCCACTTCCATGGCAATGAATGAACTAAGGCCTATGCCATGGAATCAGAAATAGAATTATATTCGTAGTTTTCCTGGTACAAACATTCCAAAACAACTTTCTGATCTGAACTAAAATAAAAACGCAAAACAAACTACAATAGGTACAGACTTGGAACAACAAAGACGCCATTCCATGAAAAATAACCAAACACCATGGATCTTGGAAATAGGTAAAACCTAAGAAGAATCGTACAAGTAGGAATTTCTGCTTCCATGGGAAGAATCCACCGTGTTTGAATGGAATGTGGAAGTAGATTTGCTCCCCCTTCTTCTGTGGGGCGAACAAGAAAACAGCTGATAAACTCATGGAGATACCTTCCTATTCCTCCTTCCATGAATGAACTAGAGGACTATCTTTCAATGAACTACGAAAAGAACTAACTTACCAACCCAGTCCCGACTGAGTGAACTAGGAGTAGTAGGAAATGAACTATGAACTACCCATTCCCAGCCCCCCCTTCACGACAGTGGCCAGCGAGTCATTCTTTTCTTAGTTCATTGAGCGATGGATACTACATAAGGCGTTTATAGTGTCTCCAATCTGTGCTCTGTGGTCCTAGTGAACTAAGAAAAGAACTAATTAGTCCCCACTCTCTGAAAGTGTCTAGCAGGGGGACTGGGTAGTTCTTTTCTTACTCTTAGTTCTCTGAACGAAGAACGATGATGGATACTACATAAGGAGTTTATAGTATCGCGGATCCGTCTTCTGTGGTCCTTTTACAAGTGAACTATCGTTCAGCGAATTGAACTACGTCGAGGAGTAGTTCTTTTGGAGGAGTTAGTTCTCCAGGAGTAGTTCAGTCCGGAACGATCCACCTCTAATAACAACAAAATGATAACATTTGGCCCGAGATGATGGAAGCAATGGAGGAAATCGAACATTTTTATAGTAATAGTTAAGTTACAGAGACTTAGAAAAATGTTGTTCCGTTCCATCTACTCATCGATGGGATGCCAACTTTCATGGTGTGACTCCTGTAATTTGACGTATCACATTTGGGATTGACTTTAAGTTACTTGGACAAGGGACTAAAACCTGGATGGATAATTTCTTAAATTCATTTTGCCATCCTAAACGAACAACGGAAAAAGTTCTTGAAGCATGAATAAATAAATTGAGTGTTTACCCTGTTAGTGTACTCAATGTACTACTATAAAAAATGTATTTTTACTATTCCCTAGGTTGTTCCTCCCGCTATGAAGATGCTTTCACCTGCAGAGATCATCAGACCTGCAAAGCCTGTTCAAAAGGAGCCCATTTACGATCCAAGAAGCGATTTGTTGAAAGCTATTCGTGACGGTAAGTCTATTTGAAGATTTTGAGCGGAAGATGACAATTATCGCACCTTTCGCCTAATTCCAGAACTATATGATTCATAAAATTTTTTTTTTAAAGTTTTTCAATTATGACATTTACAGAGGTGATAAGTTAGGTAGGTAAGGTAAAGGTACCTATTATTATTTTATTATTTATGGTATACGTGAGCCAGCATAAAATCACTTTACCTTTGAGTTTTTTCTTAGTTTTGCATCCGAATTCTAAAAAAAAATGACAACATGCCTTCGGATTTCTTTAAATAATGACGGATCTTGAATTTCAGCGTTTTTTTCACCAGTGTTTATGAATTAAGGCAGTACCATCATCGGCCCAAAATGTCCTCCAAAATGCCTAAATTCCGAGTATCGAAGAGTTTACAGGAGCTCCCACTATAACCTTACTACTTTTCGGGACTAATAAGTTGAAAAATGAGAAAACCGCCCCCTTCCTCCCTGCCCCTAACTATTTACGGCTTTAAAGGTTTTTCGAACTTTTCTCGGTTAATACTCAATAAATTTCAAATCTATTTCCGGCGTTCTTTTTATTATTCCATTCTTAAGAGCAATGAGGTATTACATTTCAAAATTTAAATTTATTCCAAAATTCAAAATTTTAGAAATTTCAAATTTGGATAGCACATCGCCCTCGAGATTCGAAAAAGAAGAAGAACAGAAATAAAATTGGTAAATTAGTGGCTGAGAAAAGTTGTGAAAACTGTTCAACACCCCTCCAGTACCACAATATAGGGGGTATTCACGGCTGGGCAATTGTCAACGTGTTAACAAGTTAAATGAGTTAAACGTGGAGAAAATCTGTGGCAAAGATGTTATCAAAGTGCGTTATCAACTGTGTTGATTTAACTGAGTCTAAGGTGTGGTAAACGTTGACCTCACTATGTTATCTGTGTTATCAGTTTTCTAATGAAGATTCAAGAAGGTGGTATACAAACGAGTTTGAAGTTGAAACGAGTTTGAAGTTTTTTAGTTAGAATTTCGTTGTGACCCGTTTGACAAATGGAGTCAAGAGGAAATAGGAGGAAGGTCACCAACCCTTGTTCCAATTGGACGAGGGTGAAAACAGACGAATTCGTCCAGTTGGGTCGTCAAGGTGAAGGGTAGGTTTGAGGTAAGTGACGATAAGTTCAATGCGACAGTCTGTATGCTTGATCTTGGTTGGAGACTTTCCTCCCAGATTTCCTCCTCCGTCAGTAAATTCAGAGTTTATGAGATTAACTATTGTTTTTGTCACAATTTCTTCAACTTGTATTCGTTTTTGGCTCTTCTTCGGCATTTTTGTAAATAAAAACTCACAAATGTAAACAAACGTCAAATAATATAACTAGGCGGGAAAGTAGCAAAACACCGAGGATGTTGTTGTTGTTTTTTTACATTTTATCTCAATTTTATGTCAACCTCTTCTTCTTCTTCACATTTTCACCCAGAGATTCGTGATAACACGTTACCAAGGGCCAGCGTAGGGTGCCTCATGATTTTTCTGAGGTCGAAGTCTAACTAGGCAAGCTCAACCGTGAATATCCCGATTGTTGATTAAGTGATTGAAAAAGCCGAAAATGCAAGTGCTCCGATGATTTTTTAAAAATGTGCAGTTGATAAGCAAGACTCCCTCTACTGTCATCCTTGTTGTAGTGGGTGTGTCTATGGATCTTACCAGATCTTATTCTAACCATTGAGTACTTAACGTAAAATCTGTATTAATATTGCTGTTTGTTCCATTCCAGGTATAAAGTTGCGCAAAGTAGAAAAAGATGAGATGAAAGAAGGCGAACGAGTGAACGCTCCTCACGACGTGGCGTCCATCCTCGCCCGTCGTGTCGCTGTCGAATTCTCCGATTCAGACTCTGGCTCTGATAGCGAATACGACTCCGAAGGTTGGGTCGACCAAGAACAAAACACCTCTGTCGCCTAGGACGTACCTGAAAAATGATCGAGATAAGTACCCTCACGTGTATATTTATGATCCACGATTTGCGCCTAAATAGGTCTTGAGGTAGCCTCAACAACCACTTGGTGGTTTCAATCGAATGATCCCCCGAGGTGGATGTTTCCCTGGCCATCTCTCGCTGAAACTCACTCTCATACCTGTCTAACTTGGACCCAGGCAGTGATTTTGCCAACGAGAGTTTCCTATTAAATGCAGGATGTTATTCTGTATGCTATGTTGCCAGAAAACCACTGTACCCCCAGTTTTTTCTGTGGATTTAGAGGTGTTGATGTCTTTGTTACCCAAATCATAGGAATAGAATCCTTCTGGTATCCTCCTGGCAAATTGACTTCACCCACGATGAACACTCGGGAGTATGTGTGGAATAATTGATTTCGAATTTAAGGGCGGATTTACAGACAGTCCCCTCCCTAAGATTCTAGATTACGTTCCGGTAACTTTCTTGAAAAAGAAACTTACGAAGAAGAGAGGTTTCAGTGACTCTAAAGAATATTTACTGGGATGATCGCAGTTATTGGAATATCTTCAATGTTTCGATGTCGATTCCTACAGTCCTTCTTGAGCGGTTAGAAGATAATTTAACGGGAGATAGTCAGGAAACATGTCCTTGTGCTGTTGATGGACCAGAGGACTCATTCAGTGCCCTGACTTCAGAAGAAATACGTTATACCTTATCTTATCAAAATGAGCTCGATCTGATTCTTTGATCCCATCATATCAAATCTAAAATTGAGGGGTAAATATCTTTAACGTTGCGGTCACTATTCCAGTGGTAACTTGGCTCTAGATATCACTTATAATCATTTACTCCTGCTCTAGCGTAGAAGCGAGTTGTCTGGTTGCACAAACTTGCCTCCTACTTACTTATTCAATTTGTTATCATCCTATTCCTCCTAACTGACGTATTTACTCTGGTTTTATTAGTAAAGCATGTTGAGGTCTTGAGCTAACCCTGATCACCTTCCTATAGTTCTGGTTTAACGATATTGGATCTATCAACATTTTTCAAATATTAAAGCGTCAAATGAATTGAAGTCCCTGATAATAGAATCGAAAATTTTTGAAATTTTTGATACCTTCACCATTACATTGTGATACCTTTGACTTCTGTAAATAACCGCACAATGTTCGTCAGTATAAATATTACCGTGTTTGATCCTTACTTGTTCGTTTGAAAGGAGGCGTGTACTGGCAATCCGTTCCTGCATGCCATATCGGTTTCAATAGTTTTTGGTTCCTCAATTTCTGTGTCCCGTCAGTAACAGGTTCAGGTAATCTCGATTTAACTCCTTGAATGCAAATCCTGTTTTCACGGGTTGTCCCCAGGGGCGGCACCCCATTTTTTTCTCCCAATCCTCTGCAGAACAGGGTTGGTTACTGGTGCAAGAAAGTTGGAAATTAGGAACGGAACGCATTCTAGAGGTGGCTAAGATCACTAAGACGAGTAGGAAATATTCCAGAACCAATCAGAGACGAGATATCCTAATCTGGCGGGAAAATACGGGAGCTCGTCCGTTTTGAGTAGCTGGCTCGATTGATCCACCCCGCCCCTCAGATTCATCTCAAGATGGCTCAATCGAGCCATTACGCATCCAACGTGTTAAATCATTCTTTTTATCTTCGATGAACCACATTGAAACTGTGCGTTCGTTTTCATCCTCATAAATCGACAGCTGCGTTGCAAAAGCCTGTAAGTTTAGAACCTGAAAGTTTCCAGGAGGTAGAAAAAAAGGCGGAGGAAAAATCCTGTAAGTTGAAAAAAACAATAATGCCATGTGGGTGTAAAATCCTGTATGTTATCAACCGTTTTATTGCCCTTCTCATTTGTGTCGCAGCAACTTCCAGGGTTTTGCTCTGTGATGCAGAGGTTTCTAACTTACAGGTTATTAGAAACTGACATAGAGAAGAAATGTAGCGTTGTAGTTCAATTCTGTTCTTTCAGCGTGTGCGCGAGGACCACATTAACCAATAAAGCTCAAAACCTTATTTAAAAAAAAAAAAGTTGTTCTTACAGGCTTTCGCAGCGTGGCTGTCGAAATGTTGTTTGTTTAATCGTGGTCTTCAGCTACAGCTTTGTTACTTGTCTTTCTTTTAGTTGTCATTCCTTCTGAAATGTGAAAGTTGCGAAACAAAGATCCCGATTTGTAGTACAATGCAGTTATGCATGCACCTTATGGACTTCCCATTCAAATGACCGTACTTCCTATCACAATCTATTATTGTCGATGACATAACGAACAATCACCTTCCTATTGATTACATTCTTTGTCGATCTTGTGCATAATGTCGATTGTTGCAAAAGTATGTAATTACGACCCTTTGTAAGATACCTAGTAATAACTACTATTATAATTTTGATACCTACTGTTTCGAGACTTGAATTAGATTAATGAGTGCAATAACTACAACGAGATTGAAATTACTATTAAATATTCTCATCTCTCAATAATTTCTGTGAAACTTGCCTGTTTTTCTTTTATTGTTTTTGTGAAATTGTGTAAATTGTTCTTGTCGATTTCTTCTATCAATGTTGTTGATTATTTTAACGGTGTTCACATTGTACTGTAATAATCAGATTTAGAGACCGAGACCATCCCAAATCGAACGGAGCAACAATAATTTTTGCTAACGTTCAAGTGCTGCTTCTTATGGAGTTTTCTTTTCGAAAGTTGGTCTAGAGACTGTTTCGCTAGAGACTTATATGATGTGCCAAGTTACAGATAGTGCTAAAATGGACAATGAGGGGTGTATCAATTAATTGATTGCATAAAGTATTTTCATAAAAAGAAATTGACCACATTTGATTTGATTGGGGTGGAAAAATAATTATTGTTATCATCGAATTGCTTACATACTCGTAGTTGATGCATTACCTTTATTTATAACCATACATTCGAATTGTATTCAACATTCTGGTGTGAAGCAGCTTCCTTTGTACTTGTATTTGTAATCTTGACTTGGACATTTAAATTGTGCCATAATCAGTATTTTAAGTTTGGTTTGAAAATAGAATGGTTGTTATGCTGGTTATGAAGAACTTCGCTACTCACATTTACTCAGAGGGGTTTTGTATTACAGGGTGGTCCTTGGAGGATTCACCAGTCTCTCTCTCTCTCTCAAAAAAAATAAATAAATAAATAATAATAATAGAAAGAAAAGAAATTTCATGAATAATAAATGAACATAACCCGATTTTTAACGACATTTCCAAAACTGCCCAAAAATTGCCAACAAAACGGAATTTTCTCCAAAATCAAGTGTGACACTTGCCTTTCAACTGTTTTCAAGTTGAATTCAATGGTGACATCTACTTTGAATTTCGAGCGCTTTTTCAAGTTTTAAATGCCAAAATTTGTGCTAAATTTACTTTTAAGCGAAATTGACCCAAATTGTGGCATTCAAAACTCGAAAAAGCTCACCATTCAATTCAGCGTGAAAGCAATAGTTGACAGTCTCGTGTCTATTATTCATGACATTTTGCGTGGAATCCGAAACTAGATATAAAAACTGGAGGTTTCCATTTGAAATATCGAAGTTGGTGCCAGTTTGGCCCCTTTCGGCCAGTCGGCGATAGGCTACATAGATAGATAACTTTCGATTGAGTGAGGCTAGGATTTTCTTAAGAGTGGGTAATAAGCCAAGTAAAAAGACTGGTGCATCCTTTATTTATTTTTGTTTAGCACGGGCAAAGTCCAACTACATAAGAGAGAGTTCCTAAGAGCTCCCACGAGCGATACAAAGATTTGCATCTAATGTTCGTATTGTATTGGCTCGGACGAGCAAAGTGGAAGCTCACCTTGTCAAACTTCGGATCCCAATATTTTTCCGTATTGTGAAAATTAGTGTCGTATCGTAAAGTTATAGTTTACATCATGCAATAATACTGGAATTCATTCAATCTCGGTTTATTGTCTGCCAAAGACCTAAACATTGTTTTTCACGTGTATGCTGAGCATCAGCTTGAAAGAAATGTGCCTTTTCATCGCTATGAAAAGTAATTCTGCTATTCTAACTTTCCGTAGTATCTGAAGTGTCGTATCTTTATGAACTTTACGAAGTTCCAGTAAGTTCCAGAAATTTTGTAACTGGCTTCGCATGCGCAGATGCTGCTGCGATACGACAGTCGACAATGCGAAACTTCGTATCTCGAAAAGCACTCTAGGAACTCTCTAATATGATTAATTGCTTAGTACAAGTAATAGCAAAAACAAGAATGTAACATGACTATGAACTAGAAAAGACAGAAAACAATCGAATACGTAACGGTACAATATCATACAAAAACTAAAAACAATCCAACAAACAAGAGATGCACATACAATTCACAAAATATTCAAGAGTTACAATAATTATTGGTTTTGACACTCGCACGGCTCCTTTAAGGACCACCCTGTATAACAGTCGTATATTTTGTATATTTTGGATTACAATTCCACACAATTCCCTCCTACGCCTTCTTATTACATTGAATACCTACTTTTTTATCCCCGTTCTGATCTATTAGCAAAATGAAACCAATTTCGGTGACTACAGAAAAATGCATAAGTTTTGCACAAAAATATTGAAAACGGGAAATGGAATAATTGAAGGTGGCACTGTTTTATGGTGGTTTATGGTTATTTATACGAAAAATCGGATTGCGTATTCGTGTAAATATTTTTACCCGTTTAGTAAATTGTCATATTTTAACTCCATTTGAAGCCTAATCATGTACTTTTTAGAGATTATTTGCTATGATAGGCATAATATTTTTGTGGTATAATAATAATAATAATAATATGAATACCTGTACGATAAGTCGTTAGCCAGAATATTTTAATTACCTGCTTATAGTATGAACGTATGATTATCATGAGCCAAAGCTTGAAAATTATCAATTATTTATCTCGAAAGTATGTACCTACCTAACAACTTTTCTTATCTTTAGCGACTGTATATAAACCTTCTCGTACTTTTGTATATGAATCTCTCCGTGTATATACGTAATGTACATAGAAACTTTTCATCATTCAGCGCTAACTGTTTGGAAGGGTAACCTTTTTTCTGTTTGCACCAGTTTCTTCTAATAGCCCAGGGCCTATAATTCTGAGAGTCGTTTCGTCGACTCTCGCTCTCCTTGGAGCCCCCTCTGATGTACATAAGAACGTAGGCACCTCAGGAGGCACTTCTAATCGCTCTCACAAGGCCACACACGAGCGGTTTTTCAGCTTTTTCTGGTTGAACGTTGAGGAGGAATACGTGCTGAAATCTTCAGATGCAGCGCATTCTGGCGGCAAGCGGTTTTATTCGGAGATAGGGGAACTGTAACGTCACTACAAGTTTCAGGTTTTCAGGATTTGTCAAAACAGCCTGCTCAGCTGTGTCCAATACTTAGAGTGGCGCCTCCCGCACACTGTGGTATGCGATTTGCCTAATAAGACTCTGTTTACTCAGGCAGGTATGGGAAAAATTCAGTTTTCTGTAGATTTCTATCCAAGAGCACTTTTGCATTGCAACCATTCTTGAAAAAATGGTCTGGATATTTTTTTCCACCAGATAACCTTTAATCAACGGGTTCCCTGCCATGTTGCTTTTCAAAATCGTCTGCAATAAATTACTACCTATGCTGCCAATCTTGAAATTTTCTTCCCTCCTAAGTTTTTCCGATAGGAAATGACGTAAAAATCAAGGAAGGGCCGCATTGGTATCAAACACTGACGCAAAGTGGTCACAAAACCGCTGGGGTGTGGGCGCTTCCATGTTGTTACCTTCCCCAGGGTTGTCTGCCAGCTTTTTTGTGTTTTGTGTTGACAAAATGGCGTTTGAGAAAATTAGAACGTGTTCTAAAGATGCTGAAAAAAGTTCCGCCAGGTTGCAGGCCGCGCTATTGGAGGGGGGGTAAAGTTGGCATTGGAAAAAAGCTGAAAAACCACTCGTGGGATGTGGCTTTCAGTACCTTCGACACCCTTACTTGGGTCTCAACTAACCAAAAGACGAGGCGTTGTTGTTCTATTTGCTTGAATTGGTTTTTGTTGGCCATCGATGGAACCTAGTCTATCATGGAGAAGAAGTCATGAGTCACAGCAACAGGGAATGAGATGAATACGGGTGCTTACAGACTGGAGCCGTGATAAAAGCGAGAGAAGAGAGCAAAGAGAGGAGAGAGTTGACCATTTCAGGGTGTAGCGAGAGTCAGTGCGGTTCAAATCCTTCTAGACGATGGATGATGTTATTTCTTTGCAAAAAACCCGTCATTGAGAATGTGGTATTCACTTCAGGGGCGAAAAGTAGAAGGTATTCACGTAATTAATCAATAGCGACATGTAAACTTGGAATTTCATCGTTTATACAATGAACTTTGAGAAGTTACGACAGGTTTCATGAATATTTTTGGATGGATATTATTACCACATTCGACTATTTGCTAGATAAAGTACCGCACAAATTGCTGAAGAGGTGGTCAAATTGCATTTTAAACCCAATTTCGCCTGTCGGGATCAGCGATAAGAGCGACAAAAACCAACTCGCGTGATTTCTTGAGCTCCAGTCTGTAAGCATCCAAAGGCCCGCAGCACTGGTCTTTCAAAGCAATATTGATGAGATGAAAACGGTTTCTTTCCTTATGTTGCAAATCGAGTGGTTCGTTCTAAATTTACTCATATATTTATATTGATAATTCTCCGTACAGAACCATGATGTACAGAATACAACCAGTACAGTGTAATTCTATTAAGAGCCTAAATCACAGGTGGAAAACTGAAGTTTTAAGGTAAATCTCTCCGATTTTGGAGTTGTGATTGTTGATTTATATACTGCTTATCCCCTGAATTCGGTTATATTGTGTAACTGAGAATGATGTGTCGACATCATTAATTTTTCTTTCATTCTTCAAATGTGTGAAGAAATGAGATATTACGTTAAAAATTCCTAGTCCCTCGGATTTCCGCTTGCTATGTCGTACAAATTTGAATTGGTTTTTTGTAAAACATATTGTACATAAATTTATTATATTTTTTATTAATATTAGTGCATGCAACATCGCGTACCTACGTCAGAGGTGTTGTAACAGATTCTGCTTCTGGGTTTATTTATTTATTCGTTATTATCGTTTCCTCGCCTCGGATAGAAAAAAATATATATTTTGCTACAAGCTTTTTCGTCTGAGTTTTGTGAAACTCACACACATCCAAGGTTGAGGGTCAAGTTTTCTATAAAAACATATAAATACATTAATAGAATTGCGCATCATACGAATACTATTATTCAACGACTACCATACTGAGTATTGATTTTTGTATTAGTTCAAGGCCATTGTGATAACAGAATTAGAGGGTGAAGCTCGATTTAGGACCAGTGGTTACAGCAGTAGGTAATTGAGTTGAAGGTTTTTCACCCACAAAAAAATTGAAATATTTAGATCTACTTCCCTACCGGTGGAATTCCTCAAATCGCAAAACCGAGTTTTATAGAAACGCGTCATTCCAGTAGATGTTGATTAGTTTTTTGTGAGTGCTACATTTTTTATTTTACTTGTAATGTGCTGCAATTACTAATTATATTCGTTTCCCTTCCATGGTAATTCTGTTCAAGGGCTGTTCATGGTTCAATGTTATCCACCATACTCTGTAATACTACCTCTTTTTGTTGGCATATTGTAACTTTCAGGATTGTATCAATCAATTAAAATAAAATTTACGATAATGATCTTCGAAGTTTTCGTTCTTCTTACCTTCCTAGAATTTCTGATTGAGGGATGTTCATTATTGTACAGGTTTTTTGGTTTAACCCTATGAGTACTCCTGACGAAATATTCGTCCTAGCAAAACTATCCCCAGGGACTCCTGACGACTATTTCGTCCAGCTCGTTTGGTTTATCATTTTCAATAATGAACCTTTGGAATCGAGCTCGAAAAAAATTTGTTTAACCCCCCTCAAAATTTGAGGTTTTACGTTTCAAGATACGTAGAATGCAAAAATCGAAAAAAAAAAAAAAAAAATCCGTCCGTACGCCGTACGCGGCACTTTCTTTAGTTACCCTGGACCAAAATTAATGAAATTTGGTATACTGGCCCCATTTGGGGTCTAGTTGTGCCCCGAAGCTTGGCGTTACCGCCAGTCTTCTCTAAGGGGTAAAAAATAGCGGATGCAATTTTCAAAACGCCCTAGCTCGAAAATTTCAAATAGGAAGGTATATTTTTCCATCGATTTAAAATAGAACACAATTTTTAGAGTCGAATGAGACCTTGCGGAGTGTTTTAGGACCAGCCGTTCCACAGTGGGACGAAACATGAATCTAGCTGTTCAAAAGTCGAAAAATGAAGGTCTGTTTTGGCAAGCCGGAACCTGCCAACTTTAACATTACGGTTTCTGCTCCCGCATGGAGTTTTTTGTCCTGATAAATAGTGTTTACTAGTCATGGCAACTCATAATTAATGGGTTTTTCCAATTTTCATTTCTCATGCGCAGACCCCATTTTCGATAATGATGAAAAGGGAGCTGAAAATAAACGAACTTCCAATCACTCAGAAACGTATATTACGTATACTAATATTGTTCTTAATGTAAAAAATAATTAAATAAAAATACTTTACCGTTTAGTATAGTAAGTTGCTATTACTAAATTGAAGTCCTAAGGTTACAATCACATTTTGATTTCTTAAATCACGAATTTTTAAATCACATGTACGGTCGAACAATCATGTTTCAATTTGAATACCTACATGTGTTGTCAACAGTTCAACTTAGTTGATAACATTTCTTTGATTTTTTCTTTGGACAGTGCTATCCGTGTCTTTCCTTGGAAGTAGCCATCCGCCGAACCCTTTTTCAAGCTCTTTGGCAACAGCGAGTGTCAGTCTATCGTTATTTTTGGTGCTCACGACCTGAAACATCGAAGGTTGGTGATCAATTATTGAAAAAATCGTTAGTAGGTACAGTTGAATACTTAGGCCCACTTT
>JAEMON010000002.1:33794437-33828453 GCA_030264115.1 Lygus lineolaris
TGGTGACAGTTAGGTGGTGACAGTTGGGTGGTGACAGTTAGGGGTTGACAGTTAGGTGGTGACCGTTGGGTGGCGACAGTTAGGTGGTGACAGTTAGGTGGTGGCAGTTAGGTAGTGACAGTTGGGTCACATTTTTCGTAACGTTTTCTGGCAGTTAGCTCATGGCTAATGTTCCATGCTAAAAAAAAATATCAGTAAGAGGGGCATAAAGGAGGTATCTACCTATCATGTGATTTTGTAAACCATAAATTAACTACTTCTATGTATAATAAGGAACCGGCCATAATAACCAAGGAGCCGAGGAAGGGTCATAATAATGTCAGTTGCCTACCTAGTAGTTTTGTTGAGCTGACGATATTTTTATTAGTCAATTTTTATTTTAACTTGCCAATTTTTACCAATTTTTGTGAACTATGAAAATTCTTAATATTTTATAGGCCATTTTTATAGGAAATTTCACGCAGATTCCGAATACACCATAATTATGTTCCTATGTTTAAGATGGTAATTTATACCAAAAACCTCAAAAAACACGTGTTTTAGTGACAGTTAGGTGGTGACAGTTGGGTGGCGACAGTGTGACACAATGTCGTAAAGTTTTCGGGTAGTTAGCTGAAGTTTTCCCAAGTTTTTGCGCCCTCGACCAGTTTTTTAAATCCCCGACCCTTCCTGGTGCTCTCAGAGACGGGAGCAAGTGGGGCTGGATTGTGGTCCATCCTTCAACAAAGAAGTGGTGCGCAAGAAGTTGAAGAACCTACCTGAACTCCAATGGGAAGGCCGTCCTTGTCGAAACCAATTGGGACGGTGGTGGCGGGCATCTCAAGAAGATTAAACATCGCCAAGTAGATGCTGGTAGACATCTTGTAGTACATCCTGTAATGTAGGTGAGTAGTGGCCGTGGACACCGGAAGGATCAAAACTCCATTATCTCCCAGAATTTCCTGTAAATGTACTAAGTATTTGAATATGCATCTAGTAGCTACCTACTGAAATGAAATGAAACCTAAAGAAGAAAAAATACAAAAACAAAAATTTGCATTAGTTAATAAAGCACACAAACAAAAAGTTACACGTACCTATGTATAAAAATTGTAAAAAGTTGGCAAAATTTTATATACTTAGCTACCAGAATAAAATATTGCTTGGTTTTAGACGTTGCATGTGTTACAGAGCAAGAGCTATTTTCTGGCCATTATTGCTAAATTTATTTATATGATCACTCACAATAGAATACCTGACTAACACGCCCCATAGAAATATTAAGTACTTAAGTCATTATTTGTTACACTCGTATATATTATTCTCCTGTTCGAATTGTAGACATAGCTTCTTAACTATATTGCCAAGCTTAAGCCTACACTGGCGTTATGTCCAACTGTACCTATTGTTCACTCTTAGAGTCCCTGATGAGGCCAAAATAGATGGCGAAACTAGACGGACAACCTAACTGAAGAGGCCACACCTTCATTTCTTCACCCTCAACCCCTACAAGTATACCTATTGGGTTGTACTAGCTTTATGGTATTTATCTTACCTCGAAATGCTTGATCATGTTGGCTTTGTAGTTACGGCAGTTCTTCTCCACCGATTTAGGGAGCAGGCGAACCAATCTTTGTAGGAGACAGAAAATTACAGCGTAGATGGTGAACTTTGAAAAACCTGTGAAGGCCTTGATCGTTTCAATGATTACTTCCTTCCAGCCCCAGTCCTTTGGAACAACAATATCATTAGATGTAATCTCATGGTTTAGGCTTCAAATTCGATAATTTTTAATTTCCATCAATATTTTCCCTCCAAAAAAGCAGAATCTGTATATGACAATGCAAGTAATAGTGCACTATACCTCCGGATCCTCAGACTTTTGTAGTACTGATTGTGGGGGTTTCATGCCACACATGAGAACTGTTACAGGCCACATTCCAGAATCAAAATTTTCCAGTGTAAACTGAAAAAAAAAGTGGGTAGTAAGTACAGCGTAATAATATTAATAGTTATTTGCGTGATTACAAAATAATACTCACTCATTAAGATGAAAGCTTGGTAGGTAAACATTGAAATGTAATGCGAAATTGATAATTGATAATTTTTTGCGTCGATGTCTAAAATGACAAAATTGTGCACGTGCATAAATCCCGCCCTAATTCCTTATGGTAGCTTGTCGCCTGCCCTCCAGTCGCCTACCAAAGCCGCTGCTACATTACTACAAGAGTTCATCTCTGAGTGGTGAGAAATATATAGGTATAAAAATTGTTTATTACGATCATACGAGGAGGTACATACCTTGAACGGTTCGATTCCATACATATTCTTGAAATAAAAGGCTGAATTGTGAACTGCTTGTTTGATTTCGTTTTGAACAGAATAGGTAAGAATTCCCCGATGCTCCTCCATGTAAAATACTTTCAACTCTCGTAGGTCCACCTACAGAACCAATGGACAGTAAACTATTAAACAGGCATAGGTAACATAAGTATATTAATCTAATCAAACAACAACGGACCGACGTACGTCTGTCATATTATTTTTGTTGCATGAGTTGTAATTACTGACTAATGAAGACAACTTGAGTTGTAATCAACCCTAATTTGGAACATCAAAAATAAGGACACATGCCTAGATACAAATTTCTGTAGCGGGATGAAGTTCGACGCAAAACGATGTCTTCATTGTGGTAAATTAAATTGGACTGTTATAAAAAGTGTTTTTGATTTTGCAGTGTACGTTTAAATTTTGTTATTGCAGATGGAATTTTGGTGGACTTTCAAGTTTCGTGTGAATTTTCTAAGGGATCATAGAATCAGGATGGTTTGGTTTTCTAGCGAAGGATCTAATTATTCTTCTTGCGAGAAAAACAAAATCTTTTCATTTTTGAGATATTCTTTAATAGAATTGGAATATAAAAACTAAAGCAAGCAATTAAATTAACTAAGTACCTCATATAAAACATAAAACATATTAAAAACAAAAAACACAACAACAACAACATACACACAACATATTAAACACACAACATATTAATCATTAAATTGAAAATTAAAAAAATTAAATTAACTCACAGGTTCGTCAAGGCAGAGGATCTTGGAGGCATGAGGAGCAGCAGCTTTCATTATAATAGGCAGATCGCTTGCATGGCTGGACATGGGAGACAAAACGAGGAATGTGTCCCACTCAGGGTCCGTGGACACCGGCATGTGACCTTCAACGCTGATGATACCTTGGAACGTATAAAATCAGAATAATTTGTTGTACGTAGGGCGAGAGGAAGAACTAACTAACTAACTAACTAAGCAAGGACTGACGAGAAAAGATCACGGTGTAGGTAGGTACCTAGTGAAACTCTCACAAAGCTTTTGAGCAATTTGAACATACCTATCTTGCTTCCTTTTCTGCAAATTTAAACATCTGATCTAGAGTAATCCATGGATTTCATATGCCTCGGCCGAAGTACTATGGAAGGGAGTAGTGTTCTGTTGTAGGTACGTGTTTGTACTTTGGTACCTACATGAGTTACCTACTGAAGTTATATTATATTATACCTGTAATTATTATTATCCGAGAGGTGTAGTTAGTAGGTAATTTATAACGTTATTGAGTATCTGAGGAAGCTTATAAAAGTAAACAAAACTCGATGAAATCGGAAAAAAGTATTTGATCAGCTGATCTTCGAACGCAAAATTGGCCTACTCGAAGGATATGCGATTCACACTCTTGTTCCTGCTCTTTTCGTTCAACCCTTAAGTCCTTACAGAGGGCGAACGGTTGGTCCTGTAATTCTCCGTGAGGTCTAAAAATTATGTTTTATTTTAAATCGATGGAAAATACCTTCCTATTTGAAGTTTTCGAGCTAGAGCATTTTGAACATTTCAACCCCTAATATCTACCCCTTAGAGAAGACTGACGGTAACGCCAAGCTTCGGGGCACAACTAGATCCCAAATGATTGAAAATAATAAACCAAAAACAACAAAAACCTCTTCAACAAAAATTTTTGTTAGGTACAACGTTATTTGGAACAGTCTTTGAAATCCTGCTCTCGATCCTACTAGTGACCTTTTTAGAATGTGATATTGCATTGATCCAAACAAGTTTTTTTGCTCTTGAATATGCGGAAGACGAAGGTGGTAGTAAAACTTTTTGCTGTAAACCAAATGAGAAAGTTGACCGGATGGGCTACTGCTTATGGTAATGAAGTCATTTCAGTTTCGCCTCAGAGCGTCCCTACGTGCAGTCCTACTATTGTGAGCCATTCTATTGTTTCGCGCACGGTACATCGACGTTTTCGATCGAGTGAGAAGATTTTAAATAATATGCTCCCCGTAAAATTACCTACGTTTCCTTAACGGTTATTGATCAATCGACCATGAATTGGGTAAGCAGGTCAAAACTAGTAATCGGGCACGAGGCGCTGTTGAAAAGACGCATCTCCCGCTATGTTACGGTAGGTGAGCTCATTGGCTAGATAAGAGGCGGCTTGTGACTCCATGACGATGAGAGAGTTCTACCAAACGTTTGCCAAGTGAGTGGGCGATGTAGCTTAGTTACACTATTACCCCGTACAGATTTGTTCAGGAAGTATATCAGCCTTGGTAGTTGACTGGTGGGCGACAAGCTACCAAAAAAGTCCCATTCATGCAGCACGGGTTGATGAGCGAATTTTCGAAGAATGATATTAACCGATTTGGTGGGTGATTCTTATAGGAAATTTCACGCTGATTCCGGATATACCATAAATGATGTTCCTATGTTTGATGGTAATTCACACCAAAAACCCCAAAAACGCGTTTTTTAGGGATTTTTGACTCTAAATGTTCAAAAATTGAACCCTTGGAGTACTCCGAAAATTCTGGCCTACGAACTTAACCTTTCTTTTGATATTATTGACATTTTGCATTTTTTTCAGATTTTTAGCTCGATTCCTCGGTCAGATATCGCCTGGAATGACACATACCTATTATATAAACACATATATAAGTGTTAAATTTCAGGAATCGTTTCAGAATGGTCTGAAACGGATTTCCATGAAGAAAAAGTTCAAAAATTTGCATAATTTAAATTTTGAAGCCATTGCAATGGCTTCATTTTCTTCGAAAATTCGCTAAAATATTATAGATTAGCAATAGAGGATAGATGAATGAATGGCCATTTTGAAATAAGCAGGAAGGCTGCATACTTACTGATCATTAATAAATTTCGAAGTAGGTATTGTCTAGTATTTACACATACCTACTGAATTGATCAAGAAGTACAATGACAATCTAATATATAAAATTCTCGTGTCACAGTTTTTGTGCCCTTACTCCTCCGAAACGGCTTGACCGATTTTGATGAAATTTTTTGTGCCTATCCGGTATCTATGAGAATCGGCCAACATCTATTTTTCATCCCCCTAAATGTTAGGGGTAGTCCACCCCTAAATTTTTTTTATACAATCCTCAATTTTCACCCTTCTACGACCCGCCGAGGCGCGGAGCGGCGAGTTTTTTTAAATTTAGGTGTAGGGGGCGAAGCCCCCGCCGAGGCGCGGAGCGCAGAGTTTTTTTTAAATTTTTTAGACAAAATTTTTAATTTCTAGAAATTACTAGGAAATTATTTATATGGCAAAACAACGTTTGCCGGGTCAGCTATAATTTAACAAAAATTACTTTTTTCCCGACTTTCCACACAAAGTTCACCTACGAGTAGGTACCTATGCAACAATTCAAGTTCTATTATAACTTCCATTATTATTTTGTTATCCCATACCTACAGTTCATCATATAATGATCGGAGGTACCTACTTAATAAATATGAGCTCTAATAAAATTATGAAAAGGCTGTAAGAAAATGAACACCAATGTTTGTTTAAACAATTAATAAAAACTAAACAATAAAATCTAAACGATTGTTTAAACAGCAATGTTTGTTTAAACAATCGTCTCTAAATGTTATCTAGGTTACAGGCTGGGCAGAGCCTTCCTAGCCTAACCTGACCTTCTGCCCCTAGTATATTTTTTTAGACTAACTGATTCGACTGCTTCTCTTTCAGGGAAGACGTAAAATACGGGTACAATTTGCTACCTCTGACATTAGGTTGAAATCTTTTCAATAAATCTAACCGATTCATGCTAGGTATTTCTCATCCAATTAATGACATTAATGATCAATCAGATTGAGATATCGATGTAACGAATCTACTTTAGGCCCAAAATGGCCGTTCTTCCCTCAGTTTCGTCTTTCCACCAAACTAAACTTTTAATGCGAAAGAAATGTTTTCCACGTATTACCTCGTTCACAAAAATGGGTCATTTGGTTAATTTATTTATGAGAGCACGTAAACTCACGTGGAGTAGGTTTGTGACCGAAGATTCCGCAGTAGTGCGGAGGTAGTCGACCGCTTCCAACGATATCAGATCCAAGACCGAAAGGAGCCGCTCCAGCACCAATTATGGCAGCCTGAAAAAAATGACATGAAGAAATGTATACCTACAGAATATCCTAATCTAGGTGTCTACATTAATATAACTCTAGATCTGTCTGTCTGTATGTTGTTCGATATGACTGCGATCACACACAACATGTTCGTCGGAAATAGCTCGGGAAGCAGAGGTGCACTATATTTAATGTTTAGCCAGTTTTAATGTTTTAATTAGTTTAACCAGTTTTAATGTTTTAATTAGTTTAACCAGTTTTAATGTGGTCGAGGGTGGAAAGATTGGAATATATTATTAGGTTTTGAGGAGGCAGTTGAAATGAATTCATGGGAGCTAATGTTATACTGGAGTGCTTGATATCCCCGGTGTGTTACCTGCTATAGATTAATAATAATTTCCATCGTTTGTTTGTCTGTTTGTGACTATATGCCGCCTCTTTTACTGACCGGATTTGCACGGGGTTCCGGCGGTTCCTGGCGGTTACGAGACGGACATAGGCTACTTCAAAGCTACTCCCGTGCATGGCCATGGTGTTCGACTAGTGTTGTGATATCTTCTGTGAATGATGTACCTACCTCCTAATGCACATAATAGCTATTACAGCCTTTCTCCAAATGTCTAGTAGCATCAGAAACATACTTCTCCGCCTGAAGATCCTCCAGTGGTCCTTCGAGAGTCGAAGGGATTGTTGGTGAACCCCCTCACGTAGTTGTAGGTCTCCCAGAACAAACACAATTCCGGCGTGTTAGTCACCATGATCGGAATGGCGCCTGCAGCCCTCAAATTGCTGACGGCCGGAGCGTCCAAGTCGGCGATCCTATTGCCTCTTCTTCCTGCATGGTTGCTCATTCCTACGAGCAAACAAGAATAAGATTGTACTACAACAACATGAACTGTCATGAAGAATAACTACCTTTGAAACTCTAACTTTGACACTCATTTTGGAAACTCTACAACTCCTTGTTTTGTTAGGTTTTGCATAACTGTTGGAACTTTTACTTCATTTCACGACAGGAATAGTCAGGTTGTGACTAACCAAGCCACTTTATTAATTTTACACAAACAGGGTTGGCAGTGTTAATTTTGTTGAAAACAGTGATGATGGGAAAGAGTATCTTGTACGTTATAATTTCAGTTTTGAGCAGGTAGATAATAACTTGTAATCATACCTGCAACAGATATGCTCTCTTTTATGCTGATGGGCACGCCGTTCAGTGGTTTGTGAATTTCCCAATACTTGGGATCAGGGTTTTTCATGATTTCATCGTCAACAGCAGCTGCTTCTTTGAGAGCCTCTTTGAATCTGTCTTGTACGACCCTAAATTCAAATAAATACATTTATCAGTTTTATTTCCTAATTTTGAAAATGAGTAAACTTGTCAGCAGTGAGGTTTCCACCTACGCATTGACGATGGGATTGACCACTTCCGTTCTGGATATGTAGGCTTGCACAACATCCACTGAGGAAACCTGAAACAGCAGACTACTTGGTCACTTATGATTGCTACCTGCATACTCTACGTCTAACGAATTACATATTATTTACTAACGAGATAATAGGCAGGTAGATAGTTGGAGATTATGAAATGATAATGATATGTTGGTCTTCGACTGACATCTTTCTTCAGTAGGTAGGTGGGATAGACAATGATTACTGAACAAGTTATTACTATTTGTATTGCTCTCAAAGGCCACAGGAAGGCATAATATATTATATTGGTTTTAGCAAAGCTCTTGGAACGTTGGAATACGTCTGAACTTGATGAGGTTGTGAGACGAGGCAGAGAAGGTCCTTACGATGCTGCTTGACATCATCTGAACTCGCTGATGTTTGCGTGTTCTGATGACGGAATTCGGAATTGTTTCTTCCATTGCTTGGGCTGTTGCTGATTCATTGATGAAGCCTTGACGCTGACCATAGATTTATTTATTTATTGGATGGCATAACGATGAATCACGTTGTACAATCAAGACAACCTTCGGCATTTGATATTGCATATTGCTGAGGATTTCCCAAGTTTTGGGGATATTGTTTCCATTCGAATTGCTTAAGCGTTATATGTAATATGATGATGATGTATGATTATTACCACTTGAATTTCCTCAATCGACTTCAGCGTATATACATATATACACAGGGTGGTCCACCTATTAGGCTCACCCCCTTTATTTTCTCTAATTTTGAGGGTAAACACGCTAGTGTTCATAGTCTTTTGCGTAGTTTAAAAAATTACATAATTGCACATTCCGCAATTGCGCAAACGGGCGCAATGGACATTAACTTCGTTTTTTCAAATGCGATTTTATTTCAGATTTGGATTCAACGCAAAATTTTATGAAAAAATGACCCCTCTTTCGAAAATTTGAGTACGAAAAACGTCCACAATTACGCTCCAAATATGCCCTAAAAGCAAGACATTGAGTTTTTTGGGTGTAGTAAACTATCAAGTATGGTACATGATTTTAATGTGTTTTTCACGCTGAATAACGCGATGATATTTTTTTTTTGATTTATCAAAAAAATTGAGCAATCCAGAATGCATTTTTGTTATTCATGAAAATTTGAAATTTCAAGGCTTGAATCTAAAAATCAACAAATATATATATATAATACTATTATAACTGCCACAGTTTATTTACCTACATTATTATGCGTTTATTTATCCAGCAAATACCCCTCTATCAGAGAAGGTTTAACATGTTTTTCCTGCGAGCCCGTTCACGTGAACCGATCCGTGAGTTGTCCACGAATTCCTGTATGAGTTTGCCGGATAAATAAACGCATAATAATGTAGGTAAATAAACTGTGGCATTTTCTACACTCGTATTTTGAAGCCTCTTGGGACTCACAAATTTATTGGCTGCCCCATTAGGGTGAACCGCTACAAATGGCTACATTGGCTACAAGGTGAAAGGAATCTTGAAAAATCCTCTTTGAAATGCCGTAAATGTCTTGGAAACCCCAACCAGTGCCTCGAAACACAACTTTCTCCTACTTGCGATGCTATCCAAATTAATATTTCATTGCTAATACAAATATTTTAGATATTATTTAGATATTAAGCGCTCTCGCGGTCTGAAAGAGGTGAGAGGCCTGAAATCGCTGGTCACCACCGGTTCGACCCCCGGCTGGGAAACGAAATTTTCTCAGGGAGAGGATGGAGAAGTTTAAATTGATTGTTGAGTGGTACCTCATTGATTGATATTATGCCGTAAGGTTCCTCAACGAAATCAATATATTAAATATTATTCGGATATTATTATATATACAGATATGTCCAATAGATTTTGAAGGGTTTCCCCAGACTTCTTTTGGAGATCAAACGTGATGTAGGTATTGGGAAACCAACAATATTAAAATCACCTTTTAGATTACCACTGTTTATTTAATTATGCAAAGCTTTTCCACGGTTTTGCCATCACCATCAGTTTTTAACTCAACAATGAAACTAGACTACAGTGAGGGCTACGACTTTGATGACGGCAAACCCGTCGAAAAGCTTCGCATAATTAAATAAACAATGGAAATCTAAAAGGTGGTTTTGATATTGTTGGTTTCCCAATATCTGTAGTACATTACACAGATATGTTTTTGAGAACATGTTCAAATCGCAATACATATTTTACGAAAGTGGAAAATTTGATATTTTGTCACCAATATTATTCGGATTCTCTATGAAACGGCACGGGGAAATGATCCACCAATCAAACTTTTTCACGATTCCCGTCAATGATTATTAGGTTATTCTACAGAATCCCCATGATTATTACCTTGGTTATTCCATAGAATCTCTACAATCACGAGATTTTCCATGTAATTTCACATTTTAAATAGGTAGGTAACTTATGTGTGTTGTTATTGGGTCGACCCCACCACAGCTTGAATATTTGGTGTCCTGTGGTTTTTGGTCTGTGAGTTGGCAACCCTGCTAAGATACTCATGTACTGCAATACTCTCAATCATGATCCCAAGGTAAGAGTATTTATAAATGTTGATGAAAAAGTTACTTACCTTGAAACTTGTAATCATCTTCGAGTGGCGACGGGTGAATCCTTGCTAGTTACTTCATTCAATTCATTTAAAACGTCTGCCAAGTGGGTGAGCAGTATAGTTTCCTCACTTTTGTAACATGGATGTATAGAATCAGTTAGTGAACATTCCAACGAAATTGGTGGAATAGTTCCAGAGTTATCCCTATGACAACAAATTCCATGTTTGCGCTTGCGCAGTAGCTATTACTGATCCAACCGTGATAAAATTCATAGGTTTTGAGTCAGCCCTCAACTACCCTCCGATTTTGAGCGAAATCGGTCCGTTAGGAACTGAGATATCGTAGTTTCAGGAAATTCACGTTTGCGCATCCGCACACGCTACTAGTGGTCAGGTGCTATAAAATTAATAGGGGACTATCTAGGGGTTACCCCGTACAATCTCTGAAAATGTCACCGAAATTAATCTATTATTACCGAGTTATGGCCATGAAACATACTTCAAAATTGCACATGCGCAGTAGCGTTGAAATCCATAGGGGACAATCTAGGGTCTAACTCGCTTAATCCTTGAAAATTTCACCAAAATTGGGCGAGAGGTTCCGGACAACAAAATTCAAGTTTGCGCTTGCGCAGTAGCAATTATTACTGATCCAATTGTGACGACATTCATAGGTGATTGTCTTGGAGTCAGCTCTCAACTACCCTCCAAATTTGAGCGTAATAGGTAATAGGAACTCAGATACAGGGGTTTCACGAAATTCACGTTTGCGCATGCGCTCACGCTACTAATAGTCCGATGGCGATGAAATTCATAGGGGACCGTCACGGGGCTAACCCGCTCAATCCCTGAAAGTTTCATCAAATTCGGACCATAACTTCATATAGTTTTGCCTGGGACAAGGAATTGACCACAGACCGACACGAAACCAAAATTTTTCAGAAAGCTCTGAAACGCAAAAAGCAAGTGGAAATTTTGATTTTGGAGTACACACTTTTTTTTTTTCTTGCACGAATACATTGCTTCCCACCTTCGGTAGTGAGGAAGCAAAATATCAATCTACTGAGCGGCCTGCGTAAAATGAAAGGCTTCTATCGGGGTCTGTTTCTATTTACTCGTGGCCTTCCCGTTCCCACCATCGGCCAAACTAATGTACGGAAAACGGTTCATCTGCTGAGGTCCGTGGGAGTTTATAGCCGTCTCAGAAAACATTATCGTCAGAAAGATTGGTAGTTTGAGAACGAAACCGCTCGACCCATGTGGAGGATACACTACAATGTGTGTCACATAGGTACATTTTTTTTTCCAAACATTTTTTACACCTTCTTGAAAAACATCTCATCTTGGAAAAAGAAAGTTGAAGTTCTCAGAGTTACATATTGCAACTTATGATTTCACTTGTAAATAACTACCTCCTATAGTCGCTTATTGTCATACGTCAACTCACGCTCGTTGTCACATTCCTAAGATAATCATAGGTAGGTTAAATTCAGATTTGGTAGAATTATGAAAGTGGTCCAAGGGCCATGGGACGTTCATGAACATGGTTCTTTTAATATTATCATCATCATTATTGTATCAATGATAATTGTTTGTTGTTGTTTTTAAATATCATATATTTTGTCATTACCATTAGCTATATATACAGCTTATTAAATTGACGTGATCATTATATGATTTCATTAATATGAAGTAACGAATAATAACAAATAAACTGCTAGTGGTTTCAAAATGAATCCATCCTATTCATGATGAAATCAAGATACGACAGCTGTGTTTATGACAAATTTTGATTTATATATATTATATTACTTACACATGCACATAAGCATAGAACTGCCAGATTACGTCATACTGCCAACCATTTTTATAGTGCTTTCAATTGAGAAGTCTCGAGTTAGTTATTTGATAAGTTCAATAATTTATAAGTATAATAATGTTGTAACAATGAATAGAGAGGCATTGCGAACTGAGGCATAGCTTCTTGGTTAAGAATACCACTTGGACGAATTTTATAAATAGGCTGATTCGAAAGTGATGATACCTGGTGGAGTGTTTGGAATTCAGTGACTCAAGTCATTACAATATAGAGGTATGAAAACTAATCTGAAAAACTCTGTAGTTTCGAAATATCGTCTTGGCGTCATCTCATCACCCAATTAACCTCCGAATTTGAGCAAAATCGGGCACTAGCAACTCAAAAACCGTTGTTTCAGGAAATTCACTCTGCGCATGCGCTATCAATGGTCTGACGGCAATAACATTCATAGGGGAACCGTCTAGGGCATAATCCGCATCACAATCCCTGAAAATGTCATCAACATTGGTCGAGTACATAGTTCCGGAGTTATGCTCATGATCACAAATTTCAAGTTTACGATGCTTAGTAGCTATTAATGATCCAATCGGTACGAAATTTATAAAGAATCGTCTTCGAGTCATCACCCAATTACAGTTCGAATCCGAGCCAAATCGGTCCACTAGCAACCGTTTCAAGTAATTCACGTTGGCGGATACGCACACGCTACTAGTGCACATGAAATTAATGAAATTAATAGGGGACCGTCTACGGGATAGCTCGCACAATCCCTTACAAATGCATCAAAATCGTAATATACCTCATTTTGTATAGTTTTGCCTGGGACAAGGAGTTGATGACAGAGTGAGAGACAGACAGACCGACATACACGGAACCAAAATGATCGTTCACCACGTTTTGAAAAAGAAATATTGATTTTACAGTACGTATTTTTTTTATAGCACGAATTAATTGAATTACTACATTTCATAAATTACTCATAAATTGTTATCGGAATGGCCCCAAAAGAAAGCCAGAACCGAGGAGAGCGTTATACAATGTTTCCATGGTCGATAGTAAAGAAGCAACAATTTTTGTTCGTGAAAAGAATAGAAATACTCTCCCATGTGACCAGCTGGGACGAATCGGAGACACTTTCGGATTTCATTACATAGCTACAATCAAACAAGTGAGGAGAAATTCTATTTTTATGCGATTCGAGGCGTTTCAATAAAGCTGCGATTGATCATCTCTATAAAGTTTACTAGGTACCAATTTCTCTGAATATTAGTGGCAGACACGATTTCACTCGAGGAAGGTCAGGCGTTCCCAAGATAAAGTGAAATTGCTTAGTTGAGGTGAGTGTTCTCTGACCGACTCCTTTGAAGATAGGAGTATCCTCGGGCCTCCAAACATCACTTGGGGCGGCTCGAAGCCCATTAATGACTTGCGGGACAAGGCTGACAACGCGGAATTCTCATAGATTGCTTGTTGACAAGGCTCACACATGACTTGGCGAGGCGCTTGTAATCTAGCGACACCTAAGAAAATTAACACCCGAAGGTTTTTTTAAATATTTATTTAGAGATATGTCGAATTGTGAAGTCAGCAATAAATTATTTGAACCTCTATGAGTTTGGATATTGATGCCCTTGAGTAGATATATGAACAACGACCAATATTTGGTTGACTTCTACTTGGAAAGCCGGCCATGCATTAGGTTTTCACATTACGACTTAAAATCGTCATGGTTGAGAATAAATGATTCCACAATAGATATTTTAGGTGGCAGTGGAGGGTTACTGAAAATCAGGGCCCATAAAGTTCCCCAACACAAACAATTGCCTATTTACCTACCTTGAGTACCTAATTACCTATCTTGTACCTTCACTCTTAATACAATGAACTGAAGCCCGGCTCCGCCCATCCAGAATGAATATTGCAATCATGTGGCTGTCTTGAAGCATTCACCAGCCAGAAGCCGTACTGGTATTACGAGCTGTACCTACTCAGTTCCCTAGGGGCAACTTTTTGGAGGCTCTACTGCGAGTAGAGAGCTAAACAACTCTATTGTCTTTTGTGCATAAATAATATATTTCTATTTGTTGTGAATAGAAATAACTATGGAAGACCGCCTGAACTCGAAAAAAAGGATTTTTCAGAAATTAGATTTTCCGGTGAAAACTCCCAGATAAAACGCCCTTTAAAAGCCCTGTATGCAAGACCTCTACTCAATTATGAAGGCAATGATGTGTAGGAGAAACGCCTCAGTTTCGAAATCAGCGAGTTGAGGCTTTTTTCCTCAACGAATGAACATCAAATTTTAAATGTTTGTTTTAAACCATCTAGTTAAGTTGCTTCAAACGAAGAGCTGACGCGTTTTCTCTAAAAAACTAAAAACAAAAAAAAACAGGCAGTTGTAGTTTGTTTATTTATAATTAGTTTAAAAATTGTTTCAAGGAACGCCTATGCACGAGGGTATGTGTAGGAGTGTAGGGTCTCAGGTAATGATGCCGCCCCCCTTAAATTCTTAAAAAGCCATTTAGAAAAAAAAAAAAATTAAATCGTAACCCCCCTAAATTTTTAGCGTAGAATTCAAAAATCACGCTATGGCGCGTTTGGCCCACTAACTTGGGGTTTTCAGATAAAAACCCCTATTTCTATTGCAAATTCGGATTCTACTCAAAATTTCATGGAAAAAATGACCACTCACTCGAAATTTTGAGTGCGCAAAAACAGGAGCAAGAAATCGAGTTGTTTAGTTGTTGTAAACTATTAATATGCTATATTAATATGCTATTGATATTATTTTTTTGATTTGTCAAAAATATTGACCATCCCAGATATTTCATGAACATTTAAAATTTCGAGGCTTGACTCGAAAAATCAACACCATTATTTAGCGTGAAACCCCCCATTAAAATCATGTACCTACCATAGTTGATAGTTTACTTCAGTATGTCAAATTTCTGACGAAACAGGTTTCGACAGCTGGCGGACCCCCGGGGGTTCGCGGACCACCTGTTGGGAACTCATCCCCAAGAGAATTGAATAAGAAGAAAAATGCCGTAAACCGCATCAAAATCTGCCAAAAATTGACTGAGGAAAATGGGAAAAAAGAATTACATTCATTCCTTGGCTCCTTAAGGGTTTGACGAACTAAAAGAGGTTCTAATGGTAGTCGTAGTTGTTGGTCATGACATGAGTGAACATTAATGATGGAGTGATAACAGGTACCGGTGGATTTCCTGAAGTTTTTTTTGACTTCTAGTGAAGTGCAGTTTGGAAAACGGTATTTCCGCGTGTACCAACGAAGGCAGAATAATTTTACGGTTCTACCTCTGGGGAAGGGAACCATGAAATAACAGTTGGGAGCTAATAGCGTTTCAGGTGCGATGGGTTGAGCGCTCAAGAGTGGTGTAGCTCAGCTCGTTGAAGGGAGTTCGAGAACTACGTAACTTGGAGGAAGGATGTGAGAGAAAACCCGTTCCTTGAGTCAAGGTTTGCGGGTGTCATCGAAGAAAATTATATAGGCAAGCGAGGTGCTACCGATCACTTTCCCTTTCATATGGCTGTAGGGATATCATTTGACCGATTTTACGCGACATCACATAGTAGAGCTGAAGGGTAAGGCTATTATGCTAAGGAATTCCAACTCAAAATCAGCAAGCAACATCCTGTAAAACCCCTAGCTAATCCGCTATAGAGGAACTGATTTCTTTACATCCTGAATACTTAAGGGGGCAAGAGACGTAGCCCAAAGTTTCCTCAAAAACGCCCGAATCTCGGCTACTGAGGAGTTTATAGGAACTTTTACGATGACATTTACTGATTAAGACCAATAAGTTTAAAAAACGGATAACTTCCCCCCTCCCGTAACCATTTTAGCGTTGCACAGTTTTTCTCATTTTTCTCAGCCAATTTTCGTTTGGCGGCATTCTTCCTATTGCATCATTCTCTAGGGGGCCTTTATGCCAATTTGAATTTTAAAAAAGGAAATAAAAAATGGAAAATTACGAAATTTAAATTATTGATAGCTGATCCCCCTAGAGAATTTGAATAACAAGAAGAATGCCGCAAGCCGTATCAGAATCGGCCAAAAATTGGCTGAGAAAAATGGAATATACTAATTACGTCAAGTCCTTGGCCCCTTAATTGACTACTGGATACTCAAAATGTCTAAAGGGGACGGAAGTTTCGTCTGGGAGTGTAGTTTCGACCAAAAGTGAATCTTTAAACGATTCCAAACATTGGAACGATCATGGAATTCAGAAGTCTTTCCTCTCGTTCATCTCATAGAATAACAATAACGCTACCCTTTTGGTGATAGTACACCATGTCCCATGATGATTGATGGGTTACAGTAGCATTGATTGGGTTGATTGAAAGGTTACTGTACCTATCTATTTCGTTTCAATGACTGAGTTAAATTTGTTTGATCTTCAGCCTACTTATTTCGCTCTTCTGTCAATAGCCCAATGAGTGAGATTAGGGAAGCAATTGAGAGTTGAACGAACACATGAAAATTGAACAATGAAAATTAGGTTAATCTTTACCAGAGT
Source organism: Lygus lineolaris (assembly GCA_030264115.1). Classification (NCBI taxonomy): domain Eukaryota; kingdom Metazoa; phylum Arthropoda; class Insecta; order Hemiptera; family Miridae; genus Lygus; species Lygus lineolaris. The sequence continues at coordinate 33,811,198 of JAEMON010000002.1, forward strand.
TTAGTTAAAGAAGAGAATTTATGATCCTAAGGATCTATCCTAAGCTAGGTTTATTTCATTCATGAGTACGACGCCCAGACCTTTCATGGGTTTGGTTAATGAAATGATATTATCCTGATGGCTTACTATAATATGTAGTCTGACTATAGCTATGTATTAGACATCCAAGAAGGGGATATCAAGTATTTTATTTTTTATCTTTCTCTGTAGTAATAAGGTTTTTAGGCTTACTTATGATTAGCAGCTTTGTAAGTGCCCCTACAACAAGTCATAGGTAGGTGGTGTATCCCATAAATTTTCTATTCACCCAACTCGAGCCTAATTAAGGTTTAATCTATGAACTACATTGGAGTAGATATGGGATCGTTAGGTAATTAATAAACGCTCACCTGGCGTGTTCTGATTTTTTCCGCTAACTCTTGGGCACTGTAGAACAGCAGAGGGTTGGCGATCGGAGGAACACTTTGCTTCTTCATAAACAACGTTCTCAACTTGGTGTAAGGCCACAAGACGACGAACGTCGTTGCCTGTACCAACCACAAGCAGCACCTGAAGACCAACAGCCCCATCTGTAACAGTAGTTGGAATTAAAGATTTGTATGTTTATAAGTAACCACTGAATTAATTAATCATTTACATTGCTATACATATTCACATGCTGGGAGACATTCACAAATTTGTTACGAAATCTGTTACAATGAGTATGCCAGACGAGGTACTACCTGTAAGACACTTATTGCTGGATTATTGTTAGCTACTTTTCGAAGAAAATTCAGCTATTCAAAATTTTAATAATGCGAAATTTTGAAAATGTTCTCCATGGAAATCCGTTTCAGACCATTCTAAAACGATTCCTAAAGTTCAATCTAAAGTTTATAATATATATATATGTTTACTTGTATGTATGTATGTATGTGTCACTATCGACGATACTGACCCTAGAATCGATATAAAAAATCCAAAAAAATTTCAAAATATCAATCGGCCGACCAGCTTTATCGCTCTGCACTTCTGATATAATCACGTGAAGCCCATCATAGGGACTAGAGTCCAAGTTGAGCTGATAATATTAAAAAAAAAAAAAAATTAGATGGATAATCCCCCGGGATATGCTAAATCCAGGGTTTAAAAAATGTCAATAGGCAATATCAAAAGAAAGGGTGAGTTCGTTGGCCAGAAGTTTTGGAGTACCCCAAGGGGTCAAATTTTGAAAAATAAGGGTCCAAAGACTTGTTTTTTGATGGTTTTGGTGTGTGAATTACCATCTTAAACTTAGGAACATAATTATATGGTATATTCGGAATCAGTGCAAAATTTCTTAGAAGAGTCCGAGTAATACGGGAGCAAGTGATTCACAATGATATTGTAATCTAAACATCCTCTCTCGATAATATTCACAGCAATCAAGATTAAGAGTGGATTTGCCATGTTTGTGATTTAATTTTTGGAATGTTGATGTAGTTTATAGAGCAGTGGGTCGAGAAGGTGTAGTACCTATATTGGCAGCGTGAGATTTTGAAATAATATTGTGAGCTTTCCATTGAGTAGTTATCGATTTCCGTGAGGCACAATTTCTACTACAATGAGGTACCGACAACTTCACAATGAGGTAACGATTCCAACTCACCCCTTAACGCACGGGTTAGTCAGCTAATAGTTCATAAGACAGTATGCACTTACACGATTGTTACATACAAGATACAAGATAATTATGTACAAATAGCCACGCCGGAAATGAACAACAAATTGTAAGTGCACGGTTTGCACGTTTATGACAGCGGATCTAACGACTGATCTAAAGGACGATCTTAAGGACTCGTGCGTGTCTATAATTAGGCAGGAGGGTATTGCATACCACGATAATGGTACAGACGGACGATAAGTATGGGACGTACTTAATTTGAAGAAATCACTTGAGAAACCTCTAATCAACAGCTGCCATCACGGAATGCTGTTCATACAGGTTTCTTATAGATCATCTAAGGGAAGTTTTGTTGGATATGGAATGTCTATAATACTTTTAATACGTCTTCTTCAAAACTTCCGTAAATATAATTTATCTACAACTGATATATTTGTCAATTTTGATCGGGAATTGACACTGAGATAGTCACCTTCTTCGCCGAGCTTTCGATGAATTTATTATCTTCTTCAGGGCCTATAATAAACATTACACCAACACCAAATCCCTATATCGGCATACAAACAAAAGGTATTTGTGGTACCTAATGTTTGTTATAGGCCCTGAAGAAGATAATAAATTTATCAAAAGCTCGGTGAAGAAGGTGACTATTTTAGTGGACCCCATTTCCGAACAAAATTGACAAATATTTCTGTGTTGGGTTGATCTCCTTACCTACAACTGACATAATATACGATTGTTCTACATCAATTATTCTGGTGGCGATGGTAAATAGGGGACTAATTCGCTTAGGTAATGGTAAAGTGGCACCACGCCCTCATCCCGTCCCTTCTTGTAACAGGAAAGCTGGGCCCAATCTGAAAAGTACATACCAGTAGTAGTAGAGGAAGTAGAAAGAGTACACTTGGTCCAAGAAAACGTATTAAAAAAACTATGGGATTTTAACATATTCATTAAAAACATGCACGTAAACATTCTAACTACATAGGTACTTACTAATACTTCATGATAAATAAATACAATGATTTTAATAATACGAGTAAATGTAATTATTCTCAACTAGGCTTGAGTTATTTTGATATTGCTTCCTCACTACCTACCGAAAGGGAAGCTCTGTTTTTGTGCCTTTCGACGCGTTGTTCCCGTTCAATTAGCATTAGGACATTAGTATCCACCTATCCTCTACTACAGGTACTTTTCAGGTTGAGCCCCGTTTTCTGTATATGTAATACCTAGTTATACGAAGGGACGGAATGAAGGCGTGGGCCCAGTTTACCATTACCCGACCTCTGAACTAAGCATCCTCTCGGACTTGTCCCGAAATTTTCACCACCCAATTCTGGAACACTATGTTATTATATGAATGACATATAGGTATTGAATGTGAAAATATATCAAAAAACGTCTGCCAAGTTGGGTGTGGCCCTTAGCTTCCTCGTATCCATAACATGATTGTATATATATAAAAAATAATCAAAGGGATTATTAGTACCTGCACAATCCCTGAAAATGCCATCGAAATCGGATGAAAATTGTCGGTTATGAGAGCTTCACGTTTGCGCATGCGCAGTGGTCACCACCGATCCGATCTTGATGAAACTCACAGGGCATAATCGAATCTCCGATCCTCAACGTTCATCCAAATTTGAGCGAAATCGGACCATTAGGTCGCGAGAAATTGATGTTTCAATGATTTCATGTTTACGCATGCGCAGAGGCTACCGTTGGTCGGCTGGTGATGAATTTCATGGGGGACCATCTAGGGCCTAACCCGCGTAATCCCTGTGAATGCCATCAAAATCGGATGAAAATTGTGGAAGTTATGCGTGTTGCAAGGATTCCTGGACAGGTCAGGCAGACAGACACACAGACACGAAACCAAAATTGTTCTGGAAGGTCTAAAACGTACAACACGAGTTGAAATTTTGATTTTTAAGATAAAAAAATTTTCACATCCCAAAAGTGAAAACAATGCTTCCTCTACCTTGGTAGACTCGGAAGCAATAGGTAAGAAGGTCCCTTCCTGGCCTTACGAACTCCAACGTCATGCTGACAAAGTTGACGGGATAGTAACTTTGACTCACAACTAAGCTTAAAAAAGAGCTGATTAAAGAGTAGCTGATAAACGATATCAGATGATGAGATAATGAAGCACTGGTGCTCCTCGACAGTAGCCCAATATAACTATGGTACATGTTTGGTGGTCTCCGCCTTTTCCGCCTCCGACTTTTTCCAGTCTGTCAAATTTAATTTACAGATGGGGCTCATCCCATTCTCCTCAAAATTTTTCATGTAAAAATTGTAATTATTTCAGGCCATGTGCTAGTGCTTCTTCACAGTTTTCTCCTTAAAACTAAACTTTTCATCTACTACAAGCAAAGTCCCTTCTTGTAATAAGTACCTGGCTTCATCTGAATCCGAAAATTCTACACTCTTCAGACTTTCATAATACACATGAAGAAAATAAAGCTTAAGAAGCGTAACTTATCTGAAGAAGTGAAAGAAAGGACAGGAAATGAAAACTATTCACGATATAGAATGGAGCGAAATCATGATGCAACATGATCATGAACGATTTTGAGGAGAATGGGATGAGCCCCATCTTTAATGAAATTTGACAGGCTGAAGAAAGTGGCGGAGAACACCGGAACATGTACCAACCTACCTAAATAAATGAAGACTCCAATAATGTACTTTCCTGAACGGAAAATTTTCAATCCAACCCATCATTACAATAAAACTATGGCGCAACAAATATAACACATTATAAATGATAATAATAGAATCGAACAGGCGAAAAAGCGGTATTTTCAGAAAATTTGAGGATATTTTCGCCAGAAGGGCCCTATAACCTACATTGAATACGGCTGATATACACTTCTCTTAAAAGCATCGATGAAAACAAAAAGCAAGAGAAAATTTTCCTTGGAAAACAGAAGCTGTATTTGGAACAAAATACCTAACTCACGAGGGACAATTAATCCGCTTCACGGAGAAACAGTGAAACGGATTAGGTTAGTACACCGTCATTTTCCTCTCTCGATCGTGTTTACATCAACATAATAAACTGATGTTACTGTAGAGAGGCTCCTGATACTACTCAATCTACATTACTTCGTACGTTTGCCACTCTCTATTTCGTTTATCTGTCTGCGACCACGCTACAGATCGAAATTTTAAATTTTTTGAGTGGAAATGTTGAGTAGGAATATCTCTGTTGACCCCAAGAATGTGCTCCTAATATTTTTGTGCCGATTGACACGGCATTGAGTAGTGTGTAGTAACAGTCGGCACCAAAACTCAGCCTCACGTATTACAACAGCGGCAGCATGACATTTTGAAAATTCGAGGTACATTTTCAGTGCTTTTCAACGTACGGTGACCGTTTTTGTGGGATGCAAATTAACTGATTTTACATTTATTTATAACTTTGGATTGGTCATATGCGAAAATCATGAGAAAACAAACAAAAGCGTTGCATAATCGCGGCGGAAATTCACGGCTGACCTCCAGCCCAAAAACAAAGGTAATGTAACTTTACATCTAGTTAAAATTATTATTCGAATTTTTATGAACGAAGAAAGTATTATGAACATAAATTCGAATTTCTTCTTGGTTTTCCTATATTTATCACAAGGTAATTTCTGCAGCTGCTGTTATTCTGTATAGGGTTTGACAACGTCTACGTCTAATTAGGGTGAAACTGCAGTATTTGTTTACTTTAGTCAACAGCCCTTACTAGGCCTTTTAAACCTCTGGCAAAACAAGACTACTAGGTAACAACATTTGAACAACTTGACTGATCGTATGGAGATGCTTAATACTATCTACCACCTTCTACAGAAGATAATCGACAGTTTCTCTCCTAAGAGTTCATGTTATGCAAGGTCTCAAGCCGTTTGGCTGAAGGAGCACAACCACGAGGTCCAGGAGGCAAGAGCCCGGAAGGACGTGGACCCACTTGACTGTGGCGTTAGGTAACTAGATACGGTAACGTATCTGCCTCGGATAGATAGGTAATACCCATATAAGAGTATATCAGTGTCAACAGTGACTTATGCAATGATGAGCTCTTTTTCCGAATGCCAATGCTCTCTCCAGGAGCCTGCTCTACTTAATTAATACGAGAAGGTACAAACTAACGGTAAGTTCTTAATATACAGTATACCGATAGGATCATTGCGGATGGGTAATCAATACAGAAAATAATGAACTGCCATGTAATAATTTGCATTGTTTTTTTACTATTCTCAACTCGATACCAGATCAAGAAATTACAAATTCTATCATGGTGTTTATAGAAGGCCCCCTTGCAACCATCACATGAACGCATTTCAATGCATTGCTCAATGCGTCAATAATTCATTATTCTTGTAGTTCATGGACAAGGACGCACAATCCTGATACAAAATTGTCAATCAAAGCTCTGAGAACTGAGAATATTAACATTCCCACTGTAATACATGATCAAAGCCATCATAATATTCCACTTAATAGGTAGGTATTTACTAAATCATTTAGTTCTATACACGCTTGCCATAATTTTTGTATAGGAAGGAAGGTGTAATCTGGATATTATGGTTATGTTTGCATATTTCTTTTTGCTAGGACCATGAGAATGAAAGTAGCCTTTTGAGCCTGTGTCTGAGTAATCAAAAACGTTATCGGATCGATAGCCGTGAAAATGCTTTGAGTCATTTTTACTAGAGCTGCGTTAGGTATAAGATAAAACTGAAAGCGACCTAAGCCTCCTCGCTTATCAAACTTATCCGTCTGACTCTTCAATGATGAAAGGAATTTTATGAGAATCATTAAGCTATTTTTATAAATCAGTTACTCTTGATAAAATCCATCCTTCAGCCACATTGATGTGAAGAAGACGTTATCGGCACTATGCAAACTGTTCAAAACAGAACTATTTTCCAATTTCTAATTTTCTAGCGTTATTCATTATATCAAAGTAGTGGTACCTATAGGTTTGGTTAGGGACAGAGCCTCAGGATCGGTCTGTTGTTAAATAAAAATTTACTTAACCCCAACCCATTGAAGAGGTATGATACGTCATGTTGACCATTGCAGGGTTGCCTCCTCGCAGGATAAAGATAAAAAGTACAAAACATAATTCAAATTATGGATAGGCCTAATGATAAAATAAAATGCTGATAAAATCCTGCAAAAAGACCTATTTGCAGAACGAAATCTATCGGGACTATTTCACAAAGTTTTCGAGGAAATTATGTTGAAGATCGAAAAACTGGCTACACCACGTGATTTAGTGTTGAATAAAGCTTTGAAATCATGTGTTATACGTGGCAGTTTAATACATTCGAAAAATCTAACTTTTGCGTTTTGCGCTCATTTTACGCACGATTTTAAGAAAAAAAGCAAGGAGTTACTTTTTTGTGATAATCCCCGTAGAATCCGAATCTGCAATAAGAAGAAGGGGATCCTATAATAAACACACATATTCGTAATCTACCCAAAAAAAATAAGATAATGGTAATGGTCCGATTTATAATTCTAATTCAATAATTGGCGGATATTGGTCCCATAACTTGAGGGAGATAAAGTGCTGATCATTTAATTTGGGTCACCCATCATTCATTTTTAATCATCATTCAATTTTGGTTGAGAATGGAGAGCAAATTGATTGAAATGATTTTGCCTCCATGTTTCTTGCGATCGACCAATCATTAATCAGGAACACGAACGTGAAAATCCGATATACTCGTAAGCAATTATGAAGTTAGTATTTTCTTTGTAGGGACCTCTTGAATGACATCATTTGGGTGTTTTGACAATAAATAAAAGTTCTTGTTTTTCTTTTATAAAACTCGTATTCTATTATGAGGAGCTTTCGACAACCTTCTAGTTGTCATTATCAACTCAACAGCAGGTAGGTAGTTCTCTTGGCAGGAACCATCTCACCTGTTGGTTGGCTCACATTCGGGGGGTAGTTGGCGGCTAACCCCAAGACAATTGCCAATGAATTTCGTCACGATAGGATCACCAATTTTTATTCCAATACCAAATTCGTAGCTTTATTCAAATTTCTGGTAAAAGAGGTTGCAATGACTATCAATAGAAACCTGCTGACACTCACAATACTGACTAATTTATTGCATTTAAAAGGTGAGGCGTTTCACCTTGACCGTAGATCGAGATGGTCGGGAGACATGCGGCATGCTAATTAGGCACTGCTTACTACCTCATATGGATGTGCGACCATTCGAACAAAGGAAGTGTACGTAATAATAATAAACACGTCGACGAATTCCCACTCGTACGAACTGGGGGTTCAGTCCTCTGAGAACGTCCGTCGACGATATATTCACAACGCTGCACTGTTTTTCATCTCCTACCCAACAAATCATAATCAAGGGTGCATATGAATATTTTTATCAAGTGAATACAGGTTCGATTAAAATTTCAAATTAATCCATTAAAAATGGATCTCCCCCACTTCATTCAAATTTATCAATCAACTCAATTTCCCCACAATCACTTCCTCTTCAGCCCTGAAGACGATTAATAAAGCAACTCCGTTTTCCTTATTGAAATGGGTTTCCACAACTTCATCACGAGTGATTGATTGTTATCCCGAAACCGATTTCCAAAAGAATACAACTTTTGCTTCCTCACTGCCGAAGGTAAGGAAGCCTTCGTGCATGAAGTCAGAAAAAAATTGTGTCCCCCAAAAACAGAATTTTCACTTGCTTTTTGGGTTTCAATGCTTTTGGAACGACTTCGTTCCCTGTCTGTAGCCAATTCCTTGTCCCGGGCAAAACTATACCAACATCAGTCCGAATCCGATTAATTTCAGGGATAGTGAGGGTTTGCCCCTAGACGGTCCCTTAGTGATCGGGCCAATAGTAGCCAATAATGGACAGATTTTACTCAAATTCGAACGGTCCAGTTGGAGACTAGACGATTGCCTATTAATCCCGGCACTTTTTGACCAGTTATAGCTACTTCGCATGCTCAAACTTGAATTTTGTTGTCATACGCATGACTCCGGAACTATTCCACCAATAGTCTAAATCATTCACCAACTGATTCTATCCGTCTTTGTTACAAAAGTGAGGAATCTATACTGGCCACTCAACGAATCTCGAAGGCTTAATCTAGATGGAGAGAGAGTAACATGTAAATTCTCGTGGTTTACAATGATTCCATAACTTCCGATAAATGATACAACATTCCTTCCATGGTTTATTGGGTTCCATATTCGATGTGGGATTGAGTCGATTCCATAATCGTTATATTTACATCGTTGTATCTGATATCTGAGTTTCAATAATGAGGTAAGTATTTACCGAGAACCACAAATGAAAATAATGTGACGTACCAATTAATACTGACGTGACATAATAGGTAGGTACCTAAGTTCTTAATTTTGGGAGACCTGTACAATTGCACTGATCAAAAATCATCATACAACCAAAAAAGTATCAAGGAGATTGGTATTCTACATAATATGCTTAGTCGACAATATCTTATTAAATATTATAAGATAGTTATTACCTATGTTTGGTTCGATATCAGAGCGTTGAAATGGGTTCTCATAATTTTGTATAAATGCATGGGCATATGGTGTAGGTAGCTCTACTATACAGGGTGGTCCCAAACGTAACGGACTTAGTTTGAGGTCCCATGGGAAATTTCACGCTGATCACGAATATACCACATATTAAGGGTCCCTGGATAAATCTTGACCACTTCTTACGCAAAAAACCACATTTTTCGACGCTTTTTGAGTGTTTTTGGGGAAAAATACTGAAATTATCTAGAAAATCGAAAAACCTTTCGAAATAAACGTTGTAGAAAATTAAATTCTGCGTCGAATGAGACCAACGCCAGCTCTTTAGATTGTACCTACGATTTTTGGCGAATTTCAGAAGTTTTGATCTGTTCATAAACTGCTTGATAGGAGCAGGAAGGTAGGCAGGTAGTATGAACTTGAAATGAGTATTATTATAGGTATTACTGTGACATCTCAGAGAGCCCGCCGCCAGCAAAAAGTGGTCAAGATTTATCCATGGACCCTTAATAAGTGGTATATTCGTGATCAGCGTGAAATTTCCCATAAGACCTCAAACTAAGTCCTTTACGTTTGGGACCATCCTGTATATTTATGACGTATATAATTTCCTACGTAGTTTACTCCGTGTTTGAATTTTTACTTTTGATCGGGTACTTACACGGTGTACATTATCATCTGGCAATAATTCATAGATAAACTGAAGACCACACGTCGTTTCACCCAGTAGCATCTTCAAGCGTTTCTTCAAATCCTCCGTAACACTCGAATAGCTCCACCTGGTGGTAACGAAACGAATAATAATAGTGGATTCGTACGTCGACGGTTCCGGTTGATGAAAACTATATAAGGACCAAGAAAACTGTCGAACGTTCGGCTGACGTTTCTCATTAAATCTTTGAAAAAGACGCATGGATGAGAATTCCATAGAATGAAAAACCTCCCATCTGTAACATTTTAGGTAGGTACGAGTCTCCATGATGTCAATTCATTGTCTTTGATTGTTAGCTCTTTTTCTTGTGAAAGTTCATTCTTTCGCATTTATGCATCAATTTTGCTTCAGAGTTTACTAAGATAGTGGAAGCATTTTTATTTGCGCGAGGTAAAACATTGTTTCTCTCCAAGCTTTATATAACTTTTGGGTTTGGGAGCTGAAAATTTTGTATCCTCCAACATTAAAATTCCCAACCCGTATTTTACGTTTTAGACCTTCCTGAACAAATTCGGTTTCGTCTGATCGAGAGTCCTTGCAACTCAGATGACTACGTGGTTGGTTGGTACCTAGCAATACGTTAGGCGGGGGTTAAAGATGATGCAAATTATTGGGTGACTTCTTCGTTGTATTAATGGTCCGACTAGTATAGCATCACATTAATTTGCATCTTCATTGACACATCAGGATGTGTCGAGTGTTCACATAGGTGGTCATTAAACAGTACATCGGTTTAGAGGTTTATACCTATGTTCACATAGGTGGTCATTAAACAGTACATCGGTTACGTAGTTAGTTGAGAGAGGTTGCTGTCACCGTGTTCTCTGTATAGGAAGTCGACCTTTCGATAGGATTTAGTATGTATTAGTTCCCACTTCTCATCATTCATTTTATGTAGGTAGTTAACATATACAGGGTGGTCCCAAACGAAACGGACTTACTTTGAGGCCTTATAGGAAATTTAACGCTGATCACGAATATACCATATATTAAGGGTCCCTGAATAAATCCTGACCACTTTTTCCGCAAAAAACCACTTTTTTCGACGTTTTTTTTTTATAGTGTTTTTGGGCAAAAAACACGGAAACTATCCGGCAAATCGAAAAACACCTCGAAATAAACGTTGTAGGAAATTAAATTCTGCGTCGAATGAGACCAACTTCAGCTCTTAAGATTGCACCCACGATTTTTGGCTAATTTTAGAAGTTTTGATCTGTTGATAAACTGCTTGATAGGAGTGGGGTTAAATGTTTTTTTATCGTTTAATGATGATAAACAGGACATTAAAAACATTTAACCCTACATTTTAAGTTCGTACTACCTGCCTATCTCCCTACTCCTATCAAGCAGTTTAACATCAGATCAAAACTTCTAAAATTCGCCAAAAATCGTAGGTACAATCTTAAGAGCTGGCGTTGGACTCATTCGACGCAGAATTTAATTTCCTACAACGTTTATTTCGAGGTGTTTTTCGATTTGCCAGATAATTTCCGTGTTTTTTGCCCAAAAACACTCAAAAAACGTCGAAAAAAAGTGGTTTTTTGCGGAAAAAGTGGTCAGGATTTATTCAGGGACCCTTAATATATGGTATATTCGTGATCAGCGTTAAATTTCCTATAAGGCCTCAAAGTAATTCCGTTTCGTTTGGGACCACCCTGTATATTTCACAACTTCGTAGGGAGGCACCAGGTAAAAAGTATTATGGTGCTTCGTTTCTGGTCATTTCATCTCAAAAAATTCTGAAAAAGCAACAAGATATGTGGCATAGACCATGCTGACAGCTAAACGAAGTGGCCCAGATGATGTAAATAGGAGGATAATACGGAACTAGTCAGAAGCCACTCACTTCTCTTCATCCTCAACACCCGCCTGATAGATAACTACTTATTCCAAGATTTTCTTCCCATGTCGATGGTTTCTCAAGGGCTTGTGCTTGTTAAGCTCTAGATGATCCCCAATGAATTTTGACGCTTTCAATAAATGACCCTGAGCGTCCGCAACCGTGAAATCCTTGAAATGTTAATTTAAAATTACTTAATGATCCGATTTTCCTCAAACTTGTAGGGTGGGTAAAGGTAGGTAAGTAAATACCTACGTATAGGTAGAATAACTTTTGTTGATTCACTACAAATGTATTTTACCGGATCAATATGGTAGACACTAAGCATGTGTAAACTGCGGGAAGCTTTGCAACATTATTAGTTTCCATGATTCCCATTCGATTATGATACAATTTCTATAGATTGGATTGGTTAGCCCAGAGATGGTCTTCATCCTTCATGAATCCCATCGGTCAATTGTAGCCACCGTGTAAGCGTGAAATTGATTTCTTACAGACTTTCCTCGACCCAATTGTTCGATTTTCCAAAGATTTTAGAAGTTATACTTCTTTGCGCCCGTTAGACACATTGGGATGGGATGCTGGTCGAGAAACCGCGTCACGCACAAAAGGAAGAATAAATTTTCAAGAACTTTTTTGTCTGCTTTTCCCCTCGAGGATCCCGTTTTTTGGACTCATCCACGGATAGACCGCCTGCCTCCCCGACGGGACGTATTTTGAATTCTTCTAGTTTACGCGGCCGAAGCATGTTGTTGTTTATATTTTACGCACGGTTTTTTCTGTGAGTTTTTATAGATATATAGTTTCATGATCGAAGTGAAAGTGTTCTACGTAAAGTTCTTTCTACCTCCTTCGCTTGAGGAGCTATCAATACTTCTGTGGTACAAGAATTATGTGATTTATATCCTGTCTGTTTGTGTGCGTGAGTGGGTGTATGTAAATGGCCAAAGAAGTATAACTTCCACCATCTGGTCCGACGCAGACCGATTTTTTAAGTTTAGCAAAGGGCCTTCAAGAGATCCTCATCAAAATACTTCAATAATAATATTTACTTACTTTGCTGTATATAGGAATAGATATTGAACTAGGAATCAAGTGAAATATGGATTTCTCTAGGTTTAGTATAAATTTGACTAGTAGAGTAGTTTGTTCAAAGCTTCCGTTATTTTACCTCAATAAAGGATTCACAATAAGGATATTAATATGTTTTCAACGATTAGTAGCTACAGGGTTAGGCCGCGGACGTTCGGTAAGCAGCCATATTCATCCTGTAGGTACTAGAGGAAAAAGTTACCAGTAAACTAAAAACATCATGGTTTGATTTTATTCTTTCTCCCTGTACTCTTCTTTTCTAATGTGGTGAAATGTTTGTCCTAGACTTTACCTAACAACACGGCCAAGCTAGCGTTGGGTGAAAGCTAGGCATGTCGCATCTATTCTAGGGGCCAATCAGAGTTGTACTAACATAAATATTATAGGTATCTATTTTCTTTCTATAATAAATACACTGTCGAGTGTAGGTTCCCGGTTAAAGTCCAAAACCGTGACACTACCGTGAAGCTTCACCGACAATCACGGTATAAGTCCGACAAACTAAAAAACCAGTCTTATACCTCCCCGAAACACGGACGACCACCCCAAAAGTCGGCAAACCACCCAAACATCGCATCAACTGTAAAGTTGAGTTAAAAAAAGTAGGTCAAATTTAAGCTCATAATAGAACTTTTATTTCCCGTGTTTCCGAGGGCTTTTACCGCGTTTGAGTACACGTTAACCGCTGCTATCTTTTTGCCGCAATTGTACAGTTGCTAAATTCAGGCCCTTTTTTTCTCTCAGCGTGTCCATCACCGTACGACTGGACGCACCGGCAGAACGTAAAAGCACACAGTACGCTTCCACCATGTGGCTTTTGGTGTCGTGCTGGCGCCTCGATGATCATACCAAATGTTTATATATAATGAAGAAATGAAATGTCATAAAATCACTTTTTAAACCTCTGAACTTTGAATCGTAAAATCGAAAATCTTGGATTTCTACAGACGTGTCTAATACTGGTCACAGCTGTCTAAGACAGAGTTTTAATACTGGCAGTTGTACTGTTTTCATACAAGTAAGTTGGTTCCAGTGGTATAAAGGTATAACCCCCCAACCCCATGGCGCGACAGTCCACAAGGGACCAGGGCCGGTCGACCGGCTGCAGGTATGGACCTGTACGGAGGTGACGAGTGATCAGCTCATCGGTTCCTCCCAGCCGTTCAAAGTCGACTTTCGAGATCGGGTTTCCAGCATCTATCGCTGTACCTATTGCCTCACCGCCCTAGGTGGGGACGGGGGGGACTGCTGTGACCTTGACTCGAACGCATGATCTCGAGACCGATGCGATCGGTCTACAGCCACAGCCCTGAGAAGTCAGGTACGCTACCACCTGAGCTACTCCGGACCCTAAAGGTATAAGTACCTCCAAAATTTGCCTCATAAGTTTGCCTTCGTTTTTTGCCTATAAGTACCTTAGTTTGCATGGACGTGATAGTTCCTAAATGAAACAGAATGAATCCCTCTCATTCTTTGCGTTGTTATCCCGAGGTAGATCAAGGACATCCATTTTTCAACACGAACCTATACAACGATCTCAGTGATGTTATTTCCATCAACAAACGGCAATCCTGTTTTCAGCACGAACCCTCCACCGTTTCCTTGGGAGTGGCTCCTGAATCTTTGTTTCTCGAGGATCTCAAGAAACGCGGCGGTGTCCATCGACAAAAAACTGGTTTTATTTTATTTTGGGAATTCGGCCTTGGTTTCTACCCTGGGATTCACGGAACAAAGTGAGTTATACAATAATTAAGTTGTGGCTTGATATATTCTGAATACTCACAAAAAATGTGCAGATTTGAACACCTAACGGTACCGTCTCTAGAAAAATCTTCCGTGGGATTACGTGAATAATATCTCATCGTACGGCGGTCCAGAAAACGTCAGTGGTTTTTTAGACTGGATCGGGCTTATTATCGTACGAGTTCCTGCTCCAAAACCACTTTTTCCTTCGAAGGGTCTGAACTTTGAATTAATGTGAGTATTTCAGCCTTCCAATAATAAACCGTCCTTCCTTCCCTTGACAAGGTGGATATCAATTCTTAGAATTCGCGATAGGTATTATCAGTTTTGGCGGATTTTTGAACAAAAAAAATGAAGCAATATTGAAAATGTCATTGTGTCCAAAAATGTTCTGTTCACTTCGATACAATTCGCGCCTACTTGGGCTCTTATTGGATTTTGGGTGTTTTGGCTTGAAATTTCGAGGGTAGGTTCTGATCCCCATAATATTCTGTAACGTTTGTGGTGCCGATTGTCATGACAATGCGACTGTCGTGACATTATGCGGTTCTGCCCGGCACCATATACAAACTAGAAGTATGTAATCCCCCCTTCACCCTGACGTGAGGCCTTAGTCTACAGTCTAAGTAGTATCTACGTCGAGATAAATTGACGTGTCGAGCAGCTTATTGGTATTTTGCACAGTGTTTTCTCCATCAGGAGAATGGTTGACGTCGATTCTACTCCAGTTCTACATAACTGGTGTACTTAAAGCTGAAGTCCCACTTCATTTTCATCCATAATGGTGTGCTAAACTCTGAGTCCACTAACCACCAACAAAATTATTTATTTTCTCAAACTCCAAAGTAGCCAAATAGTTATCTTGTTATATGTTGTTCAAAGGTTGGTAGATATGACACCACATATTACACTATTAGGTAGGTATAAGTAGGGTGACCATAAATGTTTAAGCTGTAAAGGGGACACCGACCCACAGTGGAAAATCTTGGAATATGCCCCCCCCCTCCCCCCTGCCCATTTTCGTACCTCAACACCTACTCACTCGTATAATACGAGGGTAGGTTGGTCTTAATCACATTCAAAATATACTTTGCAATCATGGCTACTTATCCTTTATTTTTGGGAAAAACCCATTGAATAAGCAAGCAAAATTAGATTTTCAAATGTGAAACAAAATATAAAATTTTAAAAACATCCACCACACTCACCTCTGCTTCGTACGCGCCTAATATAAAATGTGGTAACCAATAAATTAAATTACTCATTCAAAATCACAAAGACCAGTTGACAAAATCACAAATATCGTAACTCTTATATTGAACATCAAAAGTACCTATTTGAGAATACGTAACTGGCTCATTTAGAAATTTCAGTGTTAAAACTATTTTAATGAACAGCGTAATGGACTCCATTTAAACAATTTCAGGAAACGAACACAAACATATTGTAATTGACTCATTTTAAAACATTTCACCTTGACCTTGGAATGTGGCTTAAAAGGGAACGTTTTGGCATTCTCTTGAGAAAAGGGGACTTAGTATTGACTGTCCCCTTGAAAAAGGGATGTTTGGTCACCCTAAGTAAACGTGACATGAACGTCTCTTAAGACATCAACGACCGTTGATAATTATGTCTTGGAGGAAACTGAATGAAACTGGGTATTCAACTCAAAATCACTCTAAATTCGATGAGAGGTCCTTGAAAAATTCCCCACTTTGAGCCAGAAGTTAGACAAAATTGGAGTTTTTCGGGAAAGGGCTATGGGGTAAGTTTGTGTTTCCTGGAGATCTTGTCTCCAAATTTGATCCAAACTGTGAGAAACTATATGGAAATAACATTGAAACACTCCATCCGGGACGATAGAGGCTAAACGGCTTTCTAAGCTCGAGGGTGATTTTTGGGAAAGGGATTGGGGGAGTCTCGTTTTCCGGTTATATAGCTCCGAATTTCCATGGAAACGCCTCTTTAATGAAAATCAGTGTCCACTTGAAATTCAAAGGGATGAACGTACCTACCTAAATATACCAATCGATCACCAAACTATCCTGAATAACCAGCTAAACAAGAATATTGTCAGTCCAGGAAATGCGATAATATCTGTCGGCAGGCACTATTTGAATATGTACATAATTGAAGTGACAACTTACCTCGGTTGTGGCTTCGACAGAGCCTATAAATCCTCTATGTTCATTGGCAACACTACACTGCGTCTAAAGAACCACTACTTAACACAACGCGGACCGTCCTCTATCAAGGAATGAACGCGTCTGGCGACCGACAAAAGTCGGCGAAGTAAAAAAACGCCGGGTGCTCCCCCTACCTGCGCAGCGCGACTCTCTCCTCAGCGGCTCTCCTCGACTGAGGCGTCTAGGCCCTACGCGCAGCGTCGACGTCGTGAGGAAGGTCGCGGGTGCCAGGATAAACAGTATCTTCAACGAGATAAGGATTGAACCGGAGCGACCCCGGAAAACAAGAACACCGTGTCAGTATAGAAGTAGGCCTCCCGATCAACAAAGTTCCATTCTTGCAGCATGAGTTGATGAGTGAATTTTCAAAGAATCATTTCAACCGATTTTGTGGGTGATTCTTATTGGAAATTCAACGCAGAATACGAGTACATCCTAAGTCTATTTCCTAAGTTTAATCAGGGCCGTCGAGAGAAAATCCGGGCCCGGGGGACACGATTA
>JAEMON010000002.1:33835452-33851244 GCA_030264115.1 Lygus lineolaris
GTATATTTTTTCCATCGATTTAATATAGAACACAATTTTTAGTTTAACAGAACGTTGAAAACAGATGGACAGTTGAATGAAACCCCCAAAAAAACTCGCGAGAGCAAACAAATTATTAGAAGTTGTAAATAGGTACCACAAAAAAAAAAAAAACGTCTGCCAAGTTGGGTGGGCAGTAAAGCTTCCTAACTTTTGTAACATGGTCGTATAGAATCGGTTAGTGAACATTTCAACAAAATTGGTAGAATAGTTTCGGAGTTAGGAGGATGCATATGACAATAAATTTCAATTTTGGCAAAATTCATAGGTGATTATGTTTGAGTCAGCCTACAATACCCTTCGAAATTGAACGAAATCCGTCCATTACTAACTGAGAAATCGTAGTTTCAGGAAATTTACGTTTGCGCATGTGCACACGCTACTAATGGTCCGGTGGCTATTAAATTAATATGGAACTGAGCAGGGGCTACCTCAGACAATCTCTGAAAATTTCAGCAGAATTGGTCGAGTAGTTCTGGAGTTATGGCTATATGAAACTAATTTCAAAATTGCGCATGCGCAGTAGGTTTTACTGATAGAATTGTGTTGAAATTTGAAGATAATTGTCAACCTCCAACTACCCTCCGAATTAGAGCGAAATCGGTCCATTAGCAACAAAGAAATCGCAGTTTCAGGTAATTCACGTTTGCGCATGCGCACCCGCTACTAGTGCTCCGATGACGATGCGATTCATAGGGGACCCTCTAGGGTCTTGCTCGAGTAATCCCTGGACATTTCACCGAAATTAGTCGAGTAGTTCCGGAGATACGCCTAAGGCAACAAATTTCAAGTTTGCGCTTGCGCAGTAGCTATTACTGAACCAATCGTGACGAAATTCATGGGTCTGGAGTCTGTCCACAACTACCCTGCAAATTTGACCGGAATAGGTCAAATTAGGAACTGAGATACTTGGGTTTCAGGAAATTCACGTTTGCGCATGCGCTCACACTACTAGTTGTCCGATGGCGATGACATTGATAGGGGACCATCACGGGACTAACCAGCACAATCCCTGAGAATTTCATGAAATTTGGACCACATCTTCATTTAGTTTTGCCTGGGACAAGGAATTGACTACAGACCGACAGACCGACAGACAGACACGGAACCAAAATTGTTCAGGAAGCTCTGAAACGTAAAAAGCAAGTGGAAATTTTGATTTTGGAAGACAAAAATTTTTCTCGTTTCTTGCACGAATACATAGCTTCCTACCTTCGGTAGTGAGGAAGCAATATTATTCTTCAATTACTTACCTTGATACCTACCCTAGTAAGTACTGAAATGAAGAGTAAACAAACATTCGCATGAATAATATCTACTTGTTTCTATTTACATAAATAAATAATAAATGGTAAGGTTTTCATCGTAGGGACTATCGGGATTTTTATAGTTCTGATGTCATCAACTCCAGAAGGATCAGACCGGGAAGGTGGCCGTTTATTTCGGTTGATGACAACATGCGTCGTGCACAAACCTTGCGCCCACTGAACCTTCTAACAGGCCAAGGATGTTATTATTTTGCACTTTCTCTACAAGTAAGAGAGCAGCGAAAACTTCGAGTTGAATACAAATAGGTACAACCAATGAAATATCACCGCCCAAAATTGGTTCGCGTCCTACCTCTTTGTATTTCCGCAAATGGGTAAGCAATGTATTTAAATGCACCTAGATGTCCTAGATGGTTCGTGTGAGAGATGTTCAACATTAAAAAAAAGAAAAAAGTGAGCGGAATTGAATCAAATTTGTGTAAGTTATCCCTGTTTGACGATTTCCCGTTTAGTACATGCGTGGGACCGTACATTCAATAATGATGAAATTTATATGGGACCTCAAGGGGCCCTACCCGCATAATCCCTGAAAATGTGAACAAAATCGGATGAAAACTCGGGAAGTAATATGGCTGTAACAAGGAAATGGGGAAAGACAGACCGACAGACACATATTTATATTTATTATACTTATTTTTACCCATTATTTATATTTATTGTTGAACATTATCATCATTCACTCTTTTCTTTTTTGAAGTACATTAACACTTGTTCCTATTACTAAGAGACGTATCAGTGGATACATACCTCTTCACACGTTACACGTGAATTAGAATTGCATGTTCTACTAATAACATTGTTAGCAAAACTAAAATGTACAAAGTACAAATAAAGATATAATAAAAAAAAAGCTTCCTTCGGTGGGATAGATCCTCCTGGTCTTATCCAGTTTAAATCGAGTGTCTTTAGTGATGCACTGTGTAGTACTAATTAAAGATACTAGTTTCAGTGACTTAGTCCGAGCACAACAGGCTGAGCACACATCACTTATTATTATTATAATTGGCAGAGATGAATTTTTTCGGATGTAACAGCTATTATAGACATACATTTATCGAACCTTAACGTTCGGACGAATTTCCTGTCGTTATGTACCTACGTATAGCAATATAGTTCCTCACCTGATCGTTTCTAACGCCTTCTCTTTGTCTTTGAAGCCACCTCCTTGGAACGTGTTTTCATTAGCTTCCGATCCGAACAACTGCCCATTTCCCCAACCGCTTTTCTTCTCACTTCTCTTCTCTGTTGGCACTTTGGGCATCTAAAAATATCAAAGACGTTAAATTCGACGACAGAAAGGAAAATAAACATTTGTTTCGCGAGGAATCTGATTTTCAACGATTGTGGACGATATTTGACCGAATTTCCAGGACAACAGTATCATCTACGACTGTTTTAATACGTACGACTAAGTATGTTGATGATATATGTCTCACAAATTACCCAATTCATCATTAAATCGACAATTCGATATCTTGAACTCACAAACTGACAGCACGGATTACCAATACCTACACTGAAACTACCGATGTCTGTAAACGTTTCTGCCTTCCGAGGTGGCAACCAGGCTATGCACCTTAGAAGGATCACAGAACTCAGAAGAATAAGCGTAATAGAGACAATCTCATAATTTAGATTCCGTGAAAGAAAATGTGGAATTTCACACTCATGTTATTACAATCGAATTTCCAGTACTTTTATTGAAAACCCCCAAACTAAATTTTGAGTTGAAACAAAACGCACGAAATATCCCTGGCAGAGCATCTACATTCAAACTTTTAATTTTACAACCTTGACTTTAAATGTGTTCATGTCTACTCTTTCAAACAGCCTAGAATTTATTATTGTTACGTACCTAATTTTAATAACCAAAATCATTCATAATCTAGTTATACGATCCATTTTCGTCATGTATGTGTATTCTTTCCAAACCTCCAGTTGTTGGCGAGGCGACTATGGAGACTGCTTTAATGTACACCATTAACATAATTTATCATCATAATTATTTTAATCAATTTTATAACCATTCTTAATTCTATGGATGGATAATATTTAGGTCTTAATTAGCATACTTTAACCCTCATTCCAATCACACGGCTAAATTCGTGTGTTAATATAATAATTGCCTATTATCATCTCATTCTGTATGGGAGATCAGAGATGTGACCATGGGCAACATTTAGCGGCGAGATCAAGGCTGGGAGAAGAAATCGGCTCCAGGGCAGGTAACCCCGTCATTGAAGTCTACTTTTGTGAAGTCCCTTCCCTTGGGTGCCACGGCATTTCAGTCCTTGGCTAAAACTGTTACCAACTATTGTTGTTGTTGGCCAGAGGTTGGATAAACGCCATTCTGAAAACTGATTTTGTTTTTGGATTATTGATAAGGCTATAACCACATCACAGACAAGTTATCTCTATACGGTTGAAACCGCCTGAGTCTCTAGAATCCGATAGAAACAACGGGAATATTGATTACTGGTGCAATTGGAGTGAACAACTAACTAGAAACTAATTTAGTTATGGCCTCGAAACTAATTTTTTAGTTTTTTAGCTGTATGAATTAGTTTTGAGTTAGTTATTCACTCCAATTACACTTGCATTCAATTCCCGTTGGTTCTATCGGATTCTAGAGACTCAGGCGGTTTCAACCATATAGTATAAAATGGGTGCTAAGTGGTTACAGCCTTATTGAATAACAAAAACACATTTAGTTTCAAAATGCGTTTGCCCAACTCTGTTGCTGGCCAACTCAAATGTACATACAGCATACACCAACGAACACCAACAATTTCAGCAGCATATAATTAAACTGTGATTTTGGAAGGTTGCGAGATTTCTTTGGTGTCTTAATTTGTTTAAATAAATGGGTTATTGTAGCGTTTTTTGTCCGAACTGACGTTTCAGGGATTTAAATAAAAATTACATAAACGCATTCGTTTTTTCAGATATAATAATGTGCTCGGTAAAATTAATATCATGCATGGTATGTGTCTAGTAGAAGGTAGGTTAACGATTGTTTGTTCAAGTTATAATGGAATATTTAGGCATGATTTCTATATAATATTTATGGGGGCTCTTGCTAGTCTTCTGGTCCTGAAAAGGTGCCTACCGATATAACTATACACGTGTATTATGTACGCTATGAGTAGAAAAATCTAAAGGGTACCTACTCGATAATCATAAAAAATATTGACCCAATTCCCACCATAATAACAACAATATTCATAAAGAAGTTTAGTAGTTTATAAGAACGAATCTATTCTTCTCTTGTATAATTATTATTGTCAAATTTATGTTTGTCAGATTGTTTTTTGTAGCTCAATCACATTCGAACGGCTACACTTTTTTCTATGAGGTTTTCGAAAGTTGATGCCAAAGTACGGCTTGACCAGATTATAAGTTATATATGAGGCTAATACATGTACATGTATATCATCCTTTTCTTTCCTCTCGAATGGACGGTTCTTCGGACATTAATGTAAATACGTCCGTCACTAAGATAAGGGCGTTATATTTTTGTATCAGCATTGGTGAAGTTTCCAGAGCAAGGAGGAGCTTTTAGAACATTTCTTGCTGCCACGAGAAAACGGCTTGTAGGATTATATTTTACCTATCTGAAATAAATTTATAAATCAGAATTATTGAAAGCTTTGGCCAAGCTAGCTTTCACAGATACCTACTATCCCATCAGAGTATAATAAGTATTATGTTTTATCAAGTTACTGGAACTTTATTACTGATTGGAACATCTGATGCAACGAACATTACACTTACGATCAACCGAACTTACAAAATATAGGTACCTACACAATAATGCTAGAACTTCAGCCTCAATAACCACAACAATAGTTCCTATTTAATGCGTTCAAAAACAGTAAAAAATAATATGATAGAACAACTGGGATAAAAATTACTCACCGAGAAAATATGAGATTTCAAAGGCTGCTGAAGGACAGGTTTTGTAATATGTTGAGCCCAATCACAATAAATAGATATAGGTCCCTAATAATCATTTTATTGTCAGGGTTGTTATGAATAGTTAATAATGTATTCGATGGTAGTTAACGCAAGTTTGTGGAAGAAGATGTTGAGATCGATGCCCTTGTTTTGGCGGAAGTGCTCACTGGGTCAGGGACCGCCACGTGCCCAGTGAGTTAAAAGGGCAAATAGGTAAAGCTTACTTATGACCCATTAATATCAACGGCAAGCTGCTGTATTACTGTAACAGCTCTTCTGATGTAGGCACGTGGTTATCACAAGTCTTCCGAGTCTCTACCTGCTTGCCAATCGCACTGGATAAGCAGTTGCAATTAGATGGTTGGTAAGTATTAGGTTCAAATAACCAAATTCACTTTTTAGAGGATGAATATAGTATTGAGTAATTACATGTCCTCCGCTGTACCTATATGATATGGTAATGGATGTTCCAATAGAACTGTGAGCTTCCAGAATAGATCATCATCATAATTTATCATCATGTTTCCAAGAGCGATGTTTCAGGTATAGAGACTATAGACCTGATGAAGGGGAACCCTGACAGAAGTTCTCGAAATAACTACCTATTCTAAATCTGGAAAACATTGTTTCCATGCAAAAACCTATTTCTTAAAAAAAGGGGGAAAATCATAATGGGAAAAATCATGGTATGTGGTTATGAAGGAAGTATGTTGTTATATCACCTCCTGTATAGATGATTTCATCGCCGAATACCTACCACAAACTAGGTAGAGGAGTGAGGGGGGGGGGGGAGGTAGGTTGGTTAATAATGAAAATCACAAGGTTTGTACCCTTGTACGTACAACTACTTAAGGCAGGTTTAAGGTAGATATAGCGGTTTATTAGGTAGATTAATGTGTTATATTAATTTGGTACCTACCCCAATTTATGTAGTCACGTAAAAAGAGTTTCGGAAACAAGAACAATAATATTGTTTAACTCTATTCGTTATTCATAATATGAAGTAGATGTGTGGCCTAGTAAATGTTGATGTTGATGATGATGTTGTTCCTCAGAGATTAACGAAATAATCCTCTCGTCTTCCAAACGGTTGCCTTTTGTTTATGTTTACAACATAACCAAAGAAAAGAACAATAGAAAATAACTGGCAGTGTTAGTATTATCAACACATGAATGTATGGTGTACCTTGATTCGCTTGTAGTCTGTATCCTTGTCCCTTATCCGACGGCCGCTGTTACAAGACTGCGCGGTAGAGTCACCGACCAAAATAAAAGCCTTGATATGACCTAGTGAGCTCCAACAGCTGAACTTGACAGCAGGCGGTGGGTGGAGAGGAGAAACTTCTCACCTTTGAATGATCGAATTGGCGATGGAGTTTCCTGTGTAAATATTTCTTAATCCTTACTGAATCCGTAAGGGTTCGATCCGGTGGGTAGAAGTTTTTGTGGCGAATTGAACGATACCAGAATGATACCTGTGATTTGAGAGGTTAATATTTCATCAATCGGAATACATCGTTGAAATTTGGAACCTTCATAAGTTCCAGCCATGCAGTATGAGTTAATGAGCAAATTTTCAAAGAATCGTCACAACCGGTTTTACAACCCCCTGGTGTGTCTGGCACCATGACGCGCCAGTCCTTAGTATGAAATGGATATTTTGCTCCCGAGTCTACCAAGGTAGCGAAACCATTTTCACTTTTGGGACGTGAAAAATTTTTTACCTCCAAAATCAAAATTCCAACTCGCTTCACATTTTAGACCTTCCTGAACAATTTTGGTTTCGTGTCTGTCTGTTAGTCTGTCGGTGTGTCCGGGATTCCTTGCAATACCCACAATTTCCAATTTTGATGTAATCTGCAGGGATTACGAGATTCAGGCCCTAGATGGTTCCCTATGAAATTCATTACCAGCCGACCAACGGTAGCCTCTGCGCATGCGTAAACGTGAAATCCTCGAAATATCAATTTCTCGCGACCTAATGGTCCGATTTCGCTCAAATTTGGAGGACCGTTGAGGATCGGAGATTCAATAATGCCCTATGAGTTTCATCAAGATCGGATCACTGGTACCCACTGCGCACGCGCAAACTCTAAGTACTCATAAGTTCGACAATTTTCATCTGATTTCGATGGAATTTTCAGAGATTGTGCAGGTAGTAATCCCTTTGATGACTCTCTATACATTCCATTATAATCATTGTAAATTGATGAATTTATTAACATTATCCAATTTTATGTGAGTCTTTAGGTCGGTTAAAAGATCCGTTGCTGAATATTCGTGATATAATTTACAATTCCCTTCTCTTCGCTCTTACCTTATCGTGGTGGAAATATAAATATACTTATATGAAGTGATTCATCTTCATATAAGTAGGTATATGTTATACATACAAAATTGTGTTATGGATTCGAGAAAGCTATGTGCCACAACCAACTTGGCAGACTTTTTTTTTTAGGTCAGTTACCACAGCAAGGTAAACGCCCCAAAAACTATACCTGATCCACACGCTCTAAGACATAATTAATGTATCTACGGCACTATTTCGTAGCCCCAGGTTGACATGAATTTTTGGCACCACGGTAATACTATGATTACCAAATTTGTGAACAATGAGCCATTATTGTCTCATTTTTATGAATATATTGAGTGGATAAAAATGGCATTTAGGCCTTTTTGAGCAACATTTATGATAATATACATTTAATACTTAAAAAATTGTTCATGTAATTTAACTGATTATAATAGAATGATCCTGAAACTGTCTCTGGATTTAGTTTTAATATTTCGTTGAATGGCGTATTACTCCTGAAATGTGGCACAAATATCCTTATGGATATTTCATGCGTAAAATTAGGTACCTACTCATTATAGTATTTATGAGAAACAAATTATAGGTACCAACCTAGTTAGTACATAGGTGTAACAACGGTTCCAAGAACTTATCTCTCAACATTTTAGCATGGAACATGGTTTTACGGGGACCAATCTAGCAACCAATCTAGCAGGGATGGATATTGGCCTGAGCACAGGAGCTCGTGTACCCCCAAGGAAATGAGCGGGGAGCAAACAAAAAATTGTCCTCCTAAGCCAGTCTGTAGGCAGGCAATTTACTCTCCTTCGTCGATTAATTAATTAATTACTTAAATTATAAGCCCCATTGTACGATAAGTCCACCAACCAAGCTTGGAGTGCAGACTCAGGACACCGGGTTCTATCCAAGGAGAAGCACCCGAAAGTGGCTGACAAGCAGACAAAATGGAGGCGCCAAACACATGACAAAAAGCTTGAACACCCAAAAAGACAAGTACCTCAGGAGAGTTCCCTAAAACCATTAGGTAAAGAAGTGCTCAGGGGTGGTGGAAGAGAGAGACACGAGGGAGACAGAAAAACATACCTTTAGCTCTGACGAGGCCCCTCGAGGGCGAAAGGGCTTAGCCATGATGACGATTGGTTAATAAAGCCAAGTGCCAATTACTTCTCCCCTCAGAACCCCCCAAAAATCCAAAAAAATAATAGTAAAACATAAATAAAAATGAGAAAATTAAAAAAATAAAAATGAGAGAAAAGAAAGGGAGAGAAAATAAGAAAAGGGAAAGAACCAGGAGAAGGTTGGGATTTACCAATATGTATAACTTGGAGTTCCCACACTCTGAAATTCTGAGTTTTTTGTTCAAAAAGTTTGATTTTTCCAATTAAGGAAAAGTTGGGAAATTTCGGGCCATGAAGATAGGAACAAATGATAGTAAAAACGCTGCAAATTATTACACAACGGTTTATTATTTCCTGTATAGAAAAGCCCATCTACAAAGATCCTATTGACATAAAATACCCACCTCCCGCGAGGTTCACAATCATCTCTTGGCGACAATAAGTAGGTACCTTCTTGTAATTATTACTATCGGAGAGTTGTATCATTCTTTCTCTTTCCCAAACTCACTCTTCCCCAAACACTCTTTCCCAAAAACATGTTAATTAAGAGCCAAAAAAGTGTGAATTAGAAACCAAATGTGGAGAAACTTTGAAATCTCCCCCTTGATGGGAAAAACAATAGATTATGGACATATCTGGGAGCAACATTTTCGACTCAGCTGATCTGAGAGCTATATTTCCGACTCAGCTGATCTGAGAGCTCCATTTTCGACTTAGCTGATCTAGGAGCTCCATTTTCGACTCAGCTGATCTGAGAGCTCCATTTTTGACTCAGCTGATATGAGAGCTCCATTCTCGACTCTGCTGATCTGCGAGCTCAATTTCACAACTAGACCCCGAACGGGGCCGGTATACCGAATTTCATTAATTTTGGCCCATGGTAACTAAGGAAAGTGCCGTGTACGGCGGACGGCGGACGGATTTTTTTTAATTCGATTTTTGGATTCTACGTATCTTGAAACGTAAAACCTCAAATTTTGAGGGGGGGTTAAAATTTTTTTTTTTCGTGCTCGATTCCAAAGGTTCATTATTGAAAATAATAAACCAAAATGAAAGAATTAGAATTAGAATTTTAGAATTTTTTCAGTTCCCAACTCATTGAGAAGGAGCCTAAAAGTTCGACCTTCGACAAGTTCAGGAACGGCCCTGCTTGTATTATCGCAGCATGTTAGTGTTACCAACATGACTTTGAGACCAATAATCAATAGATAAACAGCGTGAATATTGAATTGAAACATTATTTAATTCGTTCTGTCATTTTTATCAAAGTAAATTGCAGATCAAACCAAAAGAGAAAGTTGGGAAATTTGATGAAACATGTATTTAGAGCCAATAATTACACTTTAAATGAGTAATTGTCACGTTTCAATTACAATTGTAATTTATTAGAAAGGTGACAATTACATAATTGGAGAGTAATTATTCACTCTAATTACATTTATGTTATTGATTCCCGTTGGATATTGTATTCTATTGTAGGTATTCCAACGGAATGGCTTAACACGGGAATTGAGAGATTAGAGCCTGATTCACAACCAAAAACAGAAGTAATTACAAAATGGCGGTTGCTCAACACTGGTACAAGCAGTAGATATATCTACCTTATTATAATGAGTACGACTTCCTGGTTTTATAATATTTGGGAGAGGCTAAGAAGCTTACTCTGCAAGTGTTTGGACCGGCTGAAACGCTGTAGCCACCTCCCATGCGATCTGTAGTCTCGAGTGAAAGCTATTTTAGTTCACGGGGTCTCGTCTTGGGCGCACTAGGTTACTGAGGCTTCTTGGCTCGTGGATGCCTGAATAAAAAAAACGCTGCTAATTGTTTTTGTGCGAAAATGCCCTTCTGTATTCTCTGGTCGAAAAAAATTACCTTCCATTTCGTATTGTTCATAGTCTGCTCCTTATTTCCTTACAAGAATCGTATACCTGTAGGATTTGTGGCCTACATCCGTTACACACAATCGATTTGTGAGTCTCAAAACCGTGTTTTCGTTGTTGTTTTTGTTGTTGCTGTTTGTAGTTTAACTCTAATTGTGGTCATGGAATTAAACCGTGTGCCCATTGGTTCGGTAGATAGGTTAAAGGTGTTATTTTTATAGGTATATTTGGTACAGGACCATTTGACGATTAAGCAGCTTGACTGTTCCTGCGGCTCCTGTAGGCCTTACACCTGGGTATTGCACTACATCTGCCTCCATAGTAAAGCCATTTTACTGATGGATGTTGGTCATTGTCGTTCTGGTGAAGCTTCAGTGGATGAGAAGTATTTCGAAGGCTTTACACCTCTACTATGTTGCACAGTTGCATAGTTGGGTGTAATCCTATGTCTCACATGGTGTAGCTACTTGAGTAGGTATCTAACCATGTCCAAGGAGTATTTGGTTGATTGCAGTAATTTGTGTGTTATCGACTGAGAAGGAATCCACTGTAAGTAGATGTTACCTCTAGATTGGACGTGTGATGCAGGCTTCAAAGTATGCAATTGAGATGTATTGGGGGTGACTGTTTGCGCTTCAGGTTGCCCACAACGCTGATAGTAGATTTGGAGTCACTAAGGATGATGATGTGTTGTCTAGTACGTTTCAGCGTGCTGTACAGCCATTTCTGTACCCTCCTAACCGCTGCATAAAAGCGGTGATTGGGTTCAGCCTTTTACCCCTTTCTTGGATGTGAAGCACACAGATCATGGCGCTACTACCAGAGCCTCGGTAGTTCTTGGCTCCATCTGTGTATATCCGCTCAAAGTTTTTTTTTTTGTGTTCAACTCAAGCCGTTATCGTGACTGGTATGAGTGAACGGATGGACTTACAGTGCTTGGAACAGTATCATTCGATCCTATTCATGAATTCGTCGCTTAAGAAGCAACATGCACTATGAACCAAATCCCAACTTTTCAGGAGAAGGAAAAAACTGAATTCTGATCAAGTTTCTGATCACCTGTCCCTTTGTTTCCCTTTATTCAGTCACTTCTTGCCTTTCAGTAGTAGCCAATACTGAAAAATAGTAATAATTAGAGAAAATAGGAAATTGAGGTTGATACGGGGTGTTGTCCCAATAGGTAGGTAGTAATTGAGGTCGATAGGGGGTGTTATGTTTTTCGAGTATTTCTCGATTTTGTAGTCTAGTTGAAGCAATTTTGAGCTAACCATTCGATGCATCGTGAGAAGTCGAATAAGAATCAGTCAAAACCTCATTATCGTGAAAATGGTCGATAGGGCGTGTTGCTTCTTAAGCGACGAATTATGACGTTGGATTCGATAGTATATATTGAGTTGAATGATCAACTTTGTGCTGTATTTAATTCATGTGGAGAAACCCGAAGGGACAGCCAAACCTACTCACTTATTTGAGCTAGGGCGTTTTGAATGCTCATACCGTTCCACCCTTATATTTTGCGTCTCAATTTTTTTTTTTTTTACCTCAAGAGGTGATTGACAGTATCGGTGAGTTTTGGTAAGCAACTATACCTAAAATCTCAGCGTACGACTCGTAGGTACGACGGACGTACGGATTTTTTCTGAATTCGATTTTCGGATTCTTCGTAGGTAGGTATTTTGAAACGTAAAACATCATCTATATTCACCAATCGTATATTCACCCTTCAATTTGATCTTGTTAGGAGAAAGTTGATATAGTCTGGGTCTCCAAAGACAGAAAATAATGCGTAATGCACCTCCCTAAAATTGGAGCCCAAAATATGAATTCAAAGGGTGAATATATAGCAACAAAAGTGTCCACAGTATAAATCACTAATGCCGTACCTAAGCCCGAATCGCTAATGAACCGATTATTATTCAATTATTGAGAACCACTAACATGCACATCATTCGTAGGAAAACTAAATTAGCGACCAATCGGGCCGATATTACCCTTGTTTGGGGTTTGATATTAATGCCCCTTTTATATTTTCCAATCACTGGGAAAACGTGAGGGTGGATCCAGGGGCTACGAGAGCTCGCAATTATTGTGGTAATGGTGGTGTGAGAGGATTCTTGATGGGGAGGGGATCAGAGGAGCACTACCGTTATTTCCCATCTCGGTAATTGACTCATTATTGGGATGTTTACCGGCGATGTACGCTCTTACTCCTTTTTACCCGGAGAGTTTCATATTTAGGACGAAGAGAAAATTATACATTCAATGTAGGTAACTCCTATATTGAGACATACCTCTAAAGGAACGGTTTACGCAAAAATATCAATGATGCTCTCATTAAAAAAAAGGTAATAGAAGGTAGGATGCACCTTCCACAATTTACGTTATCTTTGGTTATATTGTGTCATGTACCGACTAGCTCATTAACCCGTACAATCCAAGGGATGTTTTGAAATCGATACGTTGGTTTCTATGAAGCTTTCCCTGTTCATCGTATCGTGAGCGATAGGTTGTGGGGCGAAAACATGGGCCCCTCTCCCGAAACTCATCCTCGACCTCAAAAGATCGGAAGGTTTCAAGATTGGAGTGATTCAAAGATATTTCCGTAGTTCATACAAGATTTACTCAATTGTGTTATAATTGGCACAATATATTAGCACAATACGAATGAGTATGATTAGTAATGATTGATGATGATTAGGGATGAATATAATACTAAATATAATTCATAAGAGGGGACAAGATGACGTGGGACATGGGTGGTGGACGAGAGCTCGCCAATTAGAGGTTGTCATGGATTCATGAACACTGACGAGTTTGTACTTAGTAAATTGCAGTAGCTCTCTTGACAGGTATCTTTCTCCACGGGT
The DNA here is from genome assembly GCA_030264115.1 of Lygus lineolaris. Taxonomy (NCBI): domain Eukaryota; kingdom Metazoa; phylum Arthropoda; class Insecta; order Hemiptera; family Miridae; genus Lygus; species Lygus lineolaris. Next base: position 33,848,956 of record JAEMON010000002.1, read on the forward strand.
TCACGGTTTGAACCCTCATCGACTAATCGCTAACGGCTTTATTCGCCCTTCAGTCGGACACTTGACTATTCCTATTCCTCAAGAGTTGTACCTACCGAAAGGGGAAACGCTACAGCGAGGAACTTTGCATTGTGAACCACAAAATCTGATTCAGCGCCCTTCAAAACCCCATGGTGCAAATTTCCAGCTAGAAATTACGGCTGGTTTGCCCGGAAATTGGGTGACGTCATTTAGGTTCAAAACACAAGACCCATTTTAGGTAACTTCTAACGTCGGATACCACTCATATAAGTAGTACCTTTTTGGAAAGCCCTCATTAAGATATTTCAAATTACAGAATAAAATTTAACCGTGCAACTTCCCAATTTCTTGGACTCGAGGAAGCTATGTGCCTTGGCAGAGTATTTTTCATTTCTATAGACATTTTGCTAGGTACCAAAAACGTACCTAGCTACTTATATTAGTATGAAACATTGTGAAGGTACCTATGATCAAGAGTCAAAAATTCCTCGCGTCCAAGAAATATCTCTCTTGATGGGAAAAACAATAGATCATGGGTATGTCTAGCTTCAGGAGCCGCTCAGCTGATTCGGGCCCTATACATCATCAAGGACAAGTCCTGTTGTTCTCTGAAGCCGGCTTCATATATTAATATGTTGTGAAAGTAGCTACCTATCATAATGTCAAACTCAAAATTCCGACCAACTTTATTTGTTTGCCTACGTACCAGTAGTCCTCTGAAGGAAGTGGAAGGAGTGGGAAATTGGCAGGATGAGTTGTGGTGTGATGTGCAATGAATTCAGAGCTTTCCAACGAGTGGTGAACGAATCTTAATATGGGGTGGGAAATGGGGAAGTTATATTTCCCTAGCAACGAGTGGTTGTACGTGAGAAGCTTCGGAAATATAAAACTTCCGTTACACTTTTTCGGGCTGAAAAGCAACGTCAAAATTATTTTAAAACCCCAAGCTAAGAGACAAATCCATGACAAACTGATTATGAGCAGTGGAAAATGCATGATTTAAGATTTACGATGTACGAGTGTGGTTTAGTTGTAAACGACGAACATTAGCCTGCCATTGTTAGCCTGTTGACCTGCCAAGAGTTTTACTCTTGACAAGTGCATGCAATTTAAATTTTCATGATTTGTTTCCTATTTTAAACTAATTTAAGAATATTTTATTCCTGTATTTGTTATAAATTATTGCAACCACATATCGACGACTGCAAGTATCAGTGTATGGTATGCAGAAATATACGATTTGATTTGAACGTTCAAGTTGAAAATGTGTATGTAGGTAACACCTTGTGTTTATTTTTATTCCGAGGTAGGTAGTTTTCTCACTTCATCTTCTGTGAAACTGTGCCCCGGAACTGGAAACATCCAAACTTCTATCTACACTCTACAAATCAGTCACTCGGCTTCTCTGATCGTTATGGACGCCTTTCAGATCGTTGTGCTTTTGGTTAGACGGTGAAACGTAAACGAACCTGAAATTATGAATCAAAGAACTCGATAATACACTTCCCTTGATTGATTGATTGGGTGAAAATTAGGGTGGCGTACTCCCTTCACCGACGTGGCTGCAAAACTACCAGCTTTGACGGTTAATGAAAAAAAAAAAAAAAAACCTGACGATCGCCGATTCGCCTCAGTCCCTACATTCGATAGCATGGTAGGCTACCGTAGTCAACCCGTAGTAATAACGTACTACAGCGGGAATTAGGAGAGGCGGGGCAGAAATGTCATTTCCTGGGAAGCATTTTCGCTTTCTGGAATGATGATAGTGAGATCCGCGCGGGGCTTTGCGTGCGGAATGCTGCTCGCGTGCTTCAGAAGCATCAGGCGAGCTAATATTTTTACGGAATATTCCCAGCGCCTCCCACGTTCTTCAAGCCAAACCGCCAAGTTCTCCACGGCGCTAAATAGAGATTGCTCCCCATACATCAGACCACAGGGTTGTGGGATTGTGATATATCTGCCACACCGATGGCTTCGTGTTTCTCCAACCCCTGGACAATTACCGCTCAATAATATAGCGACGCGTTGAAAACAGCCACTGAAAAGTTTCTGTAACCAACTTTGTTTTGCTGTTAAGTATATTTCTCAACTGCTTTCTTATTTTTTCACCTCAGTAGGTGCTCACTTAACTTACGAAACTGAACTCATGAAACTGTAGTTAGTTTCGCCAAATTCTATTTGCACATTTTTCTGACATTTGGCATAAATATCTATTATGTCAGTGGTTCTGTTGGGGAAATTTCGTCGTCCCATTTTAATAAAACGTCG
>JAEMON010000002.1:33852244-33862590 GCA_030264115.1 Lygus lineolaris
TTTAATATTTGAATCACCTGCAGGTGTGCCCTTATAGTGTACCTTCCTTTTCCCCCCAAATCGCGCTATTCTTCGTGATTACGACATTTGAACGGACTGCCAGGACCTCCACGTTCTCTACCATCCTACGCTGACCGAAACGAGCGCAAATCAGCATCAGGTGAGCCAATTTTCGTATATTCGACTTGGAGTTTCGTCCCCGCAGGGCTTGCAGGTGCTATATTTTCTCGCTTCCGGGTCAGCCGTTTTGAATCAGCATTCTTTATCATTATTATTTTGCAATAACGGAATCGGTAGCTCAACCCTCCGATCATCCCAGTCAATTATAATTGTTACAGGTTCTCAACCTTTCCTCGTTCATGCCCCCAGCACCATGAGAACTGTTTGAGCCCCTCTAGGGCTAGACGATCCTTTGTGAATGTCATCGCCAACCTACCTATACCTTGTGCAAATTTTGAAGTTGGATCTTGAACAGAAATGAATCAAAGGGTCAGAGAAGTACAGCGATTCTGATTCATGTTGCCGTTACTCTTTCAACAGGAGTCAGTGACACGAAAGTGAAAACACTCAATTTCGGGAACATGATTAAACACTTCGAAACTCAACTGAAACAAATGTTAACCTTCTTGATACAGGCTACTACAGGGAAATTCGAATGCTACATGCACCAGAATAGCTGAGTATTGAACTCATCTGTCACCTTGGTCTCGTGACCACCTTGGTCTGTTCCTGTCTATTAATATCTTCTGATCCTATATTATTATTATCTACTATTTCAGACAGTCTGGTGCCTCCCCTAAAATCCGATCGCGCCTCCCCAGGTTGAGAACCACTGATCTAGGTAAATAATTGATAACACCCTCATTGTCGATCGATTGATATCTATTTTCCTTGAAACCATATTCACTGGCGCAAAGATTTTTATGCAATATAAAAATGAGCAGTTTCTGAAACGAATTTATCGATAGTTGGGTACTTATAAATAAGTATAGAATATTCAAGTACTTACGTTTATTCATGCTTACCTTGTGGATAGTGTGAGGCTAGCTCCAAACGTTGCTCAAAAAGTTAATTCATTTCCACCGCAAATGAACAATTTTAATTCAGTAGCCTGGAATTACAACTGTACTTGTGAAACCCTTCGTGGTATTCGATAATTGGAAGTTTTCATTCATCAATTTAAAAAACTCTGAAGCTGAAAAGAAAATATAAAAAGATATCTATAATTTAAATTAAGTTTGGGACCAATGTCATCTAGGTTGGAGAGCACGGGGGAGGACACATGAAAAAAGGCCCTTCAAGCTCTTACACGCAGCCACCAGTAGAATATATTAAATTATTATTTGGCTCTTCATTAGCATGATGTTCTAGATAATTCCAACAAAGGCGATGACAAGCATAAATAATAAGGTGTGACTCAATACACATGAAAGCCATCCTTGACATTCAGTTCACTTTTCAGGTCTTGAATCGGAAATGAACTTCACACTTACTTACCCATTAATGATTAATTAAGAAAGGAATAACCCTTCAACAAGAACTTCTCTAAATGGATGGGGGTCCGGAATCTTGAGGAGTGTAGTGTATAGTTAACTGGGGGACTTGAGATATTCCTCAGTAATGAGAGTCATTCATAAAGCAAGGTGCCGCCCTAATGTGTGCAATTTCAGCTCCCCTGAATTTTCGTACGCCGTTTCTGACTTCATGTGAGGGTAGTCACCAATTACGATAACCCCTCTTTACATGTTCTTGTTTGAATTCGGTCATCAATCAAGAGATTCCAGTTAAGTCAGCCATTCGTGTCGTATTAATGTGCGGAGTGGTGGTCCCCCTCCTGAAATGTGAATTAGGCAGGTGTCATTATTTATAGTCAGAATAAGAAAGAGATTGCTGTGACGCTGCAGCCAAGGCTTCCTTCCAAAAGATGGGGAGAGTGAATGGCACCATAGGACCACTCTTTGCGACAAACGAGATTTTAGTTTGCTCCTGATGCTACTGATTTTCTGATTTTAGGTTTCCAGACCGGTAGTGCAGAAAACATAGCCTCCTCCTATTTGTTATCTGCGGCATTCCGGGGGGGGGGGGGGGGGGGGGGGGGGGGGGGGGGGGGGGGGGGGCATTTCAGTAGGTATTTTAGCAAACATTGAGAGATGAACAAGTCCAATGAAATCTTGAGTTTGCCCATATCCACAAATGTTCCTATATGGGGCGCCGGCTATGGGGGTTCCCTGAAGCCCCAGGAATAACTCAATCCCATTGAACCTACATTCTCCTTACATACATAGTATAGGTGAGGAGCGTTTATGAAACGGAATCCCTCCCTTTCCTCTGCACTTTCTATAACGACTCATAAGGTTTCCTATACGCTTAGTTAAGATTATGAATACGGTCCTGTATTTCGGAAAACCACATGCGTCTCCCGATGAACCTTCCGAATATCTACACCTACAGCTAAATACACCAATTCGCAAGCAGTTTGATGTGCAGCCGCTGCCTATGAAAGAATTCATTCATTCCTGCACATATGTTTGGAGATATTGTTTTGATTTCCTCTCAAAAATGTCTCTAATCTAGTCCACTCCTTAAATTTATTGCAAGCGTCATTCCAATCAGTATTTTAGCCGGTAAGCCAAACTGAACACAATATTTAACAGTACAGGGCGTTAATAGATTAAAATGGAGTAATCGATTACTTTTTTTTCCCTGCCTACTCTGAAATTTAACGAGCATAGAGTCAGGCCTCGGCATGTAATTATGTCGTGAAAATAAGTAACTACATTAGTACAAAGATGAAGCACGCTGTTGAAGAAGGGATCAAAAATAAGTGAGCCAGCATATTACAATAATATATTATATTTACAAAGATGCTTATATTCTAGGTAGATTAGACTTCGCGTCTAGGACATAGATACACTATCAGGGTCGGAATGAGAGCATGGTTGATTGAAGATGGACACAACCTTAGGAACACGATGAAATTCTGAAAATCAAGAAATACTCTTACTATGAATTAAAATGAAATACCATGGATAATTTTCTTTATTAAATGGTAAAGACTCCATTGGCCGAAGAATTCTATAAAATATTATAGACAACTTTCATTTAAATCTCGATTAAGGATCAAATATCATGGCACGCCTTGCTATCGATAATTTAGTGTAATATTTTCTTATATTTCGCTAATTTATGGTTCTAAGTACACCCGAGCTAAAATAAATCAAAAACACGTCAACTAAGAATAACCCAGGAAATTTTCTGGTATTGTACATAGAGTTGAGTCCTAATATTATAAACCAGTACCTAATGCCTAAGGAAACTCCGAACTGTGAATTGTATTATCAAGATTCGTACCTTAGCCACGATGATATTCGTGACATTTCTCATTCCCTAACTGGCAAACGATACAGACTTTTATTGCCGCAGTTATTACTTGTTGGTTGTAGCGAGTGAATATAAAAAACACAGATGTCTTTAGACCTAACAATGTACAAAATAGGTTGTATTTAGGATATTAGCATTGTTCACCTTAGATGTATCTGGAGAAAAATATACATATTTTACAATTCATCTTGTATATTCTTATTCAACTTAAAGAGTAATTAGAATAGACGACAATAGAGACAAAACACACAGACAGACACGCATACCTTTAAACATTTCGGGACTACGCTGTAATTGAAAATCATAACTTGGATAAGTTCAACGGTAGATTCGTTGAAACATCGTCTGGTAATGGATTATTATGCATTTGTATTGGCTGAAATGATTTTCTTCAAGAATCGACTTTTATCATCTGTCGAATTACAGACGAAAATCTCGAATACGTAGGTTATTATTATTCTCTTATCCGAAAAAGATTAACCGAATAAACGTAGTAGAAATGTCACTCCCTCAAAAATCAGCAGACATCGACAGGTTCATCCGTCAAGACGGGGTTTGTGGGTGATAACACGATTACCCACCAACATTGGTTAAGTGGTAAATGATAATTTTTATATTAATAAATGAATTTTAATTAACGTCGTACTGATTTTCTTAACTAAAAAAAGAAAGCCAGTCACTCATCTCTTCAAGTATTGTTTTGTTTCTGTGTCTTATTTGAATCAACTGTTTTTCTATGACACAGAGGACAAAAACATGAGTTAGATACCTCAATATCGTAGAGCTAAAAAAAAGGAAATCAGAGAGATAGAATTTAAAAGAAGGAAGTACCTAATGAGGATAAGTAGTAGAAAATTAGAACACAAAAAATTATGTTATAACTTTAAATCAACTCTCACAGTCTCACTCTTAGTCCAGTAAAATAGGGACAGGACCTCGGTGTGGCCTGGGGAAAGCTGGGAATCGTTCTAAAACCTGAAAATAGAGTTGAAAAAGATCAATCTGAGTTTGTGCCACTCCAAATGGTGAGCATAACTTTTGATGCCCGAAAAACCTCGAAATTTTCGGACTTTTTTCAGTTTTTCGCTTATAACTCCTAAACAACGTACCTATTCTAGCGAAAACCTTAACCACAGACAAATTAAAGAGCATTAAATTCTGCGCCGATTAGTTTCCCCAAATTTAAAATTGGACCAATTTATAAGGTAGTGATCGACGGTTGAAAAAAGCCAATTTTTTCCCATATTGGCCAAAATTTACCATTCGACGACTTTCTGTCGGCTGTAGATTCCGAAGTACTGGTCCTATCAAAACACTTTCGGAATCAAAGTTATAGAGAATTTAACGGCGAGTTTGAAGAACACCTCAATTTTAAAATTTGGCCAATTTTAACCATACTTATGTGCCAAATTCCAAAAATACCGAGTACTTCCTCTTAAAGCCCTCAAATCCATGGTTACAATCTATAACAGAGATCCTGTCAACTCGGACACCATCTTTCGAAGAATCACATTCCTCAAACGGTCGAATGAACAGCTCAAATCATATTATCAATATGCGTTGGCGCCATACCCTGTTACCATTTTTGACGATGCAGGGGTGCGGAAAACAAAGAAGTCAGTCTTCTATAATCTATTTTCCCTTGTGACTGAAGCTGCTGACCTCTCCCTGGGGGCCTTTGTGATTGAAGGTGGCGTCCTACTACACAGGGTATTCCCCCAGGCCACAGTGAGGTACCCCCCCCCCCCCCTTTCAAGTCTAATTTTACTGGACTATCTTCTGAATGTAGTGCAGAACATCTCGTTTCATTCATAAGTTCGAGTAGGTTAGGTAACTACCTTATAATGGTGGGATTTCCTGGACAACTGAAAGTGGGATTACCAACGACTGAATATGCGTGTAGCGAGAGCGAGAGCTTCCAGGCGAAAAGGAACCGACTCAGTTAAGTGACCTTCTTCCGACTCTTTAAAATGGAAAGAAAGGTTTGATTACAAAGCCAGAGGAAGGGCAGTATTGGATCTGTAAGCGCTCGCTACTCGAAAATTAACAAGTCTGCCTCCACAAATCCACAGATTGATCTGACGAGGGAATCCCAAGCAAGAAGCTAGTACAACAATTTTTCTATGTATTTTCTAAGGAGCTGTTTTGTTTTGTGCGACTGACGATTGTGATGCTCAACAAGTCGATCACCTTCCTTAATCGTTATACGACACACAATCAGTCGACAACGCTTCTTCACTTTTAGTACAATCACCTCATTTCTCACATTACCTAATTAACATTCGAATAACTACTACCGTAAAACTAAAACCGTAGGTAATAACTAGGAAAGAATAAGTAAGTATAATAAGAAAAACATGAGTATTTAACACATTGTCAGACAAGGGCATCTCAGTAGTTGACAAGTGGAGTCTTTTAGTATTGCACAAGGATATTTTCATGGAATCGATATATTATTATTAAAACAAATACTTTACATGAAAATTTATTCTCAGGTTCAGTGAGGCCGAACAGTATACATAACCAACTGGTATTCAATAGGTTCCAGAATAGACACCGCTATCGTGCCGTGACAATAAATTTCAATGTGAAGTGGCCGGATATGTCAAAATGCATCAGTATGATAGATTTTATGATGTTTGTCTCGAGCTTTCGGTTAGGTTTATTCACCTCCACTTGACAGCCCTCAATCAATTCTATTCATCTCGCATAAAAAATTTAAGAACTCGTATCTTAAATAATACTACCAATAAAGAGGAAAATCGAGTAAGGGTAGAAATAAAATTGGTATCCCATCACTCGAAAGATACTGGATATGCACTGGATTGTGAGTGAAATCGAGAAGTGTCTGAAGAGCGCTTGTATCGTTATGAACACCAACATGCAGCGAGAGAGGAAGTACACATTCATTTAAAATTGAACGAAATCCACGTATTTAATCGATAAACCGTACCGTATTTACAAAAGGTCCGTAGAGCATATACATACACGAACACTTATTTAAAAAGCCATCAGTCAACTAAAAGTTGTCCGGCAGTGAATCTTTCAATGAGGGAGCTATTTTCTATATATTATTATTATAATTTTGGTTCAATCGTTCTTGATGGGAGTTTCTCATGTCAGGTTGCTTCACAGAATTAGAATAATCTTTCATTTTGCATCCAAACATTTTTAGATACTTACTTAACTTTCAAGGGATGACGAACTACGTAATCGGTTCCGCCATTTTTGGGATGAGGAGGGAAGGGGGTGTAATTACGTTGAACGATACTTAAATAAATTATCCTACCCACTTAATTAAACTAAAAGCGCCAAAATATATCTTAAGGAAGTATTAATTCATTATCTATAGTAAACTATCCACTGAAGCTTCTAAAACTGAACGAGATGCTAAAATTCACTAAACGAAAGAGTGAGCACCTTGAGGAAAAAACAGTCTTGCATTTCATTATGTTTTGACAAAACGTGGCAACAATGCAAGGAGAAAGCTCGAAATGTTCCTTGAGTGACATTGTGTGTGTGATTTGGTTTTAATGTCTGACAACACTGCTCTGTCACAGAATTATAATTCACCGTGAGTCTTAACAATTCTGGAATTAAGGTGTCAGGGCTGAAGCTACTCCACGCACGTCACTCATTGTAAAGTTGAGATCATGGAATCTGCCTCAACGAGAAAATATTAGTCTTTCTTTTTGAAATCATATAGTTTTCGGTGAACTGTATGATATTCAGAGGCGAAGACTCGCTGCGCTCGCTCCAAAAACTATCAGTAGTAGGAAAGGTTGCGACGTGATTGCGTCATCGAACTCGTAGTCTTCCGGTTCTTCGCTCTGAGATCCTCTCAGTTCTGAAAAAAAAAAAAAAAAAAAAAAAAAATTGAATGTAAAATATTACGCCAGAAAGAAGAATGTTTAAGATTGCTATAGTGTAGTGCCATTGCCAAATAGGTTGTGCGTTAGGATTTACTATAGGAAATCCGCATTTTTGACCTCAAATTTATGTTCAACGTTCTAAAAACCCCTACATGTACGCCAATTTTTAGCTCAAAACTCTGTCTATTTACACCAGAAATTAGCAGGAAAGAGGAGCGCGAATTATTTGGGTGCTGAGGGTCTCCTCCGGTCGGTGACGACTTCATAAATTTTTCCGTTCAAGGATACCCCCTCGGGTTGCACTTTTTTGGGGTGCTCTCAATGAGATCTATTTGTTCCATTATTTAGTCGGGATCTATTATTTGGGAAATTAAAAAAACTCGGCGCCTCGCCCCTACTTTGAGCCTTTGGCTAACATCACAATTCATGAATAATGTTTTTGCGTCCCGTTTCCCCTTTTCCTTATATTCTTCATCACATTCCTCTTTGCGCTCATCTTTATCACATTCCTCTTTGTGCTCATCTTTATCACATTCCTCTTTGTGCTCATCTTCGTGACATAATTTCGTGACATAAACTTCGTGACACTTTTCGACTCTGGTAGGCCACCGCAAAAACATTATTCATGTTAAAAAACGCCTGGCAAGTTGAGATAGCAATATAACTCACTTTTGTAACATCAACGTATATAGAATCATTTAGTGAAAATCTCACCGAAACTGATAACACATGACAAGTGCGTATAATTGCTGATATAATTGTGAGGAAATTATTAGGCAATACATTCGGGGTCAGAGCCGATCTACATAATATACCCTCCGACTTTGAGCGAAATCAGTCAATTAGAAGCTGAGAAACCGTGTATTCAGGAAATTCACCTTTGTGCATGCGTACACGCTACACACTGACTCGGAAAATGGGTTTTTCGGACAAAAATGGTCTCCTCCAGTCTTATAGGAAATTTCGCGCTGATTTCGAATGTACCCTAATGCTCCTATACATAGAATATCTAATTAGCTGCGACATCTTTACGAAACCCTGAAAATTCACGCTTTTGATCATTGGAACCACCCAAAATTAATTTTCTATAAAAGAAAAGTTGAAGACTTCTGCGTCGAATGAGACCAACGCCACCTCACCAACACAGTACTTAACCATCGTTTCTGGTGATTCTATTAAAGTTTTCCGTGTTACCGACTTTTTCCGTGATTCACGACTGAAAAAGTCAAGAAAATTAAAAACTTTCAAAAATCACCAAAAATCATGGTTAGGTACTGTGATTGAGCTGGGGTTGGTGTCATTTGACGCTGAAGTCTCAGGTCTTCAACTTTTGAACAAAAACAATTTTCGGCGGTTCCAATGGAGAAAACGTGAGTTTTCTGGGTTTAAAAAAAAATAAAGATTTCGCTTTCTAGGTATCCTATAGTGATGATTACTGCCATATAGCCTTACTGGTTGTGGGTGAGGCAGGGACGATGTGGTTTTGTGCTACTGAAGAGCTGGTGTGGTAGGGGGAACAGACATGTCGGTCCCTCTGAGGGGATTGCAGCGTTGTAACCCTTGGCATTCTTGAAGATAGGTTTCCTATTATGTTAATCAAGAAGGAGCCGTGTCACAAGTCCGGAAGAGTGTGGATATCGCGTGGTTGTTCTGCCTATCGGATCAGCTCAGTAAATAAATAACCCACAAAATCCCAAATAAACCACTGCTACTTGGAACTGAGGGCAGGTCAAAAACTGCAGTCCCACCATCCTATCGTCATGGTTACTGTGATTGAGCTGGGGTTGGCCTCATTAGACGCTGAAGTCTCAGGCTCTCAGGTCTTCAAGTCTTGAAAAAAAAAAAAAAACAAATTTTGGCGGTCCAACTGACAAAAACGTGAATTTTCTGGTTTTTTTAGTAAATAAAGATTTCGCTTTCTAGGTATGTGAACAATTATATATCTACAAATAAATATCCTAACCTCCTTGGTACTTGATCATGCCCCTTGAGGCAGGAATTTGAATCTCTACAACATCCACACCGTCGAATCGAGAGTCCATATTATTCTGCTCGAAGTAAACCCGATCCCCCAGTGTGTACAGATCCAGAGGAATCCAAACTCTGCCTGAAAGGCATTGTCCCTCTAGAGTCTAGGAGACCTCCCCCACGGGACAAAGGGTTACACTAGGAGAGGGGGGACAGAGGGGAGGGGCACATTGGGACATAGTGGTGAAAGAGGAGGAAGAGGGGGGGGGGGGGGGGGGGGGGGGGGGGGGGGGGGGCGAAGACGGTACCGCGAGACAATGGGGTCCCCATTATCCGGGAATGCGCCTCATCAATCTGCACCGTGTGTGCTGGGCACCTCAACTTATCCGCAAGGTGATTAGTCAGTCTATTAAGCGTTGAATAATTGAGCAAAACGCTCTCTAGAATTTGGAGACAAAGGCCCGATATAACAACGAACGGAGCTCACGGAATACGGTGAACCAGTTAACTAGTGTCTACTGTCCACTCACTTGGCCGTGATCCTTTCCATGAAGCGAATTCCGTATTGTACGAAGGTATCAGTAGGTCTGTATGTATCCTTGAACGTAAAACGGAGGAATTCGGAACTTAAGAAATAAACTATAATAATAAATTAATCGAGATTTTTACAGCAAACACTAATAACAGATTACTAACAGAACCAACTAACTAGTAACTACTCGTAGTAATAGAAAAATATTTATAGTATAATAGGTACATACTATATTATGTTATATTACGTTATAATATGTTTTGTTATATTATAAATAATATATTTAATAAATATTTATGATACATATAACTAAAAATCAAAACTTTTCAAAATTACTTATTGGCAGTGATCTTTTCAGACATGAAATGTTCGTATTGTACCCGTATGTAGGTATATGTATCCTTGAGACCTAAAACGGAGGAATTTAGAACTTAAGATAAATAAAGTAAGCCCATTTGTATAGCAAACATTATGCTTATATAGAAAAGTATGTATAATAGGTACCTACATCTAGATAGGTAGACATGGCTGCCCATACAGACCGTTTATCATACAGGGTGTCTCAGTATCACCATGAAGAAAAAACGCCTGCC
>JAEMON010000002.1:33883844-33902413 GCA_030264115.1 Lygus lineolaris
ACACAATTTTTTTGTTAATGCTCGATGGTGAAGGTTCATTATTGAAAACAATAAACCAAAATAATTTTGTGCGAGAAAATTATACGAGTACCAAGCAATAAAAGAAATGGCGACGTGAGGCACATAATAGAATGAATAACCATTGTTGGCCACTATATTATGGTCTGTATTCACCAATATTCATGAGCTGGCAAAGAGAATTAGAGAAAATGAGTATACTAGACGGCTTTTAGGACCGCCAGACTCAACAAGTGGCCGTGACTATCAGAGAGAAAGGGTTTGCCAGACGCCTCCAGGCTCCTCCGCCTTTTCTCTTCTTTCTTTAAATGGAGATTTATATTGAGAAGAAGCTTACCTTTGTGCTTAGGCCTGTTGGTTGATGGTCTTGTAATGGCTGAAACAAAAGTCGTTAAGAATTTGTTAGCGTGGGTACCGCATAAAAGAAGGGAAACGGAACATGTTTTACGAGAGGGTTCCTTGGAATATCATTTCAAAGTTGAGTGACAATCAAGAGCAGTAATTATTCGAAAATTAACTTAAGATGGATATTATATTCGTTCAAATTGAGAAATGTTCATAATTCCCCAGACATGAACGTTACCTTTGAATGTCACAAAAGTAATAAAACGTAGACTAACACTACTGATGATGACCAAATTGAACAGTAATAGTTACGAAACTAGTGTAACAACCTGAAATTAAATATGTATACATTCATTTTATTTAAGAATATTCATTTCAATTAAGAATATTAATTTAATTTAAGAATATTCATTTCATTTAAGAATATCAATTTTTTCGTGTGTACATTCATTTCATTTAAGAATGTATACATTCAAGATACTTTTTAAAGATTATATTTTTCAATAGAAAAAATGTGGAACAACCTGCTTTGGAAACTGTCATGGCACGGGACACGTCCAAAGCAAATTTGATTAGGTTGCTGACTTTCGAGGGTCAAACATTTATGATTAGTTAGTGTAAATTCACATTTTTGTGAACCGCTTGGAGTTAATAGGAATTAATGGACGCGGATAGAATGATGAGGCACAATTATGGGGCAAGGGAACATGACATGCGATCTATGAATAAGTTATGTTACTTAACTGATGAGTATAACGACAAATCGGGGCCGTTTTGAGGGAAGATTGTGAGTCGAGTGGTAAGAGAAGAGGTTGAAGTTCCAGAATCTAGTAATGAAAATGATGTTTATTGTGACAACACAGATCATATTTATATTTTGATCTCGTGTTGTTTTATGAAATCGCAACATGCACCCTCTTTCGCAATATCAAGATTAGTAGGTAAGTAGGTTGGTACCCAAGCAAATTCAGGGCTCTGGAGGTATGGAGATAGAAATTTATTTCTTCATCAAAGTTTTACCGTTGACAATGTAGAAGCCTTCGGATGTTCTCCATCCTTGAATTAAGTAATACCTACTACTCCTGCCCAGAACCAGTGTTATGCGCACATTTTATTCAAACCGATCATTTGAATAATTGATTAGTTGTCTCGAAGACTTTAAATAACGAATAACACTCTTTCGTCAATGCCATTGTTTTTTATCCGTTATCTATTATTTATTTGAACGAATAACGGCTAACGAAACCAGAGATATCCATGATTACTATGAATAATCTGAAATTATTCGTAATTTTTCGAATTAAAGATGGAAGAGACAAATAATCATCCGCTTCGAAATAACGAATAATCCAGGTTTTATCCATTATCCGAAGCATCGAATAATTCTTTCATTATCTCTCATATTTTATTTGAAATACGTTTTTGCCCAACACTGTCCAGTACCCACGATTTTCGCATAGGCAGAAAAGACAAGCATATACCTAAAAAACATTGGAGTTTTTTATTGTGTTACTTTTCCCCACGTAAACTAACGTTGCTGGAAAAACGCTTAGTTGACTGCTCGGAATTTGAATACGCTGTCTGGTATTCCCTTCCTTCATTAAACTCTGGCAATTTTCTTTGGTATGTATTTAATTTCCCGGCAATTATCGGAAGCCGCTCGTTCTTCCCGGTCTTTCCCGGCCGCTATCTTTTATTCAGTTTCACGCTGTGGGTTTCACCGTAATGTGACTTGACGTTATCGAATAATAAATTAAACGGGTCGACACGCGATCCGCCGGTGTAAGTAGGAAGTAGTTGATCCACCACTTTCCCCTGATAAACAACGAACGACATGAGATGAAACTCATTTCAGAATACTCTTTTGAAGTTTGACAGATTTCGATAACATAGTTGGTCGAATTTGTCTGAAACAGAAACTCGGAGATGATTATGTAGAAGATTTTTCCGAAAATGGAATAAGAACTTCCTAAGTTCTGGGATACGAAGGAAGGTAAACATGATTGGAGAAATTTCTCAATTTTTAATTCAAATACGGATTCTGGTCTCTTAAAACCGCCCAAGTGTCGATTTTTGCTCAAACTCCTGTTTTGTTTGTCACAAAAGCCTCTAATTTAAAAGGCAGTTTCCTGTCGTTTCCGAAAATTAGTTACTTTGGGAAAGATCGCGCTGTGATTGCTGTGTCTTCGTATAATAAATTTGCTGTGTGTAGCTGTAGATCATTAAGATGTACGCATAAGTAAGCACTTTGAGCCACTCTCAACTTATAACGGCCAAATTAGAGTGAGTTATAACCACAAATAAGAGCACGGGTTTTGTGGAATTCCACGTTTACTCCTCGGCGGATATTTTCGAGGGCCCAAGTTTATCTTGCTACCCTCAATATTTGAGCAAAATAGGATCAAACGTTGTGCAAGGTAGTTAGTGTGGAAAAAAGACATTCCCGCACAACAACCACAGAAGATTTTTCCTTGAAAACTAACGGAAATTGAAGGGGAAATTTCTAAATCTAATCTCATTTCATCCTTAATGTATTATCATCTCATGATTGGTGGTTTTTGACCATCACACCCTGATACTAGGTTAAATCCGTATACCTATAAAATTGGATAGGTAATACCTTAATTATTCAGGTATTCCTCCAATTTCTTCGGTCCTATATACCTACCTACCGATTGAATCTCAAAAAAGTCAAAAACCATGAATTTTCCCCCTCGTTCTTATCAGAACCACCCCAATGGCAACTACAAAATAAGATGGGTAATACAAAAACTATCCTCAATCGCCCTCGGACCATAGAGGTACAATAGAGCCTAATGAGTCTAATGAATATGAAACACATCAGCGAGATAAAAACACGAATCCCCTGTAGGGTTTCCTATAGATGCGCTTGGTGATCGTTCGTGCATACGTCCCAAGATCTGTCTCAAGGTATCACGAAGTGTACCTAATATGTGTATGCGAATAATTTATTATTAACAACTAGTTATACAAGTAGTTACAATGACGTCAACCCTTTAACCCGTCAACCTTCAAAATACTCTTATCTACTTGTATCGTACTACTTCATAGAATATGTATAGGTAAGGACTTGAATTAACAGTTTGAAACGACCTCATAACAAAGTGATGGACCAGTTTAGCTAGAAACCGAACATCCAGAATTATGCATGATCATTTGACAGTCCTTTCCCTCGAGGTCGCGGAGTCTTCAGTTTCCTGTGGGATCTCATCCCCTTCTGAAACTTGAACTTTGTTTTCTTATTATAAAGTTCTCATTGCTCCCCCGCGAACCCACCACCGTCCACCCATTTGCTTATGAGTTGATTTAATTGCATAGGATCATTTCAAACGCACACCCTCGTTTCCCAGGGAGCAGAGTTAATAATACATAACACTTGGCGCAAACAATATTCTCTCAGACTGAAGCGAGTCGGCCCAAAGAGGGAGGAAAGGGACCTCTATTTAACTTGAACAATAAATTACGGTATCAGCGGAATCGTGCACTCAAATTGAACTTTGCGAAACAACAATGCGGTTTTCTAAGTAATTATGAACGAAAATGTGTGTTTCATACTCATGGCTCTTCTGGTGGGGCAATCGGGGAACTTATATTTTATGGCTCTTGACATTTAACCGACAATACTATGGAAGCATAGTCCTTATTTATCGATAAAAGGAAGTCATTAATCATCACTTTAACAACTACCACACACGTACCCATCTATCAGGCTATCTATATTAATTATACATATAGCCGTATGATAGAGCTTGAAAGCCCACTCTATTATCTGCTGAAGCGTGATGTAACAACCTGCCCAACCAATTTCCCGCTTTCTGGACTCGATATTATATTGAACTATTATTATTATATAGTGCTTGACTCCATCGTTACACCATTAAGCTTTTGTTCATAAAATTATTGTTGTTGTCTTATTATTATGTAATAATATCATTGAGCCTAAAAACACATAACTACCTGTGCGACATTGCAAAGAACGGTTAGTTTTTCACTGGAGGAAGATTTTACATCGGGTACAAATTTCGAGTTTTGACCAATGACCTCAGTTTGAACTACCTAGTTTTGACTGATTTTGCGGTGTCACTACGACATTATACACATTGGAATTGACTGATTTTGCGGTGTCACTACGACATTATACACATTGGAATAGATATTTCGAAATTACATTATAATATTATAACACATCTGTTAACCACTCATGCCCCTAATAGTTATCTTTTAGTAATGAGGCCCAGCTGTTTCCTTTTGGTGAGTAGACTATCAGAATAATTATTATAATAAAATATATGCATGTAGTAAAAAGTGAGGTTAATTGAGGAAATGATTTATTGGGAAATGATTTGGTTCCTCCACAAGACTCCTATCAAATCGTATCAACGCGACGCCGCTCATCCAACAATGAAATTGAAACCTATAAAATACTAAGTGGCTGAACTCGTTAAACTATAAATTAAAGGACATTTAATCAAAGTGAATACTAAAGATAAATGATGATATTTAGAAAAGAATCACTAAAAGTAAAGTTGATGATATTGTATGATTTTAATGAGTAAAGTTGGCACAATTGACTTATTGGCTCTATCTACTCTTGTTTCGAGTTTGGAATAGTGTTTCCTACTTGTGTGTCTCTTCCAACTTGTGCTTTCTTATTTTATTTCGAATGTACCGTATTTTTCCATTAGAAAATATATCACGTTATCTAAAGAGGAATATAAGGGTTCAGAACTGTCAAAAGACAACTTAAGATCAATCTTATCCTATTTGAATGATTATTATAATAACATGTACATATGCACGCACTAAAAGGTAATGTTAATTTAGTACTCCCCATTACCGATCCGTGTTTTTACATCTACAACCTGGTAATTCTTTCCAAATCAAAAATGTATCTATGTAGTAGTCCAACCTACAATTTGAATGTAAACACACTATAGGTATTGATGATTGAATACACATTTTAGAATACTCACGGTAAAGTTTGATGGTCCCGTCGGTGTCTCCTAGCGAGTTCTTGGAGACGCACTTGTACGAACCGAAGTCAGACTTCCCGACGTCGTTGATTGTGAGCTTCATGTGAATCTTGTATTGATTTTCTATTGTGACGGGTTCGTACTTCGAACCTGCAAAACATCAAACACAAATATTTCAAGTAATTATTAACTAGCTAGTATAATTCAGTAGGTACACAAAGGATGTCTATGTTCAAGAATTTAATTCAAACAGGATTGTGAAGAGAGGAACACTCAATTTTATACGAGTGAGAACACAAGAAACAATGCAATTATCAGATGACCCCTACGAAAAAATTAGTTTCGAATTCATTAACTTACTTTGTTTATACAAAATAACCAGCTTGGAGGAGCCCCAGAAAATCTGTTCACCCAATCATGTTTATGTTCAATTTTTATCCCATTAAGGACCTGCTGAAGCACGTAACGAGTACCTGCTGAAGGTTAGTTGGCAGTAAAAATTGAAAATCGGACAATTTTTGCCAAGGTGTAGGTAGTTTATTCATGTTCTATTCCAGAGGGCTTGGACCTATAGTGGATATTGATCCACCGGAGTTTGCTCTTCAAATATTAAAATGTAGTCGGGTTGAGCATATTACAATTTAGTTAAGTTTCCCTTGGGGAAGCTACCCCTCACTGGCCTCATTGGTCGTATCTTCCTCGGTTACTTCCCCTTCGAGTATTAGTCCAAGAAAAAAAAAAAAAAAAAACGCATTGAAGGTAAGAGGGAAGATTTCTCCAATAAAATGTGAAAAAATAACATTTCCCAAGAGCGACATATAAAATGGGGAGAGGATATACCAAGGGAAGTGCCACCTTCTATACTACTTTGGAACAGCCACATAGCTCCACAGATTGTACTCGACGAACGTCCTCTACAACAGATGAAGAATGTACGTCCATTGTTCTCATTTTTTTCAATTATAGGTATAAGGTTGAGCTTTACAAAAAGGTACAATTTTATTGGTCGGAAATGAAAGGAAGAGGGCGAAAATGAGAAAGGAAAAACTGTGTGACGTCATCTGGTATGTATTTCCACTTGGAAACCCCGAGAGAAGGAGATAGGTACATACCAGATGATGTCACGCATTTTTCCTTTAGCTTATTCCAATAGCCAAACTACCTACTCCAATTTCGGATCTGAAAATTGAGATTTAGGGGATTTCAAGGGTGCTGAATCCGATTTTGAGGTCAAAAACAGCCCACCCATTCCGACCCATGTCTATTCCTTATTGTGCCCATTGATATTTTATAGGGATCCCCGAAATTGACACCACGGACGGTTCTATAGTCTACAAGACTACCTATGAAATCCACCTAATGAAATAGTATCTACGCTGCAATATAATTGCATTTCGATACATCAGTGATTTTCCATCGCCAAAATCATAAATAAGTATAGTATGCTAAGCTAAGTTACTGCTATCTCTGTCATTGAGCATTGATCCACCTCAATTTCACAACGATGTTATTTCTTTCTCAAATAACTAGGTACTTGTATCATAAAATACGTATATTTTCCTATTTAGCCGAACTTTTTGGGAATTACAGTGTGGTATAGGAAAAGATGAAAATTCTGAAGAACACAAGACTGGATTTTATAGAATAACTGGTTAGAAATTAGGCACTAGGTATGTATCAATTATTGCGATCGGCCATTAGGTATGAGAAAATGAAGGTAAAAATTAGAGATGTTACATAGTAAATGACGTCGAGCTTCTAAGACCAAGACAGAAATTCTGAGAATCATTAATTTTGGGTTGCCCAAAATACATCACAAAAATGTAAAACAAAACACAGATTGATTTTGAGGGTAGTTAAATAAATTGTTTTTCATGTTTGATCCAGAAGTTCATTAGCTATTAAGATTTACCTACCTAAATAGATGAACCAAAATTAGCATTCAACTTCATGTTGACTCGCTTCGTAGAGTGAGAATATAGGCAAGAGTGGTTGATCCTATCCTTTGGAGGTATGTTTTAAAACCATTGATATTCATGAATAACAGCGAGTATATAGACAAATTAAGGGGGGAAATTTGTGTATACCATCAAATTGACACTACATGCGGCTTTTATGGTATTCGACTAATACCGTCTACTAGTGAGGTTCTGAGCAGGTACGCGAAAAAATAAATTTGAGAATTGAGATTCTTCCAATTCCAACAATTGTGTGGGCAAAAGTGGAGGGGAACCTCAAGAAGACCCTGTGCATGGAAGGCTCTCGTACTTAATCGAAAATTCATTAACAGAGGATGAACCTCTTTCACAGGTGGGAAGAAGTTAATGGGAGTTACTAACTACGCAGCGTATAAATTACGATTATATCTACTGCCAGAGATTGTAATTATGTGAGCCATTATGGTTTAGTTAATTACTCGAGCTATAATCTTGGATCGCATCTTCCCCTTTCCAACGAGGCTCTAAATCTGGTGGTTTGGATTACAATAGTACGAGTACAACTTCTTTGCCGTTCATCATGCCATTCTGAGGTTAAAATCTTTTGTAGCGTATCTCGCTCTACGCACACGTCGGATAAAAGTTTTCATTGGTTTACTTCCCTTATACCCGAGAAAGAGATAAGCGATGAAGACGCATGAATGTACGTACACCGATGTTGTTGATTACATAATGTTGATCACTGTCCGCACAGACAAACCTCATTGATTGTAAAAGGCGCAGTTGAAAAATGTACGGAATGACATAAAAAAACATTACTTACTATGGGCGATGATTTCGTCTCTATCCCCCGTCCAGTAGTTGATAGACTTTGGGAAGGCTTCCGAATGACATTCTAGCGTCATTCTGTCACCTTCCATCGCTCCAACTAGCTGGTTCTGTATCCACACCATTGGTGGAACTGCAAAAGAAATCCAAAAAGTTAGTATTAGGTATGAAAAATGATTCATTTACATGATTCTTGGTATTGTGAAACAAGACTCTTGAGAGAGCAACGATAATAACTCCTTATAAAATACTTCAATGTCCTCATCATAGGAGCCTATACTTAAGTAGAATTCATGCAAAACGTGAATTGTGCTCCCTAGCCCTGTCGGCCTCTGGCCAGTATCTTGTAAAATTTCAACTCTGAAACTATTCGACCGAAACGTTTGGTATGCATTTTCGTGGATCACAGAGACGATGCGATGGTAACCTATATGAAGTTTGCGAAATGTTTGTTCGATCCGCACAAAGTTCCACAGAATTTAGAGATTTAAGTAGGAGTTTAATCGCGATTGAATCAACGGTATTACGAAAACACCTGTTCTAGGGTTTATATAGAAAAAGTTCCATTCATGCAGCAAGAGTGATGAATCATTTTAATTTTTTTAGATTAATCATTTTAATTGATTTGGGTGGGTGATTCTTATAAGAAATTTCACGCTGATTCCGAATATATAATGTTCCTATGTTTAAAATGGTAATTTACTCAAAAAACCTCTAAAAACGCGTTTTTAGCGATTTTTGACTCTACGATACATTTTCGAAATTCGGACCCTTGGAGTACTCCAAAAATTCTGGCCAACGAAACCATACTTTCTTTTGATATATTATTGACATTTTGAATTTTTTTTTCGGATTGTTAGCTCGACTCCTCGGTCAGATATCTTCTGGAGTGACACATTATAAATATATAAATATACATATAAAAGTGTTAAATTTCAGGAATCGTTTTAGACTGGTCTAAAACGAATTTCCACGGAGAAATTTTTCACAAATTTGCATTATTTAAATTTTGAAGCTATTGCAATAGCTTCATTTTCTTCGAAAATTCGAATACGTTTTTGTAAATTTACCATTTTCATGTTTTTATTCTAACTTGATCTTGTCTCAAGGAGGTGTATATTCGTTATGGCTGCATTCCTTTGTTAACTCTAGTTTCCATCTGTTAAGATGGTCCAAAATAAAGTTGCTATAATAGGTTTTTTTATGAGTGTCTATTATACCAATGTTCCTGTTTCATGAAGAAAAACTAAAAATAATTGAAGTTGATTCAAGTGTATAATGTGTTTTTCTTCTTTGTGGTATGGATAGGGCATAACCCATGAGACAGAAAAGTCGCAATAATAAAGCTTCGTGAACCAATTCTGGCTGTTCAATTTTGGTTTATCCGGATGAAAAAAACTTAATTTTTATTGTATTCAACAACCTAGAATTTGGTTTTACTCGACTTAAAATGTTGAAAATTTTCCATAATATAAACTCGAAATATCGTCTATTTATGCATAAGTTATGAAATTTCGCTCATAAGTTGTATGACTGGAACTTTCTATTAAAAAAACAACATTAAGTTATACATTTACTTAAGTATAGTTTGCTATTTTATCGGGTGGCGTTGTAAAAAGGATGGTTGAAGTGAATCTTTTGGTTTATCCTTTGCAATGAGACTGCAGAAGCATGTTATGAATAATTCGTGGATATAGGAATACTTTGGCACCCTTCAGTTTACTATAATACAGCCCACTATGACCTCAAGACTTGGGTGAAGGATAAAGGGTCCGCCCCCGCTCGGGATCAGCATATTTTTCGCTCTTGATAAAACTGCAAGGATAAGAAACAAGGAAAGTTTCTTCTCTCTCCCCTTCCCCTACCTACTTCCACCTATTTCCCCCAGCGTATAAACTCTCATCTTGGCCCCTCCACCTCCGTAAAGTAAAAGTAGATAGGGATATTTTATTGAGGTGAGGGTATTCTGTTACGAACCATTGGTCCCCACTATCCTGACTGGGCTTTTTGATTTTTATCTTATTGGCCGAATGAACGTTCACCAGAAACATCTATATCTAGCTCCTCCTGTCGTTGAAATTTAATGATGGTCGTTTTCGATATTTTTTGTGGTGGAGAGTTCTACGGGAGGGACTAGGTATAGGAGCTGAATAAGGATTGAGATGCGAAACTGGTTCAGTAGAATGCATTTAGAAATGATCAATACGAGAATGCGAGCGGAAATTTTGATTTTGGGATAGACTTGGAAGCAACAGTAAAAATTGTCAGCTCCAAAATGAAGTTTAGTGTACCTATTTCTTCTTTTGAGGTTTCATATTAGTAAAGCACTCCTGGCATATCGTACTGACATATTGAGGTCGAGAATAATAAAAATACTTACAATGGACTATGAGCGATATCCTCTTGCTCACGGTCGGTGGAACGCCATTGGAGGCGATGCAGAGGTAAGCCCCCATGTGCAGTCTACTGACCCGAGAAATGTTCAACACCGGGCCGTCCGCGCTTATGACTGGAACAGAAACAAAGGCAACGGGACCTTTTAGAAAAGCTATGCAGAGCGGAAAATATGGTTTAGACTACTAATCTGCAAAGTTTGGGTTTAGTTTTAAACAGCAGTTCACCGTTTGGAGCTGAAAAAGCTTTGGATTTCCTGTGGGAACGAATAAAGGAGAGAAGACAGCATTAAAACAGGTACCCACCTACCTAGTATAGCCAACGAGCGATGAAATTGTCTCTGGGAATGGGCATAAAGTGCGCATTGAATCATTGAGCGAATCAATACCTATGTATTGTCCCGGAATATGCATGACACAAAAACATAGCACGAAACGGGTTTCTATAGAGCTAGTCCTATATATCAGAAATGCTAGGGGAATTTATTACGGAATTCGCAATAATTATGTGAATCTTATATAAATGTTGAACCATGAATATGGTTTACTAGCCTATTGAAGTCAGACTTCTCCATGCTACATAAATATAAAAATAGTGATGACCGAACATAGATCCCATATGAAAGAAGAAAATGGGAATATCCACCTTTAGCCTGCAACCTGGCCAGAACCTCTCTTCGTTTTGCTAAACATTTCATGGAAATCGGGACAGCCTTCCGATCGCGATTGTCACTCAACAGTCACACACTTGATTTGCTTCTCTATTAAATTTACAGTAGAAACTGTAAAATCAAATTTTTTGTAAGTCGGTATTTATTGTACACTATATTCTGAAGAATGCCTATTTTAGAGACTAAGAAGATGCACAGACCTACTGGTTGTATTACAATATTCCACACACCCACGACCTTCCTCGAATGGTAGAGAGACAATAGCTGAATGAAAAACTCCCTGAGGTCAAACGCATGTACCTAACTTCATTCCATAAATTTAACGGTGTCTCTTGATGGAGTGTCTTTTCCCGAATTCCGGTCACATAGAAGTGATCGGGAGAAGTACGAGTAGTACGTAAAAATAGAAGAAGGACAGGATTAGAAATTGGGAGTCACTGTAAAATATTAAGTGGGAGTTGGGAACTCTGAAAGGAGCAATAATGCGATTCTTATAGCCTGCCTTTCTGGATAGAAACGGCTGAGCATCGGGGGGAAGAAGTCTAAACGGTCACAAATGGTCCATTTACCCGAGCTATTGGCTCCCAGTGGGTGGCATTCAGTTTCGGTTTGCACTGTGCCACTAGTCACTTCCTCGCCACCCTTCCCTTTCTGGCTTTCGTGAAGAAAAGGTTCTAACTGCCTTCCACGGCGGTTTCCTGGGTCGTCCGCGGATAGATTGAAGAGGGGATACTCTATAAATTCCTTTCCGACTGGAAGGGGCAGGTGGTCTTCCGAGCCTTTTCCACCCTTCATCTGGTCTCCATTTGACCTAATTTTCTTTTCATGAGTTCCTTCTCACTCAATGAAGAGAGAGGGGTGAGTAAAAGTTTATTACCGATGAGAGGAGCGATTTCAGGGACATCCTTCCTGGAGGTACTTACCGGCTAACTGATACTTAGGAATTCTTTCATCACAATCCACTGTTCAATCTTTACTGGGTATTTCTTACTATAATGATTCAAAGCATGTACTTCACAACCTACCTGATCTTTATCGGGTTTACTGGTACAGTTTCATTTCTGGTTCTTCAAAATTCATTTCCATTTTACACAGCGATAACCACTTGAGAGTCCTGTCAGTAATCACCTGTACTGATCGACTCGGATGAAATTTCAAGTTAGTAGGTATGACCTGGTTTCAAATTTTAAAGAATTGTAACCAGTAGTTACCTAGTTGAGGAATACTAGGTGAAAACATTTCGCTACTCACGGCCTCATCCCCTTGATATGAACGACTGATACATTGACATTACTCATTTTACTGTAATTCAACTTGAATTTGTTTAAAATTGTTTTTCCCATTTTATTATCTTTTCCATTGAAATTATGAAATTTCTTTTAAAAGCTCTTTCCCCACTAAACATTTCTCAGGGCTGATACGAAGGAGTTCCTTATCTTCGGAGGTCGAACGTGGACATGCAATGGAGTATGACAAGGGAGTAGATAAATAGGTAAAGCCTCACAATTACCTATGCATGAAATAAGCTCGGTGACAATACGGATCTTCACTAATATAATATAATCATGATTATGGATTCAACATAGGATCCAAAAAAATTGGTACAGCCAGAAGAATTCCTCCCTGCACAACGAATTATACTAGGCAGACACTGATATCCTCCCAAAAAAACCTA
Organism: Lygus lineolaris; assembly: GCA_030264115.1. Taxonomy (NCBI): domain Eukaryota; kingdom Metazoa; phylum Arthropoda; class Insecta; order Hemiptera; family Miridae; genus Lygus; species Lygus lineolaris. Next base: position 33,896,706 of record JAEMON010000002.1, read on the forward strand.
TTTTGAACAAAAGGAAGAAGCAAGCACCCCGCACTCTATTTTGGTAATTTGACATAGATGGTGAGGTATAATGCCACGTAATAGGAAGAGTAATTTGAGCAGAGCTTGAAAGACTTTTCCGAATAGCAACAACAGTCAACCGCGAAAAAGAGAGGTCTTATATAAACAAAAAGGGGTAAAAAAGGGAAACTGTCTGTGTAATTTGAAGAGAAGGAAGTTACAATACCAGTGAGAAAAAAAAATCCTGGGAGATACGAAAAGGAGTTGAAGAGTAGCTGACCGTAACGAACCTGGACACTGGAGCCGATCCCATTATCACCCCTTCGCCTCCAGCACCAGAGGGCCACTAAACACAAGGCCCCTCCTTCCCATCTTCCTCTGGTTCGTCGCCTCTAAAATACGCCCGATCCCCGTTTTTCCCATAATATCCCAACCTTTTGCACCCTCATCCAGAGCCATCCTTCTCTCTTTTGCCAATCTCTTCCCCCGGTGACCCTGAAGTAGATTACACCTGACCGGACCTGACTTTTCTCTTTTAATTACGCTCTCTTGAAGGGTAAGGCCTCACAGATGGAAATTTAATAGCACGCTCAAAAACCCTCGACTTTTTTGCTCGATCTTCTCCCTATCTCTTCTATAAACTCCTTTCTCATTTTTGTCTCTTTTTTCACACACGTATGACTCTATTTCTTTACGCACGGCTCCCATTTTTCGGGGTTTCGAGTGCTCGTTCTGGTGTGAAATACGATACCTGTCCCATCTTTAGAGCAAGATCCTGTACAAAAATGTGACAGTACACGTATCGAATTTAATCCCTCAGTACAACCTCCATTCTCATACTTGTAGAACATAATATTTATACAATAATAAATTATCATTCAGATGAATTTTCGCAAAATAGTGTTTTTTTGGTTTTTTAAATGAACATTCCAGAAATGCAATGGTACCTAACTTACACGCGATGGGATCAATAATTTAAACCATAACCAGTTTTCACGAGTTCGTATGACAGCGACTGGATGACACACAGAGAAGCATTTTCATCCCTCAGAATACAGATCAATTTTTGGGTGTCATCCACGCTCGAATGTGGGAAAGAAAATCCCCTAAAAAAAACCAAAAGCTGCGGAAAGAATAAAGTTTAGCTTTTTTCCCTAATCGAATAGAATTTTCCGATAACGGATCAAAGACCGCTTCAAAGAAATTATGATTATCAAGGATCGAAACGATGAGACAATAAATTAGCGTTCCACTGGCGGCGTTTTGTGACTCTGTTGTCGCTAAATATGGAGCGTTACTCTCAACGAATTTGCCCTGACGGCTCCATGTACTTGGAGCATGTAAGAAATTGAAGTGTGTCATAAGATGTTACTGTACGAAAAAGTGCATATTACACGTATACATGTTATCGTATACATTGTTATAATAGGTTTAACCTAAAGTAGTTCAAGGGAAAGTACATAATGTCGAAGCTACCTATACATGCTGATCGGGCCGCCGGATTAGCTGCTGACGACAATGACGATGATGCTGATACATGAATACACAGTTTGTAGTGCACTTTTATAATGATTTAATGATCATTATATCACAACATGATAAATTACATATACCGTTCTACATGATATAACGTAATTCCATGAGTTCTAATTTGGGGAATTTCTATGCCGCTTTTGACAAACGCCTGAGATTTTTTCTCTCGAGGAATCCGTTTGGGGATATTTTTCCGGGTGTATTTTTTCTGCATACCATCATGCTCGCAGGAAAGTACGAGAAACCCACATCATTCCACATCCTGTGTTTAATTTATTTCTAAATCATAATTAATTTGACAAAAGTACCAACTCTGCATTTTTTCCGGTTTGAATTACAAATGAAACCACTCAGACCATCTTCTCGATTATCGCACGAACATAATAAATTATGATGGGGTAAAACAATAGTGAGGTGTGTAATGTAACACCTAAACATGAGTATACACCTATACTACATTATGTTCGGTCTGATTAAATGTACAGTGTTCAGCACTTATTTGCTGTTCAATGTTCAGGAACATACCTTGAACGTTACAAAAAAGGTACATGCACTAAAAAATACGTATGTAATTTCGACATTCCCCGAATCTTTTCGTACTAACAGCCGAATAAAATAAGCGTTAATATAGTTACGCGTATTTCCGAAAATACATCGAGAAGGATTGAAAAATGTCAATTTGCTTTTGAAAGCCCCGCAACATTGCTACCATCGCGCCGTCCATTAGCCTTCTATATTCGTGACTGTCACTACATTATCGTCATCTCTCAAATTTTGGACGAGAAGCCTTTCATCGTTCGACGGGATTTCCACCTCGAAATTTAAGTTCTTTTCAATGTTTGTCAGAATAGAAAATATCTTTAGCCACCCTTGAGTTCTTGCGCCACGATCAACCCTCCGCTTCGACAGCAAGGTTCCTCGCTTACTCGTATCTTTTATTCATGAGGAGACATAACCATGAAAAATGAATACTTACTTCCACGCATGGCGTATCGTATGGTTATGTATTACGAGAGGTTAAGAGATAAAATAAGTTCAGCCCGAACCCCTGAGTACCTATACCAAAGTTGAACAGGCTGGGAAAAATTATTTCCGAAGTTGGAATATGTATAATAATGTACCTCTTTTGATATTACACTATTATGAAAGTAGACAGATTGACAGAAGCATTTTTACTTATTATTTATAGAGTGCTGAAAAATAAGGAATCGTATAACCTACTTAGAGTATCCAAATAAATAATTAATTCGTTGCTGTATTGTTGTATAATTCGTTGTTGTAAACAGGGTGCTACAGCTACCTTGGGACAAACTTCAGGAATCGATTTTACAGAGAACTTGCACAAAAAGTGTCTCCTGCAGTTTTTCATTTAACCCCCTACTTTCTTGAGAATTAATATTACACCATTGAAAAGACCGTTAAATTTCCTATAGGAAAGGTCAACCAACTTCTTCAATATTGATTTTTGACGCTCAAGATTCAGCCCGAATGTCAAATTTCAAGAATTTCCCGAAATAATACTTTTCTTCCACGCATCGTTTTGCTTCTAAACCAATACTGTTGAGCTGGGCACTCAACAGGAAAAGTTTTCTCGGGATCTCAGCTTTCCAACGGTGTATTACTTTTAAATTTTGGTGTAACAATTAAGGGAGAAAATATCGTTTGAATGCAAAAAAATGTGGGGTTTTCAAGATAATTGAGGGTTTTAGGGTGTTGACGATCCAACCATGACTTGAGAGGTTAAGTATCGTTTTCCAGGTAAATTTTCACGATGAATCGAATGGTCACACTCCCGATTTGACTGATAAAATTTGATTTTCCAAGAAAAATTGTGAATTATTGTTGGACATACTACCACATCTAAATCATATTATGCTGAGCTAGTGAACAATGGTGGTAAATCTGAGCAGTAATTATTGAGGAAAATGCCAAACTAGATTTGCTGATAATTATGTCAGAAAATTCACTTTTTTTCTCGGGAAATCCATTTTTATCAGTCAAAATGAATCGGGAGTGCTACCATTCGGAACAGCGTGAAAATTTACCTGGAAAACGATAATTAATTCCTTGGTTAGCCATTCTAATAGGAAATTCAACACTCTTTACTAACTCATTTTAAATCCATTAAACTAAACTCATTTACAAACTCATTTACAAACATTTACTAAACTCATTTTATTGTACACTGTAAATCAAGGGGGTTACGGCTGATTCATGCAGTGATGTAATGTCGGCTGAAAAACCCAAAGACTAAAGGAAGTAGGGGGTTAAAAGAAAAACTATAAGATACAATTTTTGTTGGAAATTACCTGTAGAATCAATTCTTGAAGTCCCCCTCCCCCGTTCGTCTAAATTGAGGATGGTCTTGCAATTTTACAACTTTTAAAGTAAAATAGGGACAAGATGGTAACCTCTGAACAGAACTTTTTGTGACGAATTCAACGATACCAGAATAATTTCTCTGTGCTATGCCGGGGAATGATAAAGTCGAAATTTGGTAGGTTAAAAACATCGTAATAATTTTTTCAGAAAAGCAATAGTTTCCCAGTTGATTGTCTGGCACATCGCTTAATAGTTACGATCACGTGTTCTCATTGTTGGTACTTCAAAGTAGGTATTTGCTGATGAAATTGGTTGCAATGATATCCCTACGACATTGAGACAAATTGTGTTTTTTCCTTAAATGGGCTTTCAAGCCCCACCAAGCCACCATTATGATATAATATTATTGTGTCATGCAATCAAGTTACTTCAGTTTTCAATATTACGCCTCCCAGTAGGTTTTATCCCTATTTTGGGGGCCTTTGGGTTGGCAGACGGACCTCACGAGGCACGGAAATCACCCTGGGGAGACTCAGAAGCAGAATAAACGATAATATCTTTCGGTTTTTCCCGTTCTCCTTGCCACCGCCTTATTTTCCCCTCTTGCAGAGAAAAGTCGCCGATTCAGCCTATTGAAACGGGCGAAGCTGGTGATGAATAACGACGAGGGAAAACCTCTATTTGACACAGCTGCGTGGAAGACCCGAGTTTTGGATTTATTGCTTTGGAGAAACCGACAGGTCGGTGATCGCAACTACCAGGAGAAAATGTTTCAACAGATCGAATGCCATTCTGTCAGAATGGGGTAGTTTCCAAATGTTCAGAAACCCAAATTTTTCATTGCTGATTCAAATGAAATATTTGGGAACCAGGAGCAACATGATTTTAATTTTTTAGAGGCATCAATAATTATTAGAGAAGGGAAAAATATTTTATTTGAAGACATAGGTCGAAAATGATGTCATTTATGTAATTAATCAATATGTAATTTTTTAAAATGTAATTAATCAATATGTAATTTTTTATGTAATTAATGTAATTAATTAAATTTATGTAATTAATTTTGCAAAAATACTTAGAGGTCATTTTCAAAGTCAGAATAATGTGGAACTTGCACGGGTTGGAATTTTGAATTTTCTTCCTCAAACCCCACTCAAAAATCACTGGTGCCAATTTTCAGCTTGAAATTACGGCTGGTTTGCCCAGAAAAATGGTTGGAAGGGAGCCCGTGACGTCATGTAGGTTCTGCAGAAGGGGGCCCGCCCAGGTAGGCGGGGGGTCGGTGACGTCAGTTAGGTTCAAATTACAAGCCTCATTTAGGTTTATTATGAGCACGAAGAAAAAGTTTAACCCCCCCCCCCCCCCCCCCCATAAAAATTTGAGGTTTTACGTTTCAAGACACGTAGAATCCAAAAATCGAATAAAAAACGCTGCAAATTATTACACAACGGTATATTATATTCTGTATAGATCGCCCATCTACAAAGATCCTATTGACATAAAATACCCACTTACCGCGAGGTGCACATGTGCACAATCATCTCTTGGCGACAATGAGTAGGCACCTTCTTGTAATTACTTAATCTGTTGCGTTTGAACAGCTGGTATTTGAACGGAGATTTTACCTACTCGGGAAGAATTGCGATTCACACTCGTGTTTCTGCTCTTTTTATCGTCCAACCCTTAAGTCCTTACAGGGAGCGAATGGATGGTACTAAAACGCTCCGCAAGGTCTCAATCGACGCTAAAACTTTTGTTCTATTTTAAATCGATGGAAAAATATTCCTTCCTATTTGAAATTTTCGAGCTACGGCGTTTTGAAAACTTCATCCCCTATTTTCTACCCCTTAGAG
>JAEMON010000002.1:33903413-33939134 GCA_030264115.1 Lygus lineolaris
CGAGTAGGCAAAATCTCCGTTCAAATATCAGCTGTTCAAACGGACCTTTTTTCGATTCCACGGAACCAAGTTTGTTGTTTACTTTCAGAAGCTTCCTTAGTTACTGAATTTCATTAAGATTGAATGATACAACTGTCCGATGGTAATAATTACAAGAAGGTACCTACTCATTATCGCCAAGAGATGATTGTGAACCTCTCGGTAGGTGGGTATTTTATGTCAATAGGATCTTTGTAGATGGGCGATCTATACAGAAAATAATAAACCGTTATGTAATAATTTGCAGCGTTTTGGTAACTTTCATTCGTCGGATACCCCACATATAGCAACTTTTCGGAACCCTCATTGAGATCACTCAAATAAAAAAATAAAAAATAACCATGCAAGTTCCCCATTACGTAGTTTGAATTTCCGAAATATACACTGGCGAAAATATTAGGGCAAAAGACGGTTAAAATTAACCGTCTCGACCAGGTAATGGATGTATACATACTAGTGTAAACCAGGAGCTAGGTTGCTCACAAAAACTTCATTACCGGTTTATTATTTATTTAATTTTTAACAAAAAGCTGGTTAACCCGAGCGTTGCATAGTTATTATTTTATGCTGACCCAGCTGAGCGTTTAAAAATGTACCTACTAAAAATGATTCCGGAGTTCACCTTTATTTTATCTTGAAGGCTAGGTAGAGTACCTACGTAACGAGTAGAATCACTCGGATAGCTAGACGTAACGACTAGAATCGCTCCTGAGATAGTACCAAGATCCGGTAGATCATGTTAGGGATATTTTGTCCTGCGTAGTCCACTTTCCAAGAATTTATTTCATGTGTTCATCCATTAATTATGCTGTGTTTCAACTTTAAACAGCTCTTAAGACCGGTGTATCACAGCTCCATCCATTTATTTCAGGCATAATAGCAGGCGACGACCGCTAACTGAATTCCCACTCGAGGTCGCTCAGACCTGCCATCTGATGGATGACACCCGGCGCCGAGGTCTGAAGGAAGAGGAACCCCGAGAAACTCCATTCAACTTGTTGCCGAGGGACGGAGCAATTAATTTCAGAAGCAATCTACCTGTCATTTAACCAAGACCTATAAACGGTGACGTGGTGGGCTTCAGGGAAGGAGGGGAAAGGATAGGGTTCGGTTCGCCAGAAATACAGGTGTTTAGAGAGAGGGCTGGAGCAAATCAAAGCACTGCAAACAGGGTTGCGTGCAATTGACAAGCCTATCTAGACTGCACGAGTCGGCGGTAACAACGGCTTTCATCAGCCCAGATGGGTCGGCTGTGTTTTCCAATGACAAAAGGATGCTTAGCGAAAGCTTCATGGAGGGTGTGAGGATTGTGAATCCTCAAAGAGGATAATTTGTCACGATTGTTCGAACGAGCTATTTTGAAACGAATCTCCACCAAAAATCCCATTATTCGCATGGCATAAGCACGTCATTTATTGAATGTAGAAAAGCGAATGATTCGCAGTACATGTTTGCCGTTGTGATTGCTGTTTTTACAAGCAACTCGTGTCTAGGCATTTGGTCCAACAAAACAGTTCACCTACCGAATCGAGCACGGTTTTCAAGCAAAATAGTTTATGCAAACGCCCTAGCTCGAATAATTCAAACAGAAAGGTTTTTTTCCATCGATTTCAAATAATTAGTTTCTAATTTTCAGAATCGAGTGGGACCATCGGAAGCACTTAGGACCAACCGTTCGCTCCCTATAAGGACTTGACGATTGAACGGGAAAAAGAGCAGAACCACGAGTGTGAATTGCTGTTTGTTTTCTTTGATTTATAATTAGACAATAATAATTTAGAATTAAACTCAACTTTAAAAAGTAGCCATTTCAAATCCTGTTGTACAAGCTCAGTGATTTTAATTGAGAAAAGATATCTGCAAAATGAGAGATCATTTCCGAGATGAGTTTGGAGTCGTCTTGATCTTGACGTCTTTCTTAATTGTTCATAGCTTCACATTTTCATGGTGTACTTTCTTATTTCCATCTATTCCAGATTACTGCTTTCAGAATGGACGTATAATCGTGTCATAGGTGGAGATGCGAAGTTATCTCTGTTCTTTGGTTATGCTTCGCTTTCTTCTTCGTCGGCCTTTCCGTTTCCCAGAATCTCTTTCTGGGTCTCGCTAAAATTATAGTGATTTGCTGGAGATGAAGTAGTCTGACGAGAAGCTTACTGCGGATCAAAAGGGCCTTGCCGAGAAGTTGATTATGGTCAACGTTAAATTTACTGATCAAATAGAATCATTAAGAAGAAAATATCGCATAAATAACGTTGTTCTTAAGGGAGTTACAGTCGCTGAGTGGAAAGATGTTGCTGCTGTTGTGGCTCGGAGTTTTTTCCAGGAAGTGTTAGGCGTGAAGGATGAGTTCACGATCGTGAGAGTAGACTTGCTGGGAAAGATAAGCCGCCAATCCTAGTCGTACTGTCAAATGGAAACGTCATCCCCATCATTATGAGGAATGCTGGCAAGTTGAAAGGTACGAATTTCAGTATTTCCCGAGATATGTCCAGTGATACAAGATTGAGATGTAACATCATGCAAAAGTTACGCTGGGAATTAAACTCTCGCGCTGCCAACAGGAGTCCTAGACTGAGCATATTATTATGACCGTCGAGGTATTGATGGAAAAATAGTGGAGTGGAGGACGGTAGTCTGGTCAGTGACGGAAATGACGGTATCGAAATCGAAGTAATAAAAGCGATAACTCAAGTTGATGTCTCCTCTACCGTCGCTCAGCTTTTCAAGGAACCGGTGAGGAAGAAATGAAGGCACCAGTATCCAGGTCTGTGAACGGGATGTTCCACAAACCGGTACTTCGCGAAATCAACCGATGTCTTTGAATAAAAATCCCTTTATTTTGGAGATCTTATCGAATAATGTTCCTGATTTCGCCGAATGTATCAAAACACCTGGCTTTATTGAATTAGTTCAAAAATATGATGTATTTGTGATGGATGTACTGGACAAAGGATAAGAGAATGAATTATTTCTAGTATTTTATTTTATTATTTTTAGTACTTGAACCAGGTATTTTCAAAATTAAACTAGGTATTTTAAACAGCCAGGTGCTATAGTAATTTCTACATTCTAATGATAAACTGGTAGTTACCCCTAAAACTGATTATTCTCATTCAATAGTAGGTACCTACTTATTGCATTATATACATTTTAATTATCATACTACTTTTAGTTATCATACTAAGGAGGTTATTTATTTTTGTTTAAATTACAAAATGCCAACCCAGCAGACAGTTAGTCAAAGACTATTGCTGTATTTGATTTTGTAAATTATTATGTAAGAAGCAATTTTATGTTAAATAAATCAGTTTTATTGATTCATTCAATCATAGTGACAAGTGCACGTGGTTAGTGATTGTACACTTACATTGCATTTTACCGTACCTAATTCATTATTCATAACATAGTCTAATCAAGTCAGCGTTGGGATGATGTGACACCCATTGGAGTGTCGTTCCAATGTAGACCTGAAGACGGTATCATCACGGACATAATTACCTAAATAGCGATAACTGTGTTACTGGTGTTTTGTCTGAAGGTATACTCATTGTGAGAAATACGGAAGGCAGAAGCTTGACTCAAAACCAACATTCTACACAATACATGCTTCAGAAAGTTGGCTGTCTACCCTCAAGCGACCACTAATAATATTTTCTCGTGGATGTTCATCGCACAAAGATAATGTGGAATCCTGTTTATCCACGTCCTCATTAGTGAGTTGTTCTTGTACTGAAAGTGCACCGAATTCACTTGACCGAACGGTAATCCCTTTGCTTAATGTGGGAATCGAAACGTGCAGTTAGTCGAGGGGGAGCTGGTGATAAAACCACTAAGTGCGGGGGTGTCCCTGAAAGCGCTTTACACCCCACGGAATTAGCTCTTCCGCCATCGCTTAAATGGACGAGCACGTTGATGACCGAACGCCCATCTTCAATAGAGATAATCACCATGGCCTGGTGCTATACTCGCATATACATATACCGGAATTTGGATTAATCATTGAAGTCCATCATTCAGCATGAAACATTTTCATACTAGTTAACAGGTATTGTGAAAATCTCAACTTTTGAACAACCATCGGTGAAATAGATGTAAATTTCACATTACACATGTGTATCCTATAAATTAATATATTTATCGAGTTCATTGGGAACATAATTGACGGTTTTGGAAGAATCCAAACAACTTACGTAGGAGTAGTCTTAAATCTGGGGTTTCGCTGCAGTAGTGCAGCATGAGTTAGGTAGGTAATCAGCAAATTTGCAAGGAATTATTTTAACAGATTTTTCAGCGATTTTCATCGAAAAAAATTTTCTCTGATTCCAAATATACCTACCATGTACTGGATGTCTATTAATGAAAGGAAACGAATTTTAATTCCCTTATATTTTTTTTTTCTAACCGCAAATACACGTACTTCCTATTTTTGATATTGCATTCAACTGAGCTATGAGCAACAACTTTTTTTGGACCGCGGAGGAAACTCCTATTTTTTTTCTTTTTAAATCACAGATTGACCCCAAAAATGACCCCTCGCTCAACAATTTTGAGTGCGCAAGAATATGATACGCTCCAAATGTGCTTTAAAAGCAAGGAATCGAGTTTTTTTGGGTGGGTGAACTACAAAGTACGATCCAATGTTGTGGTGTATCTTTACTTCCTCACAAGCCTCTACCTGCACCTACAGGAAACACTCACAGCCTCTTATATTGAGCACCACCGAAAAATTGAGCATCGTGGGATTGGAAACCTTCCTAAATAATGATTCATTTACCTATTACATATTCTCTTGTTGCTACTCTTCCACTGTTCAAACAACACACAAAATGCCTGGAGCGTGACTCGAACTCCATAGGTTGAATATAGGAGGGTGATTGAGTACACATTTTCCCCAAACCTTTCGTCAGTACTTCAACTCTCGAGCATTGTCATTTCAGAACCGAGGAAAAATATACTATGCAAAACCAATTGGGTTGGCGTTAGAAAGAGTAAAGGGACGGCAGAACATATGAATACGACTTTGGAAGGGTCAGCACTGAGTGAGGATGTTTTGAGGGGGAGGAACTTGCAAACGGTGCATCAATAGGGGAGGCTGTATTCATTTTGAACCCAACCTCTGAGTAAATAATACTACCTGAATAAACATATCCAGAAAAGGGTGCGTGGTGTTATTTTCGAAATCGTTACTCGAACGTAACGTGCCGCATTGGAATAGCCTTATTATACAGATCACAAGGTTACCTATATTACCACATACCCAGAGCAGCTCTCTCTCATATCATTTTGTAGAATATCTATATTTAACTGCAAATTTTATTCACTGCAGCCCAGAGGGGTTGAACGAGAAATTGCTGCCCAGTTGGTTATTTACATTAGGTTATTTCTAGCAGTAGGTAGTTGTTATGATCAATAAAAAAACATATCGTTTATTTAGTTGTTATTAGCTAGGTAGGTTTCACTGTCATGGACCAAAAAAGTTTCAAATACAGAGGAAGTGATCGGGGGTGAATGGGTAAAGTGTCTGTTAGAGTTTTCAAAAAGGTAGAAAATGAATTCCAAAACTTCTGTATGGGCAGGGCCGGACTGACATAATTTCTGCATAAATATAAATATGTAGGTAGTGTCACTAGATATAATTAAAGGAAATAGATAAATATAAGAGAATGCAAAAACAATGCATAATATAATATTGTTACGGTTTTCTTTGGACATGAACTGAATTGCTGGCAATGAAGTTGTTGATACCTATTCAGGAAGGCAGTTACCGAAAATTGAATTTATTTTATATTGATAAGGAAATAGACGACCTTTTAATCATCTCCATGTTCTTACATAAGCCGTTCGCACGTTCGGCCATGACTAACCCACAATAATGTATTCGTGGATTGTATATAGATAAAGGTCTTAAAAGATAATGTTGTCATTGTCCAGTATAATTCGAAGGAGAAAGAAGTTGGTTTATTGTGTTGCACTCAGTCCATAGGTACCAACTTAACGTGTCTACACTGCAGTGAATATTGACTAAACTGTCTAAACGCGTGGCGAATAGGCTTTAGTCTACGTAGGTAGTGAATTAAACTGACACGCTATTTCCAATTGGTCCCCTCCAACGGCATTCTATTATTAGATCTGGGAAAATACAGACTCAATCGCTATCCGAGTGCCACAGCTATTACTTCTGAGAAACTCGAAAATTAGATTGATTTCCCGAGAAATACGATTAGATTGCAATAAACCTCAATCACGAAATTGCATGCTGAGGTAGGTAAGAGGTCATTGAGGTTGACTCTTAGTTGTTTGATGGGAATGAATGAGTCATTCAGATTTATTGATCGTGAGTGGGGTTGTGAGTTGTGAGTAGAGAAGGTAGGCTAATATATATTTATTGAACGCTGTAGAGTACAATAATTGGTGAGATGCCCTTTGATATGACCGAGATGACTTTTTTCAAATTTGACTCGACTTTTTGGTCAACATTTTGAATACCAGAAGGATAGGCAATAATTTGTCCCGGTACATTCAGAGCACCGTCTCCTGATCTGACCTTCTGGTCTGACGACAGGAGTTTTGCTGAAGAGCTTAATCCAGGGAAGTAGAAGTATGGGTGTCAGTAATTACAGTACGGTTATTCTTTATTAAGATAGGGTGATGTTGGGGTTGAAGTAGTTAGGATCAAACTGCAACCGGAGGCTCGCAACACCGCTTAGCAGGAATGACCCAAGCCTTCATCCTTGATCCCCCTCTGCATTAAGGTAAAGGCAAGTAGAGCTGCAATGGAGTGCTACCAACCGCATATTGGCCACTCCGAGGGGAGCGAAGGGCCAGTAACCCTCAACACCCTGGTTAATGATTATGTTATTTACCTAACCATGGAGATGGGCTTGTCCCTGTCCGGTGTTTCGCGCCTTCAGTTGCAGTTTGGTCCAAACCACAATAACTCGAAAATAATTTTTTCCTGCCCCCCAAAGGAGGGAGGCAGTGAAAAACAAATCAACCTTTTCCACTAAGAAGATAAAATGGTGATAACTAGCGATAAAAAATGAATGGTCGGGGATTAATAGTATCCGTTGACTGGCTCTCAAGTTGTCTACTTGGTTCGTTGAGCACCAAGTTATCAAGGGGCCTACCCAAGATGTTTTGCAAACTGGTAATAAAAGAATATTTTAAGCGCTTGTACATCACATTTTACAATCGAATTTCACAAGTGACAGTGAAAAAACTTCTTGTATTATTAGATATTCGCTTTAAAAGGTTTCTAACCCTTTCTCTGTAAACAAGAAATGACGAATATATTCGTAAACACTATTTAACATTTCACAAATCATCAATCACCTATAACTTGCTTTTGTAAGTGATGATCTTTCATTTTGACCGTTTAGAATAACACAAGTTTCCCATTGTGAAGAATAATTTAATAAGAAAATTTCTTGATAATTTACTATTTGACTCTTCTGACGGCGATGAACCTAGACATCAGAATCATCCCTGTGAGGCTCGTCAATCATTAGTCAGAAACACGAACTGGAAAAGTCTAGATAGGGTGGGGAAGTGACTGGGGGAAGCCTAATAAAGGTTGGAGGTAGGCAGTAATATTGTAAGATGGTAGGTAATGTATTATGGTCAACTATACTACTTGCTGCAGTAACAATACAAGTAGTTATGCCTACGTGATTGAAGCAATCGATCAATCATCAGAAACATGAAATTAAAAATCGTCATTATAATGGGGTCTGCGCATGAGAAATAAAAATTGGAAAAATCCCATTAATTATGTTATTCGAGTTGCCATGACTGGTAAACTTTATTTATCAGGACAAAAAACTCCATGTGGGAGCAGAAATCGTCATGTTAAAATGGAATGTTTTGAATTTCGCGGGCGGGTGTGACGTAGGTACCTCCAGAGGTACCTACGTCACACCCCTTGCTGTCCCTTCCAAACACCGTTCCGGTGGTTCCGACATTCTCCGCATGGATGCGCTTCGACCAATCAGCCCGCTCCATTTCCGCGCGCATTTTTTCAAACGTACACATTTCTCTTCGTCGATAAAAAAAAATAGGGAGACCACATAATTATGAAATAACCCCAATTTGGGCATTTTTAATCAATTCCCTTTCAATAAAAATTGTAAACAAAAATCATGCGCAGACCCCATTGTTTGTATGATAATGCTATTTTCTTATCCGCCGAAAATGAGTACAAATACAAAGTCGCAGCGCATAACGATGAACAGAGTTGCAAAAATCCATTGATACTTTCAGTTAGGTAGGTAGCTTTCAAAATTGTACCAAACGCGTTGTCACATATTCGCACACACACGATTACTCATAAATTTTCAAATCAGGACTTCACGCACGCTTAGACGATGCCTAGCAAGAGCAGAACTAGGACACAACCCACATAATCCCCCCCCCCCCCCCCAAACAAAAATTTCAAAATCTATCGAAATGTTCAGGAGTTTTGCGCACAGGTAGGTATCTAGAGAGAGTTGACCAGCCAGAGTCACGTTCATCTCCAAGGTTTCTTCTCATTTGGTTTCAAAGAAGTAGACGAGTAGAGCCTTCTCGCTATTGATTAATTAACTTATTCTCTTAAGATCAATTACGTAGGTAACTTATAGTAAACAGTGTAGTAACTTCAAAAATGTTCTTCTTCTTCTTCATATTGTCACGCTCGATATCCCAGACGACTACTTTGTGATCTGGGTGCAGAAGCAGTTCACAGCAAATTCAGTATGAACTGGATAAATCTGATACAACCTTCATGATGGCTGGCTTTAACCTAGTGAGGGGGCCTTGGCTAAATAGAATACGGGAAGAGTCGTTATCTTTGACTATGTGGTTTTCGGAGAACTTGGGAAGAAGGGACAGTGTGGAAAGGGGTACAATGCCGACCAGATATAGGTCCTGCTTGAGCGCTCCTTGCGATCTTGCGCGCTCTCCAAGATTCCACAGTGTGCAGCGGAAACTTAACCCTATACGCACAACCGACGTCTTACAGATCCCTTCAAACCACCGTTCAACCCAGCCCAACTCTAATGCTCACCACCATCCAATCTAATCTCTGTTCCTCGGGTGAAAACGATTATCTTGGAGTTGTGTTAGTGGGAGAGAGAAGCAGATAACTTCCGTCTAACTCACTTATAACAAACTAAACGTACTCAATTACAACACATACACCCACCGTACTAGGCTTCAAGGCGCCAGTCTTCAACTAATTCAGTTCCACCTTCGAGCAGTCCCCAATTCCAGTTTACCGTTACAGAGTAGCAGAAACTTTTAAGCGACCTGAAGCTCTGGCGCCGGTGGGTTCAACCGCCATCATTTCAACGGCCTGTTATGCAAACTAAGATCCGAGGTTCCCTCGACATTATTTAACTACCTATGCAAACCCTCTCCACTGTCTGGGATTTACAATGTAGAGTGAGTCGGAGCAGCACCATAATCATCACAATTGTGGCTATCAAAAGTTTGATTTTTCATATAATGTGGCATATCGCATTCAACACAGATCTCCTACAACATGAATAACTAAACAGATCGCTTATGAATGAGAATATCCCTAGTTTCAAACAAGTTTGAGACTTCAAATAATATTTTTTTCCTGTAATATTGAGTCGGAAGAGGTAGGAGTATTGTTTTGTAGGGTGACGATTGAGACAGTTGCTAACGAAGGGATTTCTTCATAAGTAATTATGTTTCCATGTTCAATTTTATTTCATCGTCACGGTTTCCAGATCTTTGGATGTGTGATCTCCGTGTGTTCAGTGTTCATTCCCCTCGTTCCAGTTATTATTACTCGTATATACGCGAAAGGTTAGAGTGCATCTGGAATGATTGCTTATTTATGACCTATGTGGATAGGCCATTCTATCCCATGTAATTTAATAAAAACATAACAAGATTTTTCTTTTTTTTTTCATTAATAATAATATTTAGGGGCGGAGTATAATATATGTTTAGAATAATTCGTGTACGACATATTTTTTTCCGCGCGGATGCTCGATTTTGAAGCACTTCCTAAATACATTGCTTCTTCACTATACCGGAAGTAAGAAACAACTTCCTCGTGCAAGAAGTAAAAAAACATTGTTGGCTTCCAAATTCAAAATTTCCTCTCCCTTTTTGCGTTGAAAAGCTTTTTGAGCAATTTTGATTCCGTGACTGTCTGGTCAATCCCTCGTACCAGGCAAAATTATACGAAATGAAGGTCGTTTCCTACAAAATTTTCAGGGATTGTGCTGGTTTGTCACCAGGCGGCTGAATTTCAGCATCGTCGGACGAATGGCTGCGTGTGTGCATACACGTGATATTTCTAGTAGCAACGGTTTCTCGGTTCTTTATGTACAGATTTTGCTCAAATTCGGAGTGTTCGATTGCCTATTGATTCCGGAAAGAATAGGATCAGTAATAGCAAGTGTGAACGTGCAAACTTGAAATTTGTTCTCATATCATAATTTCGGAACTATTCCACCATTCCGTTGAAATGTTCAGTAATTGATTCTAAATACGTCCATTTTACAAAAGTAAGGAAGCTATACTGCTCACCTAACTTTCTTCACCTAACGTTCTATGTAGGTGGTTATTTCGAGTTGAGTGTTGTCCTCTTCCGAACTAGATCGGGAACGTTGACGACTCGCTACTGAGGGAACAGAAAACAGTACATGCGCAAAATTGATATTGGTTGTCATACGAATAACTCCGGAACTATTACATGAATTACTTTGGTAGAATTATCACTAATGGATTCAATATGCCCATGTTTTTTAGTGTGAGGGATCTATACTGCCCATCCAACTTGGCAGACGTTTTTCCTTCAGTCCATGTCACTGAACCAGATTATGAACAAATCCGGCTGTATCCTGTCAGTGAAAATCTGCTTACTCCTCCGGATTCTCGATGTTCCGCGCGAGAGGAAGATGTCAAAATGAAAACCTATAATAATCCAAGTCTTATCTATCCTTTTCGGCTTCGGGTTTTTCCTCGATATGGATAAAGGAGAGGTAAGACCATACATTTCCTCCGAAGATGTTGTTTTATCAGAAAGACTGCATTAACCAGAAACACATCCCTCGCTTCCACGAACCCTCTTCCCTCTCAACATCTTCTCAGGAGAAAAAATAAGAGGGTTTGTGCTCTCAAGGGTCTGTTCTAAGGGGGCGAATCGGCAAGACAGCGCGCTTTATCCTTCACACCCCCCTGCGCCGTGCACTTTTGTTCCCCGTGCAGTATTTGCTTCGAAAATGCTCTTGTCAAAACCTCTCCAAAGACTTTTAGAAACAGGCCCACTCTTCCTTGGCCTCCCCAGAAAATAATTCTCAACCCTCCACAACACTTCTTACTGGTTACCTGCTGCATTATTCAATCGACGAACTTCCATTTTCCTTTCTGTTCAGGCCAGATCGTATCAATTATTGAGAACAATCCTGTTCAAGATGCACTCGACGGTGTAAAGACGACAGAAAAAATCTCTACCACGTTCCCCAATCTTAGGCGGCGTGAATTTTAATAATCCACCGCGATATTTGATTTCCCTTCAATTTCCTGGGGCTTTTGCGATCCGAAATTAAAAGGGGTTTTTACGTCAGTTCTGTTCCCTTGTGAAGAAGCTAATTTACTTAAACGGAACCTCCGTTGGAGGGGAGAAAGAGGTCGCTAGCCCTGAACGCTCGAATCGATGGCAGGAGCATTTCCCTGGGGTGAATACAGATCGGCGCTTCCTATTCCCCACCGTAACCTATTCAAACGGATGAAGGGAGAAGGAGGTAGATACTTTTCGCGAAGTCCACCGAAAGCCATCTTATCAAACGAGATACCGATCTTCGTCTGAAAAAAGAACGGGTTTCAGAAGGGATTTTTCTGGAATGAAATCCTCGAGGTGACCGGGGAGCAAACAGAGGCTCGAGATGAAGGAGGAAAGCAGGTTTTTGTTGCATCTTCCGTGCGTACTGGGAGGTGTAGACAAGGGAATGGTTCTGCAGGAAACGTGCTCTGGATGTAAACCAGATCATGATTCCGTTGTGATGGAGAAGACAGAAACAAACCCAACGTTTCATTCGAGGTAGGCCACCCTTCTTTCTCGAATGCAGTCGAATAGCATGCCCAGGATTAGGAACCCGTGTCTCCCAAGACGATACTCTACAGAAGACCAAAGAATGATCAGGACGAACTTCGTGCGTCAAATTCATTCAAATTTGGTCATATTATCATCTATCCAATCACTTTTGATCCCGAGTCTACCAAAAATTGCGAAAGCTTTGTATTCTATTCCAAGGAGTTCCACTCCCTTTTTACGTTAGACCTTTCTGAACAAATTATGGTTCCGTTACTGTCTGGTTGTATGTGCGTATACCCGCGAATCTCTCTGTCACACTCACTCATCGTATCAGACTCTGATGGAATGTTCAGGGACTATGAGGTTTGGCCCTACATGGTCCCCTATGAATTTCTCCAGCGATCTCCATCACAAATATTTCTAGCCACCAGGAAATCTGGGAAACTTCTCCAACTTCAAACGTGGGTAACAACTGAGTTTGGAATTCGAGTTGATTGCAATAATTCTATTAGGTAACTACGAAAAACGTGTCCCAAAGTAGGTAGAACGCTCCAAAGTAGTTTGGTGATGCGAGGATTCAGGAAATGAATAGTCCAGGTGATGATTTAATACTGCTTATAATTGGTGGCCACTTGGGCACTGAGGTGGGAGATTTCTGTCGCCACTGATCATCAAATGTCCATGCATAAGTCACTTGTGCCCAATTCGAAGTTCTTTAAGTATGGCAAATCCTTCTGGGTATGCCAAATAATGCAAAATCCTCATTCCACGATCAACAGAGCAAATGCGAATTTTCTGGTTTTCACCGAATCGAATTTCTTGTTCACTTTTATAAGCTTCCTTAGTTACTGAATTATGTCACGAGGGACCTACAACTCTCGCATGATAATAAATACAGGTTTGTACTCATTGTACACGATAGCGTAACTCGTGACATACAATAATACACATATACATACCAATAATGCTCTTTGCAGGTGAGGGATCTATATAAAGAAAATAATAAACAGTTGTATAATAATTTGCAGCGTTTTATGAAATACCTACCGACCTGACTCTGTGCATCACTTAGCTTTCAAGATCAGGTTTGTTCTCAGAATCCAACAATTGGCAATTCCGACGGGCCAGAATGATGATGATGACGACACCTCGTAATCGTGGCTCATAAAATTAGGAGTGTTACATGCCAAATTTCAGTTAAAAATTCCTCATCTATCTTGCTTGTAGGAAACAAGCACACTCCTCCTTTTTTCAGTAAGCAGGATGACATCAACAGCTGAAAATGGCTTTGCAATAACCGGAAAATACGTCATCACTTACCTACCTACTTATTATTGGATAGATCCTCCTCATCAATCACCTAATCGGCAAGCAATCTGTAAAATCTATCAATTGAACCGATAAAAGCGAAATTGCACATAGAAGGTTTCCACATTTCAACTGACATTCTCTTCCCACGTGTATTGAGATGTTGAGTAGATATAGGTAGGTTTTGGGTCAGTCTCCATTCACGGGCGTAATTCAACATTACAGTGAGCTCCAAGGAATTTTCTTCTTTCCCTTTTTCATTTCTGTCTCACACCGCTTCCCTTTTTTTGCTTTTTTCCACGACTTTTGTTTTCCCGTCGGGACAGTAGCTGGAAACGTTGAGATGCGACGGTGAGAAGCAACGGTGAGGGGGAAGGACGGTAATTCTACTTCCAGCCTCCTCCCTTAGTCCTTTCGTGATTTACTCCAAAAACGTGTTTGCGGTTTAAGGGAGAAAGGTAGGACGACAGGGAGAAAGCAGCTCTGGTGGGAAGCCGAGCGATGGAAATGGGTAGAATGAGAAAGGGTGGGGAATGCAAGAAAAAAGAAAGTCCAAGGATTTGCCTACATTACATCCACAGGCTTTTCGACCTTCTATAATAAAAAACTTGTTTTGAACTCTCTTGCTTTAGCCACACACTCTCCCGACTCCCTTTGCACCACCCGAAAAGTCTTTTGACTCATCCTGACCACTAACTCTGGTTTCTGGTGCACAAACGAGGCCAGATGGAAGAATTTGAATGCGTTACAAGACTCTTCCGCAGTAAAGTGACTGGTCTTAGAAATGGATGTTCGACCCATCCCATTAAGTTCATGTGTACCGTGTGTACACCCGTACATAAAAACTTGGCGCTCTGCGCCTCGGCAGGAGGCCAGCTCCCTGCACCCCCGGTTAGTTCCACTTCAGCCCTACCGGATAAAAATTAAAAACACGAAACATACTCCTACTAGCGTGCTTCATATGTTGTGTTGTGAAGGTACCTAACATAATACCAAACTGAAAACTCCAACCAACTTTGTTTGCTTACCTACGTAGCAGTAGGTCTGTGTAGGATGAGAAAGGAGGGACAAATTGGCAGAATGAGATGTGGTGTGATGTGTAACGACATCAGCTTTCCAACGAGTGGTGAACGGTTTTTGTGGGGTGGAAAATGAGGAAGTTATTTTTCCCTATCAAAGATTGGTTGTACGTGAAAAGCATCAGGTCGCATTTTAGGGTTGTTTTGTCGGGTCGGTTTCTTAGGTCGTTTATTGCCTGATAGGTCCTGGTAAAAACGCATTCCACGCTAATAAGCGCTACTTGAGTGTCGCTATTCCGGGTTGTTTTTCGGCAGTTATACCTAAGTCATGGCTAAAGCATGTTCCAAGCTAAAACATAATCGTAAAACTTATTCTTATACATGGGCTCTGACAGCAAATAATTAGGTATCACGTTCCGGGAACGCTATTATGGTAAAGGTTGTCAAAGATCCGATAACTGCTCTCGGCGAATATATACAGACGAGAAATTTGGGTCATTAATCCACAATTTATCCAAGCACCAAGAATTGAGATAGAGAGAGGCGCCGAAACGTCACCGAAATAGTTCTAGTAGTTCCGGAGCTAAATCTATGACATTAAATTTGAAGTTTGCCCTTGCGCAGTATCTATTATTGATCCAATCGTGACGAAATTCATAGGTGATTGTCTTGGAGTCAGCCCCCAACAACCCTCCTAATTTGAGCGAATCATGTCAATTAGGAACCGTGATACCAGGGTTTCAGGAAATTCACGTTTGCGCATGCACTCACGCTACTAGTTGTCTGATGGCGGTGAAATTGATAGAAGACCGTCACGGGGCTAACCCACAGGACAATCCCTCAGAATTTCACCAAATTCGGACCACAACTTCATATAGTTTTGCCTGGGACAAGGAATTGACCACATACCGAATGACAGACAGACAGACACGGAACCAAAATTGTTCAGAAAGCTATGAAACGTAAAAAGCAAATGGAAATTTCGATTTTTGAGGGCAACAATATTTTTTATTTCTCGCATTAACATTGTTTATTGGGGCCAAGAATTGGCAGCATTACTATGATGGTTTTGTAATAATTATAAGGGTACTTCTTCATGGGCACCGACTTACCAAAAACTTTGGGAGGGCCGGAGGCCTCCCCTCGAAAATTTTTGAAATTTTGAGGTGCTTAGAGGCATTTTTAGACTATCTTTTTATTTATCACAGTATTAGTGAACCAGGGAACAAAATCTCAAAACACAATACAATTTGTTTGGATGCTGAGTAACAATGTTAAGCTTTGACTAAGATAAAATTAAAAAAATGCTTTTTATTGAGCATATAAAATTTGTTTGAAGGATTTTTTTACTGAAAATATTTTTTTAACTATTTAAGTGAAGATGGCTAATTGTTATTGTTCTTTTATAACAACATTAAAAGTGTAATTAACAGTAAACCAATCAACTTTATGTTTAAGTTATAATAAATAGGTACATCGCCTGTAATGAAACATGGGCCTATAAAAATGTGTTCTCAACTTACCTAGCCTTTTAATTGGATATTTTGCATAGAATAAAATTCAAAGTTAGATTCTATGTAAGCCTTCTTTTTTATTCTATTGTACTTTTTCTTTTTTTTTTTTTTCTTACTTCAAAAATCAAATAATGGATGAAAAAAATAGGTAACAAAACTGATGGTTACTAAGAGGTTCAAAAGCTATTTATTTCAGATAAAGTTAACTTAAGTTTCAATAAATATTAAGTTCTTGTATTTTAAATGTGTGTTTTTTTTTTGTATGTATGTGTGTTCTTGTATTTGTATTTAAACTACAGCCAAGCTCTTTAAAAAAATAATAAAAAATAATTTAAGTAGTTTTAAATGAAGTAGCCTAAATAACAAAATTCAGAAATAAAGAGTTGCTGAAAACTGTCTTAAAACCTATTTATAGCTTGCTAACTGGTGGCAACTATAGAGCTACCAGTTAAGGGTTTTTCATTTTATAATGTTTTTACTTTCTAAACATTGACATTGATTAATTATTGTTAACATGTACCTTTGAAATTTGGGGGGGGGGGGGGGGGGTCTCCGCCCCCCAAAGTTATTTTTGACGGGGCTTGAGCCTACCCAGGCCTTATGGAGTCGGCGCCCGTGTACTTCATGGTTTTTGAGGACTCTACTGCTGTGTCCAATGTCCATCGGTAGTGAGGAAGCAAAATGAATAAATGGACCGTTGTGTAATAATATGCAGCGTTTTGTAATTTCTCTTCTATTCATTCTGGAATGATGAAATTTAGTATACAAACAAGGGTGACTCTTCAATCCACATCAACTTTCTTGACTGTTTTACGAGTAAACAAGAGTGTTTTCTTTTTGCGTTCACCTGTTCAAAATGTTCATCCTAGGATGAACCAGTTGGAAATGGGGACCCGTGTTGCCGAAAAACCAGTGATTTTACGAAAAACCCCAACAACATTGGATTATCAGCGGAGTTGAGTCAAAGACATAGAAACAACCAGACACACAATCAACAGTTATTAGTGATGATGAAAATATTTATCCATCACTTGGTGGTGTAGGGAGGTCTTTTGACAGAGTGATATTTAACATGTATATTTTTGAATACCTACCTCACCAAGGAATACTACATTTGAATGGGTTGCCAACAAAACCTTGTCTGCGAGTTAGTAGCTCTGGAATTGGATGAGCCGAGAGGAAATTGGAGTGCGGGACAAGAAATAGCGACAGGATCCCTAGAAAAGCCGAACAACTGGATGGGATGACTACCGCTCCAACTAGTGGAAAATCAGTTCGTTGTTCAATTTCCAATCTACAACCGACTCGCTATATCTGCTTAGCAGGGAGCACATATATTTTTTGTACCTTCTATCTTCTCTTCACGAAAGACAAATCGATCGAACCTGTACGATTGAACTCTGTCTCGCTCGCAAACTCCTTCAATACTCGTTTGATTCAATCTCTGAATCGGAAGGGCTAGTGTGTTATCGCGATGGAGAGCATGGTTGACTCGAGAGAAGCAGTTCCGAGAGCTGTTGTTTCTGTCGCGAGTAATCGCCTTACTCCTTCGATTTTACCAGTAAGTTGTCTCTGCCCACTCATTCATTAGGGTCACCTATAGGATATTAAAGGAGGAGTTCTCTGAAGGTTCGAGTTCGTAGGGACGAGAATTCGTAATTACATACAATACAAATAATAATGATAAGTAAACAATGATATTTTTGTAACGTAACTTCCGATGAGGAATTATATTACTGCAATAGAGACTCCTTTCCATGTGGGAGTAGGTTTCTTGATGAAATTGTAGGGTCATTCAAATATCAAACTTACCCTCATCCGTATTAATTGTTCCTGCAGTAAAAAATGGGACGAAGCTCAAACGAAACGAATTAAGGAAGCTCGATAAAAGTGTAAAATCGCTGCAAAGTGGTCGAACGAACGTAAGAAGAGGTTAACAATACTATACTATTATAGCCCATATCCTGGGCAGGATCTTTCGTGTCATTTTATAAGAACCTCATGAAAATCGGGGAAGCCGTTCAATTGTGATTGAAACTCACATGTACAGACACATAAAACAATTACCTACATTGTGGGATGGTGGAACTTACGTTATTTGATCTGCTCTAAGTTCCAATTAGCAGTGATATATTTGGGGTTTTGTGGATTATTTATTTACTGAGCTGAAATTATAGGCAGAATAACCAATGCGGTATACACAATCTTCCTGACTTGTGACAGGGCTCCTTCTTGATTAACATTGCAAGATACCTACCTACCACCTCTGTAGGTACTCGCATGATTTCAATGGATTCACCATCCAACATCCCGCGCGCCTCTACAGGCGAGATGACTCTATGGCAACCGCGAATCCAGCTGGGACGCACGGGTGACAATTGAAAATCACTGGGAGCGATCAGATGGACTTGGTGCGCTGCCGCGGCTTCGCTTTTTCGGGCATTCTAATGGTAGGTGCAGGCACTGGTCTACGGGACGACTGTTTCTTTTCCCCCCAAACCTTTTTCTTTCGAGTATTGCTTTTGAAGCCTATTTTGAGTGATACTAAAAGTTTTCCACCGGAATACCAGACATCCTCCCATCGTCATCGTATCCACTAGCGAGATTGGACAACATCCACAATCAGGACGACTAGCCCCGTCGAAGGACAACATTGCCACAAGTCGTCGCCATTGCCAACATTGAGGTGACACCATTCTATTACCTTACATCGTTAAGAGAGGCAGTAGGTATACATAAATATCTAATTTAATAAAAATCATTCTGAAAGTTCAACATTTTTCTTAATTTTGTATTGCTTATCCAGTTTGAGTCCGAGATACTTGCAACATTATTTAACCTTATTATTATTGACTATTATAGGTTAAATAATGTTTCAAGAAGAAGCCGTTTCACAAGTCCGGAAGAGTGTGGATGTCCACAAAACCCCAAATAAATCACTGCTAATTGGAACTTAGGGCAGACCAAATAACCTCAGTTCCATCATGCCATAGTGATGGGGGGGGGGGGGGGGGGGGGGGGGGTAGTGATTACTCTTATAACCGTATGGTTGTGGGTGAGGCAGGGACGATGTGGTTTTATGTTACTGAAGAGTTGGGATGGTAGGGGAAACAACCATGTTGGTCCCCTCTGAGGAGAGTGCAACGTTGTAATCCTTGGCCTTCTTGACTATAGGTTAAATAATGTTAATCTAGAAGGAGCCGGGTCACACGCCCGGAAGAGTGTGGATACCGCATGGTTATTCTGCCTATCATTTCAGCTCAGTAAATGAATAACTCACAAAACCTCAAAAAATTACCTATATGACAATCAACATAATATAGACGAAGAGATATAGATAGTTATAGTGCAATATTTTAGGTATAGAGTGGCACTGGTATGTGACTAATTTGCGAGAATCTTAGGTTTCGCGTCCATAAATGAACTTCAGACAAATAAAATTCAGGAATATCAGTGACTGTTCGATTTATTTAAAATCACAGAGTAGAAAACCAGTTATATGGAGGTTTTGTTTGACTGGGTTCACCTAGTTCCTATTATGCGAAAGTAAGGTAGCCTACGGAACAATTCGAGGCTCACTCAACGTTCATAATGACCGTAACATCAATCGGGGCACAAAAACATTGTTAGGTAGTTTGTGATATCAATCGGGCATACTGACCAACGGGGAGTTTTATGTGAGCGGCCACGTCAATACCTCACTCGAACGCTCTCATTAGTTCATTCTACCAACTTTAGCACTCCCTTCCATTCTTCGTGTTGAATAGGAAACGTTTGAAAAGAACCGACCAACACAGGATATTGTTCTCTAACTCTAATTAGAGTCTGAATTGGTTGGATTTCGCTTTTACCTTCCAACAGCTTTGGTATTTAATGAGCTTCAGTATTATACCTATCGACTCCATTTACCACGGCGAACTCATCGCTCAATACCTACTCTTTAATTGAGAGCCCCTAAATTGTTCTTTCGGACGTTTGTCCTGTCCAGTTATATATGACTGTATGTATGTGTCGAATTACGACTCGTTATTAACTACTTAATTACATTTTCAAAGTTTTATTTTATTAGTAGTACAATGGTCAAAAGCACAACGAGGACATGTGGGGGGGGGGGGGGGGGGGGGGGGGGGGGGGGGGGGCTGCGGAAGTACAATAACGAAAGAATAATAATATACGAAGTATAATAATATGTAAAGAGGGTATACAGGAATTTAGAGGTAGAATATTTTTCTTCCAGGGACAAGGATGAGGGCAGTGTCCCCAGGACACTCGTGGAGTTGCCTCGATGGATGGCCAGTGACAAGCGCTGGACAAGGTACCGCTTCGCCCTTCGGTCTCCTGTCTTGTCCGCCAATCTTGAGCCTAGAGCGTCCACCAAATCCCCAAGAACCCAATGACTCCACGGCGAAGGCTACAAAATGATTCGTACGCTTGATGGCCTGGTACTTCAAATGCTTCTTTTTGGCCAATAGCTCTGCTGCGTATCCAGGGGTACCATAGGAGGTAATGTAGCTTGGCGCAAGGGAGTCCGCACACGTCACGTCCCAAACCACGTCACGTCCCGTCCAACCTCGGGCCCATGGTATGAGCGTTACCCCATCAGGTCTCTTTCCATCCTCCCGCAGCAGACCAGAAGGTCCCAAGAGAACTGGGATGTCTGCAGCACTGAAGGCTTTCTGCAATAACATGTTCAGCTCTGCGTGGCGAGTAAACCTACCAGCACTTCTTCCCAGCTACCAGCTTCGTTAAAAAAAGGCAGGATCAACTCCTCATCCGTATTGTTGAGCAGCGTTCATCAAAGACTTTCCTGGTATTTCTCGAACATGTACATATTTTTGCGTTTCATGAGCCATGGACACCCCTCGACTCTTCTCCATTCCTATCGCTATGAACTTAAATTCTTCTGGTGAGTACCATCAGGTAGCAAAGACTCCCAAGTAGAGAGAGATGACGGCTTGAAAGCATAACTTACAAGAGTTCAGTATAATCCCTAGCCTCATGCCCAATTGTGCTATCAAATTCTCCCTCTATTCCTGCGTTTTTTAAATCTTAGAATCATGTTTAGAAGACGTGAAACACCATTATTATTTATGTCTTTATCTCTTATCATTCCCACAGCTGTCCTGACGTTGATATTACAAAGTACGTTATATTCGTGTATACGACTGCAGATAGAAGAAAAAAGTGAATTTTAAATATTACAAATAGTGTATGAATATAAGACGTTTTGAAAATGTCATCCCTTATTTTCTACCTCTTAGAGATGACTCCTTGACGAAAGAACAATTGTTGCTCGATTCTGAACGTCAATTGAAGATAATAAACCACAATGGGGAACTCGAATGGGTAGGAATATTGCATTTTGAACGTCAAAATCTGATTCAGCGCCCTTCAAAGCACCTTGGTGCCAATTTTCAGCTTCAAATTACGTCTGGTTTGCCCAGCAAGTGGGTTGAAAGGGAGCGTGACGTCATTTTGGCCGGCGGGGGGTCGGTGACGTCAGTTAGTTTAAAATTACAAGAACCATTTTAAGTAAGTTTCAAACCTTGCATACACCTCATATAGCACTTCTTTGGAAAGCGCTCAATAAGATCTTCTAAAAATTACAAAATAAAAAATAACCATGCAAGTTTCCCATTGTTAGGGACGTTTCGATATTTCAAAATATCGATATTTGATTCGATATTAACATCGAAAGAAAAATTTGTTTTCCCTATTCTGAAATATTTTTAACGAGTCTTCAAACGATTTTATTTCATTTTCGAACAAATCTATGATTCAAAAAATAAATACAAAGTCAGAAAAAATTAAAACCGGTCCGATTCAGGGATATTGCTCAAAAACATGAGTTTGACCACACATTTATATAATTAAAATAATGATGTTAAGAAATATTGATGCTCACCTTCCTCTCCACTCGGTAGGACGATTGGTTCACCATTCTCTTTTCTCCAAGTGATGCTGGGAGGCGGGGAACCCGAAGCAGCGCATTGGAAACTCACGTTGCTGCCTTCCCTCACAACCATGTCTGTGCTCGTCCCAGTGTCCAGAATGTCCGGTGGAACTGTTGGAAAGACCATAAAACGGACGGTCAATTTCATGAAAAAAAGGGTCGATAAGATA
The DNA here is from genome assembly GCA_030264115.1 of Lygus lineolaris. Lineage (NCBI taxonomy): Eukaryota > Metazoa > Arthropoda > Insecta > Hemiptera > Miridae > Lygus > Lygus lineolaris. The sequence goes on from JAEMON010000002.1 coordinate 33,925,472, forward strand.
AAACGTTAATAATTCTGGTTGAACGACAAATTAATTCGGCTCTTGAGAAGGAGATGACGTCTCGAAAACATCATACGTAAATACCTAGGTATAGAGTATGTATTCATCATTAGGACCTGCACATATGGGGAGTTCAGTACCTACATCTCAGGAATGCTATATCTTGGAACGTGAAGAATCTGATATTTTAACAGGCTTCGATCTTTCCAAAGTTAGTGTTCCGCCGATATCTACAATCTGGGTGGTTTTAGATCAAACCTACTAGAAAAGGTAGACCATAAGTAGGTAGTATCATAACCATACTCGACCGTATGTGTTCACATCAGTTCACAAGGTGGCCGATGAATCAAGATTCAAAATTTCATGACTTTCCCGGAGATTTCCCTGACAAACCTCAGTTTTTGAATGGGAATATATTGACACAAAACCTTCATGTTTTAAAGTTTTAAATATGAATATTTATTATTCAAAAATATGTATTTATTATAAGTATGTATTTATTAATATTTATGTATTTATTATTATCAGAATAACTTTAATGATAATGACATCATAATTTATTGCTTTAATTTAATTCATTCGTTTTTTGGGCTGATAATTCGATAATTTCATATTATTCATTGAAAGTAAGTAATGCAGATTTTGCTCGTGCAGTAGAAATTAATATTGAATTGTCAATTAAATCATAACTAAGGCCAACTGAACTGACTATCTTGCCGAACCATTGGTGATTTGTAAAACCTGTGACATTGTATACAGTCGTGCATATAACATTGTAGGTCAGATATCCCCCACTCGATGTATAGGATGTGACTGCATTTGGCTCTGTTTCTATATTATAAACGTAGTTCAAAGATTGGGTTCATAATAGGGCGTGTTTTCTAGCATCCACTGAACAGGTGTGCCATTATTCTGGACGTGATTTCCCTCACAATATCCCTGACGTAGGGGATACGGGGTACAACAAAGGGGATCTTCTGCGCTCTGGTGTGAGCTGAGTTATGTTCGTTGACTCAATGTGGAATTCCCTGAGCGGTCGCATGAAACCCCCTGAATTTCCCCTACGCAAAAAATTCCCCGACTTTTCCAGGTTTCCCGCTGATCATGAGTGATCCATGAATACACTAAATTAGGATTCTAACAGTCTTGTAGCGTTACTTCATTTCTATTTCTTACTTTTAGAAACTGCATTTGTCAATAAATCCTTTTTCATATTATGTATAGGTATTAGGTCTCTACCCATCCAAAGGAACATACGAATATCATATTACTTTAAAAAAACTTCAAAATGGGTTAAGATTGAAGAAAAACAGGAAAAAACCTAAATGAACAAATAAAAAAATAAAACCACGTAAACTGAGACAACAGATGGGTTTTGCGATAATAACCGTTGACTACTCAGGGACCCTTAAAACTTCATGATTATCATTCTTAAATTTATTGGGAAGTTGAGGTTTCCAGAAGTTTTTTTCTGGGTGATTTAAAATAATTCAATAAATATTATGACTATATTATTACGTATGTTGTATTTTGATGATTAGTTAGAACAAGACAAGAAAGTCAAGGTAGACAAGTTGTACCTTTGGAGTATATTGGACGAGTTACCTGCTACATGTACAATATTTGTAGAATTTATTGTGAGATTTAAACGGTACTTAATGTTGGGAAACAAACGAACAGTAAGTGCGACGCACCCGCCGTAAGTGGTTATTAGGAATTCAATGGTCAAGCTCGAGGATCTTGCTCATTTACATGACCCTATTACGTATGCATCCCATGTGACCGTGCATACGAGCAGATTGGAAGAGCTCACAAAACAGAGGTATGAGAGTAATATATTATTTCTCTCAACTACGCTTTGCACTCACGAACAGTGTTTCGATTAGGGCTATGAAAACGCGGTTAGTAATACATATGTGTTTTTGAATAGGTAAATACATCAAAAATCATCAAACGGACACACTAACTTTAATAATAATGAGAGGCTTAAAAATATATTAATAATAAACTATGTTTGTAGAAACCGGAAATGGCCAGCAATGAATACAAATATTTAATGGTAAAGGGGTTGTCGCGGGAAGATATTCTTGAGAAAAATAGGTAGACACGGACGTACGAACAAAACTCTGACATTCTGCGATATAGATTATACGGTAGAAGCAAAAACCCTCAAATATTTACAAACTGGAATTGTGAAGCGATATTGCCTGGAATGACCTGTTGTCAAGGAGGAAGGCTGGCTGATGGACCGCTATTTGAGCACACGTCATATTTCAAACAAGGGAGTATGGAAACGAAACATCAAATCTGTCAAGCAAAACCTGCAGTCGCATCCTCTGCCCATCCACTCTCTCCGGCAACCTATTCGATGTTTTCCAGATTCTACGTTTACGATAACAAATATATATTTATATTGACACGAAAAAAGGTCACTGGAACCTCCACGGTTCGAAGGTTCACTGAGTTTAATTTGTTAGGAGAGCTCAATGCAGTGGAGCGGTTAACCTGATTGTAGGTTGGTATAATTATACATGAAGTACCTACTTGTGTTCATATAGAAAGCTGAGGTAACTTTTGGAAAACGTATAAAACAAAATGCAACGTCGTTTTCCAGCGTTGAATTGTTTTCTGTATAACAATACCTTCATTAAAGACATGACTTTGTTGATGTTACATCAAGAACAATAATTTAATCAGCCTATTACGAGTAAATTGTATTTCTTATTCGATTCCTAAGGTGTGTCTGAACATATTGATGGAGAATGAAGAGGTGGTGGGAGAATAAAATCGAAGAGTTAATTATTCATATGAAACACTAATACAATCTATAAAATCCGAAGATTCTTACAATATTCCAATAAATAATGGTACGACGTATATTTTGTTCGTTGTGAATGCATCTAATGTGTAGAACCCCGTAATGTTTGTGACGAAACTGCTTCAGGCCTACACTTTACTTCTTTCGTTGAAGACGCTGTTTTACTCTTTTGCGCTCACCAAAGCTAGCTATAGATTTTTTCGGTTTTGGATGCACCCAATTTGTAGAACTCCATAATGATGTTCGTGGCGAAACTCCTTCAGTTCTACATTCTACAAGTATGTACTTAAAGTGTCAGCGATGATTGAAAAAAGATCATTACAAATTTTACTCTTCTCTTGAGTTGCAAATATAGTTCTTAGGTGAAAGTACGGTAATCTTCGGCAAAATAGCTTTACGGCCAAAGTAAGGGATGTCCGAAAATAAGACCAAATAGCTTGAAATTCACTATACCCATTCAATTGGAGAATAAAAGAATGTCTGCCAAGTTGGATTGGCAGTATAGCTCCCTCACTTTTGTAACATGGACGTGTCGATCAGTTAGTGACTATTTCAGGGAAATTGTTAGAACATTTTCGGAGTTAAGCCTATGACAATTAATTTCGAGTTTGCGCATGCGCAATAGCCATCACTCATCCAAGTGTGGCGAAATCCATAGGTATTATTTTTCCATAGGTATAGGTAATCCATAGGAGTTCCATAGGTATTTGTGTCAGCTTCCAACTACACTCCAAATTTGAGAGAAATCGGTCTATTGGGAACTGAGAAGTCGTAGTTTCAAGAAATTCACACGCTACTAGTGGTTCGATGGAATTTGATACGCCTGTGGCTACGAATTTCATTTTTGAGCATGCGCAGTAGCTATTATTATTACTGATCCTATCGTGAAGAAAGTCATAGGTTATCGCGTTAGAGTCAACCTCCAACTACCCTCCAAATTTGAGCAAAATGGGACAATTACAAACTAAGATACCCGCGTTTCAGGAACTTCACGTTTGCGCATGCGCACACGCTACTAGTGGTCCGATGGCGATCAAATTGATAGGGGACCGTCACGGGGCTAACCCGCAGAATATCTGAAAATTCCATCAAATTTGGACCATAACTCCATATAGTTTTGCCTGGGACAAGGCATTGACCAATGACAGATAGACAGACAGACAGACACCGAACCGAAATAGATCAGAAAGCTATGAAATGAAAAGCAAGTGGAAATTTCGGCTTTGGAGGACAACACATTGTTTTTTATTTCTTGCACGAATAAATAGCTTCCTACCTTCGGCAGTGAGGAAGCAATAATAGCACATCCTGAATCACTATTGCTGAAAGAACTTTGAATAAAATAACTTGTGATAATAATATGTGAATCGCTATTCGAAATGGATCACGATAATGTCATCACCTATCTTCCGAATTTCCGAAGCAATGAAGAAGTATGATTTATAGGGGGATGAGGAGGCTTCCTCGTTATCACGATAAGTATGTGGTGCGTACGAATAACGGTTGTGATATTCAGTGTAGAGGGTGTTGCGAGCCATATCGGAGTGGAAGGATGAGGGAGGCGTTCCGAGATAAGATGACGCTACCCGGAGAGGACGGAACACGTAGGGGAGACCGCCGATCCGGGACGGGGGATGATGAATAGAAAGCTGACGTGTAACACTCATGAGGCTCATTTCTGTATGTTAATTCACACACGCCCGAATCTCGAACCCCACGTCAACCGGGAGGTATGATGATGCTTTCCAAGGGTTAATTGCACACAGACGAATCAGCTTTTACCCTTAAGAATGATTCATCTTGCATGCTCTTCAAAATATTCAAATTCGAACCGGGAAATGCATGAGGAGAAATAACAAGTAGAATACGAGCAATAATGAGTTATTGACTGCTCATGATGAGGAGAACCCAAGTAATAATTATGGGTAGTCATGTCGTAAAAATGTAGAAAATGTCAACATAGTATGGAAAGAGTTCTCGATCGTGTTGATGTATATTATGTCAGTTTAGAAAATCTAATATATAAAATTCTCGTGTCACAGTTTTCGTTGCTATACTCCTCCGAAACGGCTTGACCGATTTTGATGAAATTTTTTGTGCTTATCCGGTATCTATGAGAATCGGCCAACATCTATTTTTCATCCCCCTAAATGTTAGGGGTAGTCCACCCCTAAATTTTTTTTTATTTTTTAGACAAAATTTTGAATTTATATTTTTTTATGATACAACATACAAAAATACATACAATCCTCAATTTTCACCCTTCTACAATCAACCCTTATTTTTTAATAAGGGCTCTGTCCCACTGTCACGCGAGCGAAGCGAGCGTTTGGGATCTGGACAACCAACCGTCTAGAAATCCAGGGAACCATCTGTGTTCTAATTCAAACAATCCCTGATAAACATAGATATCGGATGAAAATTGTGGTTTTGCGTGTGATATGAATTCGCGGACACACAAACAGCACAGAGATACAGAAAGACAGACCCAGACAGATAATGGACAACATACTTATTTATTTTCAGGAAAAGATCGAAAAAGTTTCTATTCTAAACGAATATATTCTAAAAGATTCTAAACATTTTTCGTTTGGTCAGCAATGTAAGCAAAAACATCTGATGGTGCGAGGCTTCACACTACTTTCCTCAGCTGTATTGGCCCTCGATCTATTTTTGTGGAGATGAGGGGTATTGGAACTTGTTTCTACTTATTAGAAGACTAAGTCCTGTGAATTTCATCAAAATCGTTAGAGCAGTTTGGGAGAAAAGCTACAAAATGGGACTTGTAAATGGGACTGGAAATGGGATTTGTAATATTTTCTCCCTCTAATAATTGATCTGGAGGGCTGTAATCCTTAGGGTCTCATCCTCAGATATGTAGAAACCAATGGTCAAAATCGGAATTTTTTATCATCTTCGTAGGATCCGCAATCGTGATCATACACATACGTACAAAGACATACATACATACGGACTTACATATACTTTTCCAAAACGTGGAGAAAATTAATCAGATGTCAAGTAGGACCAGTTAAAGGTGGTGTTTCAGAAATTGGGGTTTCTGCTGATCGCAATACTTTCCATTCACCTTCAGGTGGGCTGAGGAAAGTAAAAAGAGAGATATGAGTACCAAATGACATCTTTCTCCACCAAATAACCTATTCCCAATCAAGTAATAAAACTGCTATAGAATCGCTTTATGAGTGGGTCTCACCATTTCGTTTGTGGAAAGCACCTCTCGAGCTTCCGTCGAAATTACAATCCGTGCCAACAATGAAACGATGATTTTATGGCATATTTGAGTTATCGAGGAAGAAGAATCGCTGCGTCTGCATTGATAGATGACTGAAAAATGATGTATTTTGAGCGAAATATGTGAAATCAAGTTTGGCTCACACACATCACTGAGGAAAACACAATATCGCTAATGGATTAATTGAGAACGAAGGCATCCTTGATTTTATCGATTTGAAAAACACAATGAGCCTTCCGACTGGAGAAACTAGCTGAATCGGGCGGAAATGTTGACAATGACGAAATGACAACAACCGTCAATGGCGGTTCAGCTCTACCCCTCCTCCTCTTATCCACCCCTAATATACCCAACCAGATCGGCCCTCAGTGAGGTCGAAAATTGGTTTGTGAAGGGGTGACGGTGGAGGCGGAGTGGGCCAGTTTGAAATTAATTTGCTATTTGAAGGTAGGGTAGGAATATTTACCATAAATCAATACGCCCGCTGCCCATCCTTTACTATCCCGTGGCGAACTCGCGCTACATGATGGTAATCAGACTAATTGATATACAGCATTATAATTTGCCTAGCCGAAGCTTTTGTCATTGAAATCACGTTCAAATCACCTCATCCCTCTCCGTTGACCGCGGAAACACGGTTCCAGCCACCTCAATATAAAGTGGACAGTGTTTGCACGTACAAACAAACAACTGGTATTTATCAGCTTGATTACTGCCGAGCTCATCACTTCCTACAAAGGGAAGCGGTCAAAGCCAAATTAAAACTACTCTGGGGAGCAATCCCAGTTTTCGAGCGAGGACCCATAAATAAACCAGTTCCGAAATGGAACGGTGTCTGATTACAGGATCATTATTGAAAACGTTCTAGCGCGAATTCAAACGAAAAGGTCAAAGGACGACGACGTTCAAAGCAATTATAACCAAATTGGACCAGTTTCCACTCGGCAAGCGCCCATTGGTTCGGATGATTTTGTTATCAGAAACGTAATTCAAGTTTAATAGCATTAAACTGGCACAGTCTCCGCTACTATATCTAGGTACTTATTTTATTTTAAACTAAGTTGGTGGGTTTATCAAAGTTTTAATTAAATATTGGGTGTTTAGTGGTTCGAAATAGCACTCGCTCACACTTTAAGTCCTAATTACTCCTTGCTAAAAATCAGTGATTCATCAGCGATTCTAGTGTCTCAACCCCATGGCGAGTACATTAGGTACCCAGTAAATACCTCCATTTTATGTAAGAAAACATCCAGATGAAATTCTGAACGTTTGGGATGGCCGATATGACGAATAAGGAAAGATTCAGGAGGTGAAACAAATAACCAAAAACCTCCCACCACCAAAAAAAAAAACAAAAAAAAAAAAACACCAATACTATTATTCGACCAACCGTTGAAGCGTGAACCTGCCACTGTAAATAAAAAGCGAAACCGGAGTTAAAGGGAAAACGTTGTCTATTTCCACGAAAATAATGAGTTATAAAGTTAAATCGATTTCGACGGTTAGCCATAAGTAACAAACAAGAACTCCTCTTGTTCTTCTCTCCTCTGTTCTTGTTTGTTACTGATGATGGCCTAACCGTCGAAATCGATTGAACTTTGTAACTCATTATTTTCGTGGGAATAGACAACGTTTTCTCTTCAACTCCGGTTTCTCTTTTTAGTGAAATGGGTTTCCACAACTTCGTCGCGCGTGATTTAGTTCGTATCCTGCCACCGTACCTAAGGAAGACAGGTCAAACCTTATTGGAAACAGAGCATCAAAGGATTGGAATGCCATGTACCAGTGTAAAAACCTGTATTCCGGAAACGTTGGAGATTTAGTCTCAATTTTACGACCGCTTGGTAGGTTCATGATTTACCACTTGGTACAATACTGAATGATGAAATAGTATAGGTTGGTATATTAAATAATTTATTATCCATCATAATATGTTGTAAGTGAAATTATTAGTGTTAAAGGTGTCATAGGTCGGTAACAGAATAACAACCTTGGGACGGTAATAATACAATAATAGTCTCTGTAATAATTAATCATTATGGTGACAATTATATTGTGAAATCATAAAAATAATAAATAACAAGAAAACACAAGGGTAGGTACCTACTGTTCATTGACGGAAGGGGAAGCCTGTGGTGCTAAATCCACGGAATACATCGTTCTGGATGCGTTACCATGAATTTTCAAGTTCTTGCTTCAATGGTCAATACTCGTAAACCGCAAAGGGGCGCCCTCACGTTCCGCGCTGACCGTTCCAAACGTGATAGTCAGAGCGGGTGCCAGAGCGGGGGCGTAAACGGGATATTGGCGCTAAAATATGTGATCAGTTTCTATTTCCCTTCGTCTCGCAACGGAAAATGATATTCTGTTTCAGAGCGAGTGCGGGGGATCAGAGCAGGCAATAAACATGGTGTTCCGATAAAACTTATGAAATCTCCACGCCACAAACAAAGAGATAGATACTTCTTGTTTCCGGCGTTTTCATGTTGAAGGTGCGACGTTGAGGCCATCAATGTACCATTAGAGACGTATCACATTTATTCATTCGCTAGACATTTTTCCGTACTAGCAAGGATAGCTTTTGAAGCTTCCCCATGCTCTTGTAACGTCATTGTTGATACGAAATAAATTGTAGAGTTCACCGAAATCTAATTTGACGTCAGACAAATCAAATGACGATAGACACAAACATACGGACACTCGTCGTCAATATGATCTATTAGCGATTCCCAAAGGACGCCACGCTACCCAGAGTGCATGTAATTTGCAGTATGCATCTGCTTGTATCTCTAAAAGTTCATCAACACAGTTCAAGCAAATTCATTTATGTGAGGATGTCCTTTTCATTCTCCAATTCTTTCCTCAAATTTCTTGTTAGTTTCACCACAACGGTCAAGCCAACATTACAAGGACATTTCAGCTTACATAAACCCCCGTTCTGTCTTGAACTTTAATTTCACATATCTTTGACAGAGCCCAATAAATTTTTGATAGGTACTATTTTAATATTTTTGAAACCCACTCAAACCTCTAGACTCTAGAAGATAGAATTTTACAAAATGTTTCGGTTCATGGTTACTGATTTGGTGAGCTTGCGTTGGTCTTGTTCGAAGCAGAAGTCTCAGGTCTTCTAATTATCTAAAAACTATAATGGTTTGTTTTCAAAAAATAATAGATTGTTTAAAGATTGTTTAAAATAATAGATAGTTTTCAATAAATTGTTTTTCCAGATAACCCCTATAAATTATCTGCAAGCAAAGGACATAGAACTTATGGCTACCTCCGGCTGAGTATACTCGTAATATTTTTATAGAATACTCTATTTATCTATCCTATTTTTATGGAATACGCCGGTTCCTTATGTACCTTCTCTGCCCCTCCATCTCTCACCATTGAATCATAGATATGGCTCCAAACTTCAATAATGTACGATAATAATCGAGATAGGTATTCAGAGTTAGGGAGCGAACTGTAAGTGATCATTCACTTCAGATTTTGTCAATATGCCACTTTTAGATATTTTATTAGGAGGGTTCGAATGAAGCTATTGAATGATACGATGATAATAACCGCTAATGCTCAATATTTTGACAAGTGCGCTCTAGATTCTCCCCTCGAATCTGTCGAAACGAAAGACCGATCGCCCTGGCATTGCTAGACATTGATGGAATTGAAAATAATTCCGGGAGGTGCATCTTTAGAGTGCCATTAGAGCGTTTTTCAAGCCTACAGGAGCGGTTTATAACTGAATAAGCGTGTTCCAGCTCATTGATGCGTGAAGGAGGAGGGGAGACATGTGTGTCCTGTATGCTCCGTGTTCCCTCAACTACGTAAACGGTTCAGACTTTGATGAATTACTCAGCTCCATCACATCGCCTTCGTTCGCTTGATTAATCAGATGACGTTCCGTCGGATCAACTTCGAGGGTTGCGCTCATCGGCTCACCCTAGTGTGCGACTTAGGTGGTTCTGAGGTACTTTATATGTACGATTGCAGTGCTACTCGGTATTGAATCGAAAGGGATAGAATCAGGGTACTCTCTCGAAGGACTGATGATGTTCTTACATCGAAAGCTCTCACCCCCTGTCCCGACTTGCTTGTCACAACTGATTCTCCAGTAAGGTAATTTTGATTCCAAGCCTACCGAAGGTAGCGGAAGCGTTTTCACTTTTGGGATCGAAGATATTTTTGTGCTCCAAATTCGAAATCTCCTCTCGCATTTTTCTTTTCAGAACTTCCTGAACAAATCTGGTTCCGTGAAAATATGTCTGTCGTTCTGTCTGTCCACATTTCCTTTTTTCACGCTTAACTTCCAGAGTTTTCATTCGATTTTGTTCACGTTTTAAAAGATTATGCGGGTGCTTTGAGGTCCCTTATGAATTTCATCAACGGTATCCTCTACGTATGCGCTAACGTAAAATTCGTCAAAAGGCGTCTCACACAGTTTTGATTTAATTTCGCTCAATTTTTTAGGGAACATGCTGGAAAAGGCATTTCATCATTATTGAATAGGCGACAGACTCTGCGCATACGCTAACGTGGAATTCATCGAATTTCATCATTGTTCGGGCAAGAGAGATTTCAGTTTGGAGACGCTCAAGTTCTCCTCTGTACCATCTGCTGGCTGAAAAAATCTCAAGAAGTCGCCAATGACGTCAGCCATCACCTGAAGGCGGCATGTCAATATTTTCTGGAAGTGGCGGAAGGCCGCCGAGGATAAACAGCAGTGCTGCTTGGTTCGTACATAAATCACCGTCAACAGGGAGGCTGATCAGAAACAACCGGCACAATTAGTTGGTAGGTAAATATCATGTCACACATTATTGAGGACTTATCAGCGAGTTGCCAGTGGGTATGGACAACAGCGCCAAATCAATGGACAATTCAATTATATACCTACATTAATGAACGTATTCCAATTGGTTCGACCATTAGGTAGGTACAAGATCAAATGGTGTGGGCTAGTGGAATGTTCCAGTCATACGCTGCGTTATCTTTACTGAATGATGAGATTCGAATAACTTTCTAGCATGTATTGGCTATCAGGAATCTGATCAAAATTGGTTGATGGGCTAATAATGGACATTTGTAGCTCATACGGAAGTGTTTTCCTGAAACTATAGGTTCCACATTTCTCTGCAAGAAACATTCCGTTAACTCAAAACATGCAGGTAGATCAGGAATAGGGGGAATCCGGAGATGCGGGGACGTGGGATAGAATCAAAATGTGGAAAAACGGGCAGAATATCTAAAGCCAGCCACTTTTCCTGATATTTGGCATAGCAATGATAAAGGACATGTCCATGCAAGACTTTTCTTTTGTGAACTCAGCTTGCTGTTCGGCGATCTTATTACCAGGAAATGCTCTCCTTATGCCAGGCTCCACAGGGATTATTATTCTAACAGACGCGTGCTTCATGATTGTTCCTCAAGTGGCTTTATGACCGCAACCGTCGACATAAATATAGCTAATAAGAAACCCTCGACGACGGAGTTCAGTAGTAACCTCAGAGAAATCATCTTCATTACGGCATTAGAACCAGGAGTGGTACTGAATAAATTGAGTCTAAAAGGGAGGAGGTAATAGAGCGCGAAATACTGACGGAAACCACCGGCCTCTCAACATAAATTAAACCCGAGTTTGGAGAACGACGCACGCCTTCATTACCACGTTGTGGGAGCTTGGTCCCATTCACCTGGAGGGTCGGAGGGGTTGATTTATAAATCGTAGCAGCGTTCCGGGGCTTAAAAGCTATGACGGAAACCTGGCGCTACTACCCGCGATGAGTAACGAACCTGCGATTTCTAATGTACTATTGGAACGTTGTGGAGGAGCGGGATTCGCAATAATGTAAGTGTTGCTGACCATTTGCCCAAGGACATGATCGAGGTATATGAACGGCATGATGTTCTTTATAACTATCACGCTACAGTATGTCTCCAACGGCTGCATGATTTCTATGAGGTTTTGTGCAAAATGATGGATAACTTCTGGGCCAGTTCATTGGCTGTAGTAACTGTCGTACACAATCTCCCATTACCGAAAAATCGGCTTTCCTTAGCGACGCTGATTGAGTAAACACGTTCGTTACTAGATAAAGATCGTGGGATTCCATAACTCCTCGAAGTAGGACGTAATGGAATCCAGCAAATGTCTTGTGACGGTTCCAACTATACCAAAACGTTTTAGCGAATTTTCGAAAAAAAATGAAGCTTTTGCAGAGGCTTCAAAATTTAAATAATGCAAATTTTTGAAAAATTTCTTCATGGAAATCCGTTTTAGACCATTCTAGAACGATTCCTGAAATTTAACACCTTTTTATATGCATATATGTACCTATATAGTATATATGTGTCAGTCCAGACAATTATCTGACCGAGGAATTGAGATACAAATCTTAACCAATTTCGAAATGTTAATAATATCAATAGAAAAGATGAGTTCGTTGGCCAGGATTTTCGGAGTACTCCAAGGGTTAAAATTTTGAACATTTAAAGTCAAAAATCGCTAAAAAAGCGTTTTTTTGAGGTTTTAGGTGTGAATTACCATCTTAAACATAGGAACATTATATGGTATATTCGGAATCAGAGTGAAATATCCTATAAGAATCACCCACCAAATCGGTTAAAATCATTCTTCGAAAATTCGCTCATCAACTCATGCTGCATGAATGGGACTTTTATGAGCTTTGAGCCGTTTAGAATTCATTAATCGGGATATATTGCTAAACTGTCGTATTAAAAACATCGTAATAGCTTCTGTTGATAGTCACGCACAATAGTTGATACTGACGATTTATGGTTCATTAATCATATTTCCAAATCCATCCATGACATCACCTCCACGAGTAATGCAAACCAAAAATGTTGCACCTAGCAATTAAGACGTTCCCTACCCTGACTATTAGCAACCCTTTATATTTCGATTCAAATATAGGTAGGTTCCATGAAATCTTTAGGGTCAATGAAGTGGGAACTAATGATGCCTCCCTCATACAGTTTAATTAGAAACTTGTAACGAGGTGTCGTAAGGGGCTGTTGTCGTGGGATAGACCGAAGGTAGAGCGGCTTGTCTTCCCGCCAATAACATGTAAATTCCCGAAGCTCCTCAAATCCTTGAATCCATTAGACCCTCGACGGTGGCGCGGAGTGCGGGAGGTTGTGGCGACAGAGAGGGGGTGAGACAGCGGAATGACAAGTGACACGGCATCACCATTAACTCCTCTCCAACTGCCCTCTTCCCGTTCTCTGATCTTCTCACCCTCACCGCATATTATCGGTGATTCATCCTCAACAGATTTTTCAGAATTCGAGGCTGGATCATTTCACGTCACCCGAAGTAAATCAAATCGCCACTACATAATCAGCTAATTCTATGTGATTGTATTTTAATACCTAATTCCGGAAATTTCACAGAGGTACGCATTTCTTTTGTACGAGAGAAAAATGATCGTGAACGACACAAAACTATAGTTTTTTCTTCCATTCTTACTTGACCCGAACAGCAAAGGGAAAGTATTACAATCAACAAGCTTTTCAAAGCACCGCAGTTTTCACACACACACACACACACAAAAAAAAAAACGTCTGTC
>JAEMON010000002.1:33941846-33986928 GCA_030264115.1 Lygus lineolaris
CCTTAATGGGGCCGTTTCAAGGGCGTTGAATCCGAATTTGAGGTCAATATTGAATATTTCCCAGCCACATGAATAACCCACATTGTAATCAACTGGCGGGCCTGCATTTCAGAACGTTAATTCCAGTAGGTTCTCCAATGAAAGACGTTCGTCGATATAAGCAGTTGAATGTTAAGCCGCCTCCTGAAAGGGTAGTTGCAATGCAATTACGGGGATGATATTGGAATAAATTACATATCAAATGTCAGATTACAGAATAAAAGGATTTCAACATACGGAAGAATAGCTTTGATTGTGGTGAAATGTTCATAGAAATAATTTCTTTGGTTGAGGGAATAGTGATTCTATGATCATGAGCCTATTGCTGTGAGATGCCTCGTAGATGTGGAGGGTGTGTAAGACTCGAGGATGTAGTTCAAGATTAAATGTTCAAGATTACCTAATACATTAATGTCTGTAAATGAATTCTGGTTGTGTGTGTGGGAAGAATAATTAACTAGCTTCTTTCAAAGTCTTTATTGGTCCGACCGGTTTCACGAGTCGCCTTGTCAGGGAATCCATTACAACATGTGAGAAATTTTGTTGTACTAGTGAAGGTGAACGTGAATGTTTAGACATAATTATTAGGTAAAGTTTAAGGAACCCAGCTAATACAGCCAGTGTATGACCACATGGCAAACCATTAACGATATGAACTACCAACTATCTCTCTCTGTATGACTTACCAACTACATTCAGATATCCCACTTGGCTCTTCATTGGGTCAGTGTTGATCTGGCACATGTACCAGCCTCTGTCGGACTGTCTGAGCTCTTTGACATGAAGATTCCACGTCCTGTGGTCAGAATGGGTGACCCCGATTCGATGGTTCTTCGTGATAACGTGTCCGTGAATCGTGAGGATCGTCTGCGTGTCCACCCTCAGCCACGCGACCTGCAATTGAATACGGAGGTTGAAGTTTGACATCCAGAAACTTATGAGGCAATATAAACTACCAGGAATACTTAACATCACGAAAATTCATGACCTAAGACAACAAAGTCGGAGTACAAGTGGTGGCAAATTTGCGAAATAGTATCAATGGAAATCCGAAAAATTAATATATTTATCAATATATCCCTACTAGTCAAAGGGATTACCACTCAGTATTTTTGAACTCTGAGAGGATGAAAAACGCCTCAGATTTTTCAGTAGATAGTAAAGGTCTGTCCTGGTCAATGAGGGGGCTGCTACTCAACCTCAGGGAATACTCTCTTCAAATGAGTGGGTGCGGCAGACAGCTCAGTAGGACAAGCTGTTGGCTAATGACCAATTGACTTATTCAACATCACGCATAAAATATAATGAGGGAAAGAGGGATGCTTCATGGTTGGTCTCAAACGTTATAACAGCTCGGGATATCATCGAGGTGAGGAGCCGTTACAAATTTTCAATATACGAACTGTAACTCGTAGCGAGGTGGTCTGAAAAAAGTTATGGAGCGACAAAAACTGTAGGTATACCTTTTACAGCAAAGCATTTTTCATTTTGCCTAACCGTTCGACTCAGCGTAGTCTGGGGAAACATGATCAAGTTAAATATAGTGAGAAAAAAGGGTTTATAACTTTCTAGAGCAAGGATTTTACCAATCCGTTCACGTCTGCAGGCCGCTTGTCTGGAAGGAATAATCAAGTCCAATTGAGTTCACGTGTGGGCTATCAATTTTGACAAAGAACTAGAAAAAAGTATAAAAGGTAACATTCTCTTGGTTATTAGGGTTCATCAGAGCACTTGAAAGTACCCTTAAAAGTACTCTATTGTGAGAGTTGAAATGCTATTCTGAAGAAGAGTTGTCAAGAAGAGTTGTTGAAACCCATGATACAAAAACATTTCAATACATAATTATAAACACTAACAGTATATTTATATAACACAAAAAAATCTTTTTTCTTCTTTTTTTCAGGCAACTTTCGATAGTTGTACCTATTATGAGCAAAGTTGTTGAGATGAAGTTATGGGTTATGGTGGTGGACTTATTGGAAAGGTCATGGTCATAGAGTGCGTCGTCTAGCGAGTGGGAATCTCCTCGACTGGGTTAAAAACGTGTTTCCGCTTTGTGTGTTTATTCGCAGATTTTTTGGTTTATTATTTTCAATAATAAACCTTTGGAATCGAGCACGAAAAAAAAAAAGTTGAGGTTTAGGTTGAGGTTGAGGTAGGTTGACCCCCCTAAAAATTTGAGGTTTTACATTTCAAGATACGTAGAATCCAAAAATCGAATTAAAAAAATCCGTCCGTCCGCCGTACGCGGCACTTTTCTTAGTTACCATGGACCAAAACGAATGAAATTTGGTATACCGGCCCCATTCGGGGTCTAGTTGTGCCGCGAAGCTTGGCGTTACCGTCAGTCTTCTCTTAGGGTTAGAAAATACGGGATGAAATTTTCAAAACGCCCTAGCTCGAAAAATTTCAGATAGGAAGGTAGAGCGTTTTAGGACCAACCGTTAGCTCCCTGTAAGGACTTTAGGGGTTGAACGAAAATAAGAGCAGAAACACGAGGGTGAATCGCAATTCTTCCCGAGTAGGCAAAATCTCCGTTCAAATATCAGCTGTTCAAATGCAACTTTCTTTCGATTCCACCGAACCAAGTTTGTTTTTTACTTTCAGAAGCTTCCTTAGTTACTGAATTTAATTAATAATGAATGATAGAACTCCCCGATAATAATAATTACAAGAAGGTAACCTACTCATTGTCGCCAAGAGATGATTGTGAACCTCGCGGTAGGTGGGTATTTTATGTCAATAGGATCTTTGTAAATGGGTGATCTATAAAGAAAATAATAAACCGTCGTGTAATAATTTGCAGCGTTATTTTAATTTGATAAAACCCAAATCCACAGCACTTGGAACATAAGTATATGGTAAGCCCGTGATAATCCCCATGTGATCTCAGATATCTCTCATCAGTTTGAGCATAAACATCACATAACGTCGGTAGTTAGGTGTACTTACTTCATGTCCCCTTGGTGTCCGAAGTTCCCTTATTAGGGTGAGTGATTATAAGATACTTAATATGCCTATAACCATAGGGAAAACTTGACGGTAATGTTAAATAGGTCGAGTCGATTGTTAAAACCAGGTGATGAGGTTATTAATTTTATCAATCTGTGCCATTTTGGTGGGCTCTCCCCTCATAAAGCAACTTTCAATTAAACGCGTTGCCGATCAGCGTAAAATAACGCAGTCATCGAAGTGAACTGGTGGCAAAATGACTGGACGGGCAATAAAATCACTGGCCGACTCTAATGAGAGTGAATGCATGAACGGCGCTTATTGCCGCGTAATCAACACCCGAGAGAGCACAGAATCACTTTAAACTGACCTTCGAACAATAAATCGTAACTAGTGGATGTAATCACCGCGGGGTTTAAAGGGCGAGGTGACAGCAAAGGGGTGGGAGAATGGACACTATGGACAGGGTATAGATTGGGGTGACGTTTTAGGGGATGGTTTTGAAGGGGGTAAAAAAGGAAGGGGATGATTTCTAAGAGCGGAGGAGGAGTTCGGCCGTCAAGTAGATAATCAACAGCTGAACAAAAGAAAACCCGAACAATGCAGGCTTAAATGTTATCTATTCTTCCACCCGCTCACTCCCTCACCCTGCAAGGTTGCCCAGTTCCTCTTCGCAGGACATTATCAACCCCTAATTTTTTTTTCTACCGACATTCACAGCCTAACAGCAATAAAGGGCGGCACTAATCACTGAACTCTATGCAGCCTTCTCAGAGTGTGAACGTATCTCTTATCGGTGGACGCTCGGAGGACGGCTGCCCCATTGCATGGAGGAGTAATACCCAATGATTTATCTGGTGGCAGATGATGGTTCGGGTTCACCACTGGGACACGTGACAATAAAGATTTTGTAAGACCATTGAATAAGGCTTCGGGTTTCTTCATCTGGATAGCAGTTCTACAGGAAATGCCAGGAATTGAAGTAACTGAACTGAACAACTATAGAAGTATGGTCAATTAGTCATGTACCCAATTCAGGCAGTAAGGGGTAAAGAACCCGCTGCACATTATTACATAACGGTTAATTATTTTTTCGATTATACAAAAATTCTACTTACATCACTGTCCAAGCCGTTTGTCAAGAATTAGGTACCGACCTATCTGAGACATCCGGAAAGAGGTCACTCCTCTTTTAGGGTAAAAGAACGGGAGAGATCGTGGTATTAGTCCCGATAGATAGAAATTCGAAAATGCCACGAGTAATTCCGTGCAGCGGTTTGCATGTCATGGCCATACAATTTTCACCTTGAGGATGCTTCAACTATACAAAAAAATGTACGGAACAATTAACTTATTGAACACACATTCGAGGAAAGAACAAAGCTCTGTTCCATAACTATAATAGTGAGTTACAGGGGGTTGGATTCCTCGATAGTTTTTACACTTTGCGAATTTTATACCCAAGATAGCTGAAGTAACAGCCCCTTAGGCAAGTACGTACAGGTCCTTAAGACCAGCCATTCTCCTTTAGGCGACCGCCGTAAAAACTATTGTCGAAGTTGATGTTTATTCTTCGGCCACTGTGGAAGACAACTGGAGTGGGATCGAAGTGGTCAGCAGCTATTACCGGCCCCTTCTTTATTTCCCAAGGGGTGCTTCTTTAGGGGAAGTGGATACAGTGTAGGATGTAAAGAGGCCTCGGCTACCCTCAATTATAGGTTGGACCTTCCTCTTATTTCGGCCCGGTGAGTCGGATAACTAGAAGGAATGGCTACTCTTGGGCAACTACCTCGGTATAATTATAATCAAACAATAGTAGTCTAGAAAAATCAGCGGTTTTCCAATCTCAAACATTTTAGCTGAGACGCATTAGTACTCGTAGTTCATTCAGTATAATCTAGTTCAATGTAAATTTTACATTTATGAATAAGTTTAAATTAATTGAATAAAACCATCAATAATTTTGAATGAACACAATCACTGTAGAAATATAATAATGAATGTAACATGCTTATAATAAATATGACCCATCATCAATCCTCAATCAGCAGCTGGAAGATGGAAGGAGTTGGTTACACACCTTATTATACCCAGCACTAGGTACATTGTTTGATTGATCGGGAGAAAATTCGTATAATACAGGACGGTACCCACAGAGTTGTACTCACGCCTGAGAAATGATTGATGAACAGGAGCACACGCCCTTTCCAAGTTTGTAAATTAGAATAGTACAACATTATGAAAATCAAACACACTCCGTACGGATGTAGTTGTTGACCAACCTCACCCACTTTTTTTCAACGGTACCAAAGATGAGCTCACAAAGAGGAAACGTTTTTTGTAGATACGGTATTGTGCATCACGATTTCAAATCAACAATTATAATAATAATTTACTTTGAGCGAAAAAACAAAAAACAAATCCATGTAGGAGGCCCAACTAGTTTTCAAGAAACTTTACGCTTACTGCTCGTATTCCTTTTATATCAACTATTTGATTTAAATTAATTGCGTTAATTATTTGTAATTAATGTAGCCGACTGAGGTGGGAGTCGAGTGCAATCATATTTGTATGTGGAATCAGCCGGAGAACTATAGTTCAGGGGAATAAACATTCGTCTCCTCAGCAAACATGAGCGATTGAGCTTTGGTAACCAATATTTCTCCGTGGCTAGTTGGGCACACCTAAGGGAGTTTTACCGATGACTCCTGTAGGCGATTTGGGTGCTACCGATGACTCCCACTGTTTTGCTCGGAGTCATGGGTTAGTCCGAGGATGGTTACCGATGACTCCGCAGCTCAGGTGGTTAATGCCACCAATCAATAGACTCAGTGTTAGTAGTTTTTCATTTGCAAACAATTAATTGTTTTCAAAATTGCCCATATTTCTGGAGGGAACTTTGCAGTATCTGATAAATATGTGTCTTGCAGGTATTCAGCGAAATCCTGATAGCGGATTTCGGTGTGTGGCTTTAGAAGAATCCAGTGACAAAAAGCATCACCTACTTCTTTAGGGTCTCAGAAAGGCAGGCCTAATGCCCAATGGAGCCACTTCCCTTCTGCCTTACATTTCATCAACAATTCTGCTTCGTCTGCTCTTTCGTCTGCCACGAAAACTAAAAATAAAAACGGGAGTCATCGGTACCTAAAGCACCCAAAAACCCGACGGGATTCATCGGTACATCTCAATATGTTGAGAGCCCTCCAGGATTCGAATCGGACGTTCTCGATGACTCCCACACTTTTGAGACGACGGAGTCATCAGTGATACGGCAATGATTAGGGAACAGTAGACCGTGGTGGTTTGAGGTAAAACCTAGAAGAAACATATCCGAGAAAAACGAGGTACAGGGTGTTCCACAAATTGAACAAATAACCGTTAAGGTGCACGAGAGTATGGTAATTGGAGTATATCTTAAAATGTTTCTCATTATCATAAAAGCTGTAATACGTATCGTTAAACGGGAGGGAGGCAATGTCAGGAAATACGCCCTTGTTGTTATAAGCGATTATCAGCATGAGCCCACGCAAAACCCTCGAGTCGCCCCCAAAGTGACCTCCAAGACCCCTCAAATTCCCCTTGATGTGGACGGGTGTCCGAGGGGAACCTGCTGACGCTGCTTACGCATAGGAAAGGGTTGGCCACCCCTCATCATACATTCCACCCTTCCGTTACCGACCCTTTTATACGCCTTTATACGGCGTGTCATACCCTTCCGAATAATAATGCCGCCCGTCTCGCCGGCATATTGCTAGAAAAAGAAGTTGAAAGAATACCATGTTGAGTAATGCAGACCTGATGTGGGCAGTGACCGATACAAGGTAAGGAGGGGGGGTTATCTGGGGTCATGACCTCCCCCCCTACCCCTACCTGGACAAAATTATTTAGCGTGGAAGAAACGCTGTTGTAAGGCTAATCGCATTTGAAAGTTGCTTGACCATGTATGTATATAATTAATAAATTATTGCGCTTGATAAAAAACAATCGCTGCAAAAACAAGAACAGATCAGCAGTCATTAACATTTTAGGTCTCACGGAAAGCTTTTCCAAAAAGGTGCAATATCAACGGTCGAAAATGAACGGAAATGGGTGAATAAAGGAGAGGGAAATAGCGTGGGACGTCATCTGTCAAGTACCGAGTGGGAACCGATGACGTCACGCGTATTCATTAGTTTACTTTCACCAACCTACTCGGATTTCGGAGCTCAAATGTGAGATTCAGGGGTTTTCGAGGGTGCAGAATCAGTACCTTTCCGAAAGTATGTATAAACCTATCAACAATATGAATTTCTGAGGATTTTTCTGAGGAGTATGAAGAATATGCAACTCGATATTATGATGATTAGATATAGAAATTTTAACGCCCGACCGCTTGAAATAATTTGGTCGACGCCGACGTAAAAATGTCAATTTTGGATTCACAATTGTGTTTCTGATTTTCTTCGTTTCCCTTCTGCCCTTACGGGTAGCGAAAGGCGTATCCATAGTGATCCTAAAAATGGCGAACAGCTCACGTGAGAAAAATCATACCTACCATTCTATCAACAGTTTTATACCC
This sequence comes from Lygus lineolaris, assembly GCA_030264115.1. NCBI lineage: Eukaryota > Metazoa > Arthropoda > Insecta > Hemiptera > Miridae > Lygus > Lygus lineolaris. Next base: position 33,949,396 of record JAEMON010000002.1, read on the forward strand.
AGAGCGATTTGAAAATGTCATCATCAATAGATTCTCAGGGACTCAAAATCAATAGATTCAATATTACGCATGCGCAGTAGGCACTACATACTTATCCAATCGTCCCGAAATTGTCAACCTCCAACTACCCTCCAACTTTGAGCGAAGTCGGTAAATTAGGGACTAAGAAATCGTAGTGTCAGGAAATTCACGTTTTCCCATGCTCACACGCTACTAGTGGCATAATTCATAGGGGACCCTCTAGAGGGTTCGTATGCAATGAGACACCGTATAGGCAAAAGAAGATAGGTTATACAATTAAGTTTTTCAATAAACAAGTAAGTACTAATGAAATTTGTTCAGAATTTCCACAACACGGAAACCTGTTAGAGCGCTGAAAATCCATAACTCGTAACCAGATCAGAACACTTAATAAGGTTGATTTTGATGTTATCAAAGTGAGGTCAGGAAGTTTTGAAGTGTTTTCCAACTCAAAAATTAGATTCCCGGAATGATAAAAGAAGATCCGACGATAATATGTCATGGGTTCCGGGTTTGAAGTTTTCCCGGAAAAGTACGAGCGGATGGGATGGGCGGTCTTAGGAAGTTGGAGAATTATGTTTATCAGGGCCACTCTTCTACCCCCCCGCCACTCTGCTACACTTCCACACTCTTGAATTTAATAAACGTGAATTATAATAAGGGAGTTGTGCAAAGGCAAATTTCCTCTTCTTACATCGCTCTCCATCGGAGCCACTTCCCTTTATTAAGGTTGTTTCATCGCTGGTGAAGAATTTTATGGCCCATCCACTTTTTTCTCGGTACCACGCTGGACGAATTTGACTTATTCACTTATCTTATTATGTTTTCAGAAGTGGGGTCTTTTTCTCGTTTGTGCGTGGGATTTACCGAGATTTAAGAAAAAAAAGAAAACGCATTTATCTTGTTTCTCGAACATAGCTACTTGATAATCATTGTTATATCAAACAATATCGATATCAAACCTTAACCTGGATGCTCAATCCTAACGACTCCCATTGTTGAACTCTGAATCCCTTCATGCACCCACATCACCCTGAAATTGCTGCTACACAGTTTCGGATCGAGCTGTGCAGATCCGTTCAGCTGAAAGAAGCCAAACCGCCTCTCCAGAGTGTCAGTACATGCCATAATTTATTATTACCTACGTAGATGGAACCTGCGTAAGTAATCCACATACATATTAAAAGGAACAGATTCATTTAAGATGAACCTACCAGGAACCGATTCTATAGCTAATTTCAACAGTAAAGGTTCATTATAAAGTTTGATAATAGGTGAAGTGAAGATAGATATAGTTGAAATGAAGGTGGATGGGGTGGTGTGGGTTGTTGGTGGTGGGTTGTTGGCTGCAGCTGTTTTCTCCGATATTCAGCCAATAAAAAGCTGAAATTTGATAGGGAGGCTCTCCAGAGGCCGATGAATTCGGCTTACAGACCCTAGATCAGCTGAGTATGAGCTCTGCTGCAATTTTCTTTCGTATTGAAAATGGGACGGAATTCACTTAACAGTATAAAATCACCTATTACAAGAAAGTAGCAGTGTTCCTAATCACCTGCTACCTCAAAAGCCCTGCTACAAAAGTAGCAGTGTACCGCGAACGCGAGGGAAGGTTTCTAAAAGCATGGAAGTAGAAATAGCACAGAACAGGAGGAGAAAAAATAGTTTCTCTCCCTTTTTCGTGAGGGTTGGTTCTGGTTCCTACTCTCATTATGGATATTTCACTAATAAAATATCAATTTTCTAAGGACATGGAAGTAGGAAGACTTTCTTCTTCCATGGAGCTGGCAGCTCTTAGTTCGGTCTGCAACTCCATTCCAAAATCAGTTCATCCTCCTATCCTCCATCCTAAATCACTCTTTTCCATTCACGCATCACACTGTGAAATTCACAGTCAAGAGTCCATTCCAACGAGTAACAAATCTCTTCCACAGTTCAATTCACTAGGTATATCTATGAACTATGATCACTGTTTTCGGTCTCCTATCCCAGCCATACCAAACACTTATCCCCCCCCCCCCCCCCCCCCCCCCCCAACCAAACTCACCGCAACATGATATTTTTGAATAATTTCAAGACAGTATTTTCCACAATATAGGTAAGTACCCGTATATATAGGTGGTAGGTACTCTAAAATGGATTCATAATTAGCACAATATAACTCCATCGATCATTCACAGTTTTGGGAGGTGACACATCACAGCTTACGGTCCCTAATAGTTAATAATAAAACAATAACAAAAATATCCATGGAAGTTGGATTCCTACTTCCATGCTAATCACACTGCTACAAAAATCACCAATTATTGGAACCTATATATTTCTCAGTAGCTGTATCAGTGTAACCTATTACTGAAAATTCACCGTATCGCCCACCTTTAGAAACTACAAAGCTGAAATTTGATAGGGAGGCTCCCCAGAGACTACTGGAGACGAATTACATACCCTTAATCATCTGAAAGAGCTCTGGAGCTGTTTTATTCCGTATTCAACCTAAAAAACTGAAATGTGATAGGGAGGCTCCCCAGAGGCCGCTGAAGAAAATGACAGACACTTGATCTGCTGAGTCTGCTTTATAGCTTTTTTCTGGAGTTTCCAGAGCTTGAAAACTGGTTTTGTGGCATCCGATAGTACTATCAATAGTTGTTGGAACACCAATAGTTTTATAGTTCGAAATAGGAGGACTCTCACATCAAACGTGAGTTATGCTACGCCTCATTATATGGTATGATATTGGGTTCATATAGCTAAAAAAAAAAAAAAAAAAAATGCTGCTGACATGAAAACTTGAAAAAATGTCCAGCCTTCCGAAGCCCCATTGGATGAAACGCTCGGACATGTGTCGACTACTTTTCGATGTGGAATCACCAGGAAAAGAATGGGCCTGATCGGCGACCCCACCGCTGTAGGCTCCCGTTGTGAATCGTATGTATATCGGTAGGTACACGTAACGATACCGAAGGTTCATCACAAATCAGTACAGGGTGGTTCACGGGAATAGACCGAAAAACAAATGGATATAATTTAAGATGTATTATAGGTACAAACGTCATATTTACATTTCGTGGTAGAGAAATTAGTGCCGTTTTAAGTTTTTAAATTCACATCAACCATACGGCGTCCAACTTGTTCGTAGCACGAAGCAAGCCTCTTGAGAAAGTTTTGGTGGACACTCCATAGACTCATCTAATTATTGTTTTCCACGTGGGAACAACACCACGACGTCTGACGTAAATCATGAATGCTCGATGCACCGAAACAAACGATTCATTGTTTTTAACAAACGCATCGTAAGCGAACGCGCGGTGAACCAAACCCCACCATTCCATACGAATTCTAAATGGCACAATAAGACGGTTCGAATGAGACCTTTTCTGACCCCCTACTACCATCCTATTATTATTCCTATCATATTATAAATACTTATTTTCTAGTTTCTCTTTTTTGTTCCTTCCAACAAATCAAAAATAACTCGAATCTGTCCCGTGGGCCATGTTTCGGACCTTTCGGGTTTGAATATATTGGTTCGGGGCAGTCATAGTTTCGTTCGATTTGTGAACCATTTAGAAGAGATGATTAGCGACTTCCATTGATGGTTATACCGATGGTCGGGGACGTTGTAGGTAGATAGGCTTACAAATATAGTTGCAATTGAGTTATTCAGAGAAACACCACTAATATAATAAAGTAGGTAAATAGGAACCTAGTTAAAATAGTTGATCAAAATTTAGCCGCAACCTTAACTGAGCTATTCCGCCCAATTGCAGTTATGATGCACGACTGCTACCAAATCGCGGTTATTTGAAAGGGAATACATAATACGGGAGTGGAGGGTGGGACCAGGAAAGGCTTTCCTTCGAAACCAGAAACCAACTAGCTGTAGGTAGGCCCGTAAACCTGCTACGTGTATTGACTGCAAAGTTTGAAGCGGTCAGTTTGTGCTCGGAAAAGCAGAGTACGCCCTGGAATGCAAATCCCACGCTACTCTCAAATGTTAACAACCCCCTCCCTTGGCCATTGCCTCATTTCTCCGTAGCTATATATGTTTTTTCAGTATGCGTAATTTCCCAACGTCTATCTCTCCCGGGGAAATATATTAGTTCGGGAGAAACTGGAGCTACCAGAATATGTTGCCCTATGATCCACATTAGCATTTTAGATTCATGCATGCCTCTTTTTCGCGTTTGAAAGAAGACCTCATGATCGCACGCCCACAGTTGGGAGCCTCGAGGGATGGTTCGGACGAAATACTTCAACTTGGTTCACTGATCACTTTTAGAAAACCATTAATGATTTGCTTCTATACTAAACTCAACTTGCTCTGCACTTTACTTTGGAAATATTGTGAATAATTTCGACATAACGTAAGCAGATTCAAAGCACCCTGTTTGTTGGGAACTCACACACATGAAACATATTACTTATGCACGAATAGAAAACACCTAACCAATTATAAATAACTGGCCTCGGTGGGGGGTTCCTGCCCCCCCCCCCCCTTCCAGTTCTACGCTCTATAGCAAATTATCGGAAGCAGTTGTTTATGACGAAGTCATTCTCCCCAACATTTATGTGGGTGGCGTTCTTCATTATCAAAGCATCACAATGCCATAAATTATACTGAAAACTCCAACCAATTTTACTACTCTTTTCTTACCTATGCATCCTCAAAAGGGTGTTAAAGGAAGTAGAAATTGGAAGCATGAGATGTGGAGATGTGGTTTGTGTAATAAATGCAGAGCTTTTCAACGAGTAGAGAATGATTTTTGTGGGGAATGGGGAAGTTATTTATTCCCCTAGCAACTATTGGTTTTAGGTACGCGAAAACCAATATTCTGTCAATTCATTTCTAGATAATGAGTGTTAATCGAATTTTCTTCAACATTGGTGCCCAGGGTTACCTCAACATCCACGTTGCTTACAACAAATTTGTCAGTGGTGTTCATGTCTGGAAAAATGCACTGTTTTTCTAAAAACAAAAAAACTACTTTTTATCATTCAAAATGAATCAGGAGTGTCAACATTTGATTCAACGTGAAAAATCACCTGGAAAACAAAACTTAAATCCTCCAGTCATGGTCAGGTCGTCAACACCCCCAAACACTCGATTACCTTGAAAACCCCAATTTTTTTTGGCATCCAAACGCAGTTGGAAAGAGCAGTAAATTAAATTTTCTGTATGATACAGGCATTTTTGAATCACTGACACTGTTTTTATTGAAATCTTGTAGAGCAATCCCTGTTGTATTTCTTATTTCATCGAAGATTTCATCAGTGGTTGTTATCGACAAGTTTTTGATGAAACCCATTTGCAAGAATGAGAAAAACATCTCCGTTTCATCGGCATTCTAGTGGTGTAATTATTTTTCTGTGAAAATTACGAGAAAAAATCTTGTTTGAATGATGCAAAAACGTTATTTTTTCAAATAAGTACCTAGTAAATTGAGTGTTTGGGTGTTTCTGATTTGATTTTTGATAGGAAATGAGGTATCGTTTTCCACTTAACTATTCTCGCTGAATCGGATGGCGACACTCCTGATTAATTTTGACTGATAGAAAATGAATTTTCCCGAAGAAAATTGTGCATTTTGACATACGAGCGCCTCCCACCGATTTTTTGATGAACTAATGTACACTCTGGACCTTAAGTATTGGGGAAACTTCAATAAACACAAATAGGTTGAATAAGTTGCAGCGTTTTTTTATGACATGCCTGCTGACTTCGTTTTTAAAAATTCGAGAGGTACCCATCAATGTTAAATACATGATGATTTCAGGAACCAATGAGGTCACCCGGACCGCTTTATGTCCAACCGTATGCTCCTCACCTAGTAGAGACACCTTCCTGACTATACGATACGAGTATATCCTCGCACGTCAGAAGCTCACTACGGTGACTGTCTCTTTGGTGTACAGTCACTTCAATCGAGTTCCCTGGAAGAAGTAAAGGAGAAAACTCGGAAAACTTTCTAATAACTTTCAGGACACTTCGCCGCTCCTTTCGTCTCTGACAGCTGGTTCCCCCGACTTAGGTCCGAAAGGAGCGCAATATTCGTACGAAAAGGCTGAACAATAAAATGAGGACGTAGCTCGAAAAAAGCGACTTGCTCTGCTGACATGGGTCTTAACTTGTACAAGCGTAAAAGCGGAGCGAGGAAAAATAAAGAGCTGACCTTCGGTGTGTGCCAGATGTAAAAACGGAATTAAAAGTAGAAACTACCTTATCTCCAGGAACGCTTCGCCCGCTCACCCTAAAGATTATTATCCCTCCTTTTGGGGGCTATATTGGCCCCATTGAGGGCAGACAGGCGCGAAAATTCCTTTTTGAACAGCTGTGGGAGGTCTTTGTTTCGTTTTTTTTTTTTTTTTTAATAAAGAAACCCTGAGTCGTCGTTATACCGTTTCATTCCTCCGGGATATGGGCGAAAAAAAGCAAAGGAAGAATAGAAAATTGCTATTCCATGTTGTTTGGAGTAATATTGTACGAGTAGTCTCAACTTTGTACGGTTTAGCCGAGGCACCTTTAGTAGAAACATCATTATAAAAGCCGTTCTAGATATTTGCTAGGTGAGTACCTAAGTTAATTATCATCTTGCCCATGGGTAACTGTGAGCTTCTGCCGTGTGCTGATTTGGCTAAAATCCGTCTTGACTTGGTCTCACTATTGCTCACTTCTCAGACAATCCACATAGTGAACTAGTTACGATGCATTGAGAGCTGAGAGTTCAAGGAATTAACAATTCTATAGGTACCTAAACCTGCCCCTCACGATAGAATATCATCAAATATTGACCTCTGCCACGAATATTGCCCTGCACTGTTGTTTCTGTTTCATTGCTGTAGGAGATATTCTATTCACTCCTGCGAACTTGAATGCTGCTCGAATTTACATCACTGCGATGTTGTTGGATTAGATTAGAATAGAATAGTTCATTGCAGTATTTGCAAAATTCAGAACATAATAATATAACTTATTGACTGTGTGTAATTTTACATTATGATGGCGATCGATTCACACTCACTTGAAAAACTCTTCCAACTGGTGAGATGTATATTTTGCTGGTTATACTGGGAATGAGGGATCAGATCCACAGCACAAGAACTGGTATTTTTGATAATAAGTCATTTAAGTCATAGATACGAGTTTCGGTTCCAGCGCATAGAGTACTCCAGTTGGAATACGAGCTTTTGGAAAACCTGTGAGTATTAGTGAGCTACTTGATGAATTTCATGAGCATGACTGAATCTGCATTCAAACTGAACAAACAGCCGTTTATGTTTTATTAATTTGGGTGGAATGAATGTGGCAAGTGCAATGCCAATGCAACCTCTTTCGTTTTTAATAAAGGTTCTTTATTGAATTGGGTGTTACTCTCTGTTTTCAAACACGGGATGCAGATAAATCCAATCAACCCAGCCCCCAATTAAGGGTGGGAAGTGGGGTGTCTCCCCCTATAAATGCGTCTATCTACTCAACATGAAACTTGAAGCCTTCCCTGACCTCCACTAACAAACTTCAGATTCATCTATTATTTACTCTCGGGATCCCAGGAGTTAATTTGCGGCAACAACCTAACAGCGTAACAACCTCTCTCCAGCTCCTGCCCTCCTGTATTAGTCTAATTGTGATTATTCTCGTTAGTTAGAGGACCATGCGAACCTAGTGACCGGGCCCAACGGTGAACTCTCCAGGTCAGAGGGTCCCTTGATCAAAGGGCAATATTGAGATCTTGCGAGTTCACCTATAGGAGTCCAAATGATGGTCCATCCTTTGCGAAAACAGCATACATAACTCGCCTAAGTAGCTGATGGATGAAGTTTGGAGAAACGACAGCTAGTTTATACCATGTCCAGAGCTGTAGCAATGGCGAAATACTCACTCTTCAAAAGAACACTCTTCATTATGATCATGCTAGATATGTTATTTATGTTCAACACCCAAGGGAGGGCCGAGTATGTCTAACAATGAATAAAATTTATTTATTCTATATTCTATATATTTATTCTATATTTATATTCTATATTTATTATACATATATTTATATTGTATTTATTCTATATTTATATTCTATAAATAAAACTTATTTATTCTATATCCTTAATTTATATTGTATAATTATTCTCTATTTATATTCTATATAAATATATATTTATATACAAATATTATTATATACAATATTTATACATAAATATATTCTGTATTTATATTCTATATTTATTTATTCTATATTCTATTTATTATTTATTCTATACTTAATATAGAATAAACGTTACGACTTTGGTTGCTTATCTTCAGTTATTAATTGGATTCCATCTTCATACATGTCAATGAGTGAGACAACTTTGGTCAAGATGCGCTCATATAGTGCGAGGCCTACGCCTTACAAATTTCAAGTAAGTAAGTTATGGGAATCGCCGATTCGTGCGTAGGGCCTCCGCTCTGACTGTCTTGATTACGTTGCAGAGTTGTTTGATCTGAAGAAATCAGAGTTTTTCCACCTATCGCTCTGCAACAAGCAGCGTATTTACCTCTCATTGATCCGCCCAATTTGGCAACATGCACATACATTCTAGGAGTCGACTGGTGACACACAGATCAAGCAATCTAGCAATAACGAATCATTCTAATAATCACGGGAGTTGATTGGTTTGTAAGGGACTCGGGACTTCACCGCGATCTGGACATTCAAGAGATGATAGAAGTCATAACAAAACGAAGTCATCTTCCTATCCTACTTCTACATAATATCGATATCCACCATTTTCCCTCATAATCACCGGGGATCAAGTGGTCCGTTTCCTCCTCTCTGTGATTTTGAGCCAGAGGGCACTGGGGCTTGAACACCTTAGCTATGTCCTAATTCCTAATCCCAGCTGCAAATGACTGAGAGCGTTCGTCGCTCGGTAACTTTACCACCTCAAAAAGTAAGCATATTGTCAAACATCCCATTTTCACGTACGTTTATTATTAAGTTTGTTCACAGCTTCTCTCGTATGTGTTTGGAACATTAAATATTTCATTTGGGTAAGTTCTGAGTTTGAGGTGCATGGTGGAAGCGGACCAATTCATTTACGTTGTATCTCAACTCACACCCAATCGAGGAAAAATTATTTACACCATTTTACTCCATTTTATTTGATCCACGGTACAAATTTGAGAATGAAGTGTAAATAAATATCAAAAGGCGTTGAAGTCATATTAAAACGGTTAGTCTCGAACTTGCCGTCTGGAGACGACCTCTTAAATAGAAGTTCATATAACGAGTCAACCGGGTGCCTCCGCGTTGTAATTTTCCTTCAGACAAAGATTCCTTGAAAGACCTCGCGCTTGGATGGTGCCCTCAGATTACGCCAATTAAATGAATTGTAGAAGGATTTTCCAATAAATTGTACACGAACAAAAGAGAAAATCCTTGGAGGGATAACGGAATGTTCCAGACAAAATGAAGACTTTGTCGCGGTTTCAATTTCCCTTCGGTCTGTGGAGAGGGTCACGAACTCCACAGGAACACTTTGATCGCCGGCAATAGAATTTCCCAACATCATGTCGCATGAATACCGCTTTTCCTTTCTCCGCTTGCCTTATTCCAGTAGTATGAATTGCCTTTCGAAATACGTCACCCTAGAATCATAAACACCCTGGAGTCTTTCGAAGCTACTAACCTTAATAGCTGTTTTATAGTGCGGAATTTGCACAATGTGCTCCGTTCAAGATAATCATAGTTGTGCGGGAAGATTTTAAATCGTAATAATGGGACTTGATTTGATCTCCTAAGAATACGCTTGGAAATTACAAAAAGAAACTGTATCAGGAGAGTCACCCGTATAATTCCATTTCCGTTGTAACCCGATAAGCTCATGCTGAAGTTGAATCCCACAAACCGTAATACAACCCACAAACGTTGAGTCCAAAGTAGCTATATTGCCCAAACACAAGATGTTTTCTGCCAATCTCCAAAAATAGAGCTATCGCACCGGGACTTAAAACTGCATGATATAACAGGTAATATTTATTACTTTTCTGAAATAATAATAGATACTTAGTTGAATTAATGTAATAATCAATTGTGAGTCCCCGCAATCCACATCCTTGTTTGCAATACACATTGTCTGGAATGAAAACCCATCATAAGTTAATATTATAATTTGTACATTTTTAATTCGATGTGATTAATTATTAACATGTTTAATGTTAACATGTTTAATGTTTTAGGGCTGGGGGTCTTTCTGTGAATTCCGACACGCAAATATGCAACGTTTTTTTTCTTAGTTACCACGGACCGATTTCTTAGTTACCACGTTATATCGGCTCCATTTGGGGTCTAGTTGTACCAAGATGCTTTTGGTGATCAGCTGAGTGAGCTCCAAAGCCATTTTCTCTCCTATTCATCGCAGGAAGATGAAATTTGAGAGGCAGGGTCAATGGAGAATGCTGAAGGCGCCTGAGTGGTCACTGATCAGCTGAGTGAGCTCCAAGGCCATTAAAGCTCCAAGGGAAAAACATTAAACATGACTTAATGTTTTTCCCTCGCAAGGGAAAAATTTTTTTTTAGATAATTTGCATATTATTTGTGGGTCGAGAATGGAAAATTTTGTCAAACTATCACATTATATTTTTTGATATGTTGCATTGTTTAAATTTCTTTTTCAAGTTACCTAAAAAAACATTTTAAAAGTTGATTTTTTTAAATCAACTGATTGATTATTTTTTCAATAATTTTTCGTAGCATGCGTTAAACATAGAAAATTTCTCAATACTGTCTCTCATAGTAATAAAAGGTTTATGAAGGTCATATTATTTGTGCGTTAAAAATATAAAATGTTGCAAAACTGTCTCTTATAATAGGCATATATATGAAAGAAGGTTATAGGTGATGATGATGAGGTTTAGGTTTGATATGATGTTTATGTAATCATAGCCGGAGTTACGGTTCCTTGAAACACGTATCAAGATAGAAGCAACAAGATAAGACTTTAGAAGAACGACGAACGTTGTCAAGACCCTCTGGTCTGAAATTGAGAGGTAAAATAAAAATAAACCTTTCTTCCGTCGAATAAAAAAATACAAAATAAATTGTTTGTTAAAGATTTAATTATCTACATATATTATTCAAGTTACCGTCGGAAGGCTATAAGTTTTACAGTCTGTCCAAACCCGGAGCGGCTCTGTACTACCTGGGGTTCCTGAACTTCTTGGCAACGTTGAGCTCCAGAGCCCCTCGTTCAGCCTATTTTAGCCCTTTCTCAATGGGGTTGATTCATGACTCATAACGCCCTCTTGGAATGTAAAACATTTTAATTTCTGCATTAACAGTTTTTTCATCAGAATTTTAATTCCTCAGAATGATTTGAAAAGAAAAATGAGTATGAACACTATGTGAAAATTCCAGTTAGGTGGGTACTTACTTCATGCATTAGTTTTTCCTTTCTTCTCTTTTTAATGAAAACTAATTTAGGTTTCAAACTGAGTAGGTAGGTGTTGCGAAATAATATTAAATGCTGTTATTGAAGTTGAATTTACCAGGTAATCATAATTTATTCAAAATCAATAGAATAAATACACGACAATAAATAAAGAAAAATACATTCCAACTAATATCCATGGGGTACATAACAAAGTCATGGTTTTCATCCATCAGTTCATCTTCTGATTCGCTGATTTTCCAATCATCATCTGAATCGACGTCGCCCGTGAGTGTGATTAAAAACTGTTCCACTGATTCTTTAGCTAAGCCTTCTTCTTCCCACGATTTATCTACTATTTTTTTTGGCGTGCACTACGTACGGTTTCAATTTCTCAGCCGCAACTTCGTAAACCGCGGTCTCGAAAAAAACCTGAACGTCGTCCAGTTTAGTGCTGACAAAGCAGAAGTAGGGTCCTGCCGACGCGCTGTGTTGCCACATACTGGTGTTTTGTACTGGGTGTTTTGTCCCTTTGACTCACAGCCGCTCCGGGCTTGGATAGACTATAAGTAAGTAATCATGTGAATAAATAAAACAGCACCTACATATTATTTTAAAATTCAATAAAAATAAATTGAATTGAATGAAGTTTAAAAATATACAGGGTGGTCCCAAACGTAACGGACTTACTTTGAGGTCTTATAGGAAACTTCACGCTGATCACGAATATACCCCATATTAAGGGTCCCTGAATAAATCTTGACCACTTTTTCCACAAAAAAAAAACACTTTTTTCGACTTTTTTGAGTGTTTTTGGGCAAAAAACACGGGAATTGTCTGGAAAATCGAACAACACTTCCAAATAAACGTTGTAGGAAATTAAATTCTGCGTCGAATGAGACAAATGCCAGGTACCTGCAATTTTTGGCGAATTTTAGAAGTTTTGATCTGTTGATAAACTGCTTGATAGGAGCAGGAAGGTATTCAGGTAGTATGAACTTAAAATGTAGGTTTAAATGTTTTTATTGGTAATAGTAAGTAATACCTCCAATAAAAACATTTAAACCTACATTTACCTACATTTTAAGTTCATACTACCTGAATACTTTCATGCTGCTATCAAGCAGTTTATCAACAGATCAAAACTTATAAAATTCTCCAAAAATCGCAGGTACAATCTTAAGAGCTGGCATTGGTCTCATTCGACGCAGAATTTAATTTCCTACAACGTTTATTTGGAAGTGTTGTTCGATTTTCCAGACGATTTCCGTGTTTTTTGCCCAAAAAACACTCAAAAAACGTCAAAAAAGTATTTTTTTTGCGGAAAAAGTGGTCAAGATTTTCAGGGACCCTTAATATGTGGTATATTCGTGATCAGCTTGAAATTTCCTATAAGACCTCAAAGTAAGTCCGTTACGTTTGGAACCACCCTGTATATGTATATAATTAGATACATAGAAAATATTCATAAATAATTATTATTCACACTGTCCGTATACGAAGAACACCGCTCTGTACTGGGTGGGAGAGTCAACTTTATAACTATATAACTCTTCATTCGGGTTCAATGAGATTTTCAGGGTTTGTGTAAGATCCCTCACAAGTGCCTCTGTATGAATTTCACTGTGGACGGTATTCATGCCCGTAACTCAATTATCTGCCCCGATGAGTGAAGAACCTATACTCTATAGCCGGGCAGATGTAGCAGTCTCCCTACTGCCAACTTATGACTCTTGAATACAACTCCGTTTATTTCTGAAGGTTAAGAACACCTTGGAAATAAGGAAATGGAACTTGGTTTCGCAACCCATAGGAATAGAGTCATTCAATCAGCCCAATGATGCGGGCCCATGTTTACATCGGGGAAAACGCGCTGACTGGGGGGTAACGGTTCCGCCCCTTTGGAAGCTCAGCCCCCTCTACCCCTTTCGCTCCTACAACAAGATAGGATGCCTGGCAATTTAACCTGGACGTTTCCAGGAATACCAATAATCGAGTTGGGGAGGAGCTGAGGGGTTGGAAGGACTGCGAATGGTGAGGGGGGGGGGGGGGGGGGGGGGGGGCGTCAGAAGGAGCCAAGAGAGGAAAGCAATGTTTCTCTCCATCTGATTAGCTCAGCGTTCGGTTGGCATCCTTCTGCTATCTTTGCAGTGACTCGAAAGATGGAAAGAAGAATACTGTTTCCTTTAGAATTCAACGCCATTCCCCAAACTTCTGATAATATCAACTAAAAATTTGTATTATTGATGCAATAAACAGGAGAAAAAAGGAGAGGGAAAGGGATATATCTATTAGGATGTCGGGTATTCTTGCTAACCACTCATAGTTCAGTAGTTACAAATCAGGAAATGAGGATACAGGCGTAACAGTCTCAGACACGTTGGTCCAAAATAGGATTTTCCTGGGCAAACAAAATGTATCGGGTATTTTATTCGTATCGAGCAATCCAACTGTTAAAATATGCCGGGAAATTACTGGTTTTTAATGTCAAAGTCTTGGAAACGCTACATTTCTTTTTCATTTGGCTCTATATAGGTTACAAGTTTCATCACTAACGTGAAATCAACCATCCTGCTTGCTTTTTTGATATGTTGATGACTGTTTTTCGATCTTCAATCACAGATTTTCTGTATACATTTCTATGTTTTCATTTGTAATGCGTTTTAGAAAGTAGAGGTTTGACTTTTCTTTCGATGTCGGAGTCTCAGAGTAAATAATGTAGACATAAGAAGATCACAACTTTTACGATCGCATACACATTTAAGATACCTACCTAGATTCTATTTAAGATTCTATCACAAAAAGTTCTCCAAAACGAACCTCCCAAAATCTTCTTTCAGATTCGCAATTCAGCACGAGAAGGATTAGTTAGTTTGGAGGATTAGCATAATCAATGATAGCACACACTTTCTTCAACCTTGAGGTTCATAAACACCCACTGTTTTCACTAATTTCAAAAGATTGTTTTCGATCTAGGATTATACTGAAACCATTCCCGTTCCATTAACAACGCTTCAATCCCGGACTACTCATACCCTCTACTTTCGTCGTCCCACCACGGAATCTAGTTTAATCCTTCCTCGAGCTTCCATCCAGCGGTGCTTCGCACGTGCATTTCCATATAACTCCGTTGAAAATAAATTGAGTTATGCAAATCCTAAGTTGGAAAATTACGTATTACAGCAATGAATACGTAAGCACTCCGCTAGTTGATTAACCGACGTCAAGAAACATGCCTGCGGGTCTGTCATCTCAAACAAAAACGAATATCCTTATGTAAAACACACACCCTTTTCCAGTATACAATTGAATAAGCCATTCTGTGCACATGTCCTCGTTGTATGTATACCACCTCCAGTATGATTCAACTAATACCCACTCTCCGGTACTCTTCATGAAAGGCACCGAATATTATTCCAAGAAAAATCTTCCCTATATGTATAAGTATTCAGGACCTCTACCTTGGGATCAAAAGTAACTATGTATCTACCTACCTATTAATTTTGCAATTATTCGAAAAATATATTTTTCCCCCAATTCATCTATTTTACTTAATAGTAATAATATAATAATATTCATAATAAACGTATTATTCATAACACATATTATTAATAATATTCATAATGATAACAAACAAAAAACCAAACAACAACAATGAACAATGTTCTATCTCCAATGGAAAGGAGAAGGATTCGACTGGTCTTAAAAAACATCGTTTTGTCTTGAAAAGATCGTGAGTTATTAGTTTTACGATAATTAAGAGTTATATAAGAGAACATCGTATTTCATCGTATACATGATGGGAATTCAATTTTTATGAACCATTCCATCCCCTCATGGCTCTTGAAGAAGAATAAGCGGGTCCAATGTCGAACGGTGTAATATTGAAATAGAGAAGCGGGAGAGATGTCGAGCGGGGTAATGGCGGCTGATTATTCCTCAATTAGTCTTCCGAATCTTCAGGAACAGCTGAAAGGGTCCTGGCTATTATTAAGGCGTATCGCTTAACATCCGAAGGATCTTCCCTCCCTTTATATCGGATGTCTTGCAATTTAACTCCCCTCTACACTCCCCAGTCACTGTGCTCCCAATTACGAAGAGTTGATGGGAATTGATAAGAGATGATAGAGGTAGGTAAGGGATTGTTGTCTCTTAATGAGCAGCCGTGAGTGTTTCCCTGTTCTCTTTTGTGCTGCTTTCAATCATCAGTCAGAGAAGTGCCAATTAGCCGAAAACAAAATGTTTCATTGAGGCACATCCTTTTGTGGTTTTTCATAAAAATTCCCAGAATAGTCTCAGTGGAAGGGGGATTGGTGCGGGCTTTGCGGGGATGCGAGGGAGTTCCAGATGTCCCCAATGATTTTGTTATCTATCATCGGGAATGAAGTCAGAACTGAATAACACGCCTCTATCACTCACTACAATTCCCCACTCTTCCACCACAACGCCATAACTATACCTGATGACAATCTTACCTCCTAATCCATACTAACCTGAAGGCTGCTAATTACATGGCGAATTCTTCAACAACATCCCCGACCAGAACTACAATGAAAGGTGGAGGAGCCAGGAGACTGAAGAAGTCTCAAGTTACTAGAAACCAAGCAATCAAAGCTATGTAGAAAAAAATTCAACTTACAAATAAACCTAATCAATAGATAGAACATGCCACAATTCAATGTAACAGGAAATCATTAAAATTTAGAAATTTAACTACACTCTAAGGTATACGTAATATCAGTAATTATTACAGTATAGTGCTGTACATGCTAAATAATGTTTGGCAGGAAAAAAGCTAAGCAGAAGTTTAGTCACTAAAAAACCAACAAAGATAAGCAATAAACACTGAACTTCTTGTTATTCCCCTTTTTGAAGCAACAGAGGTACTATACACAAATCACATTTTCAGCTTACTCACTTACACTAACTTTGTTTCATTTGTAGGCTCTGATGATGAAAATATATTTTTCGAAACCTCGGCGATAGAGGCGAGTTCTTCTGTTTAGACCCATTTCCCCGATACTTTACATAGTGATAAACGATAGAGGTATACGTTAAAATTAAAGGACTGTGATTCGTTTACGCCCTTTGCAGTAACTCCACACCCACACAATTCTGTTTATACCCTCGTCGAACCACTTTCGTTCTTACTGGAAATACAGTAAATAATGCTCTGTGATCATGAATTACATTATTAAAAGGGTTTACAACTTCAAAAGAAATTACAACTAGTGTTTCGTTAAAATTCAGAGGGACGGGTTTTGTTTTATTGGAATCTCTGTGTAATGAAAACTTCGTCTGATCTGAACACTTATGAAAGGACAATCGGATTGTGCGGAACAAGAAACAATAATATCATCAGTAACAGTTTGCAACGTTCTCCCCTTTTTATTTGTGTGAAATTAAGGATGGATTTTTTTTTCTTCGTCAGGGACCTTTCATAGAAGCAGAGGAGGGTAGACAATTACATCAACTTGCGCTCCGGTGATAAAGGAGATCCTGAAGGAATTTGCATTTAAGAGGATCCGACACCCTTCGAGAATTAGTGGAATCCGTGGGGAGTGACGCAATTTCATTTCCGGATAAGTGGATTGGCTCCCAGATACCGCAGTTCCTCTGTTGTGGTTTTATTGACAATACTCTTCATAATTTTTATAATAAAGTGGAAACGTTTACGGTTCGACAACCCCTGTGTCAACAATAATTGCGCGGATCGAAGAGGAAAAACAAAATTTACTTATGATTAATTATATGAATGACGCATGCATGAGTGCACCACGAGGCTAGATTGTAATTTCCTATTTTCATTGGCCCATCTTGACCTCACAAAAACACGCTTCATTCTCAGTTGTGGTAGGTACATCAGAAACGTGAATCGTTGCCCTGATAATATTCAATTTCCTTTGCGAAACCAACTTCTTAGGCGGGATGTGGCCGATCCACTGACACAATGAAATTGAATAGGAGATCAGTTACACTATTCCATTCCTATTACACTACTCCAGGTACTACGTCTGGTGACGTAATTCAAGCAGGCATCGTAACACATCAGGTGACTAAACAAAGAAGGAATTCCAATAAATCAGAATAAATTTGAATCTATCTTTCGTTTCTTAAACTTCACATTTTCATATCTACTCCATATCCACTTAAATAAAATCAAAGTCATAAATTTTCCCTCTTTTTCCTTTAACAAAAATCTGGTATTTGGCGTTTATGCTTATTCTACCAATTTAGCTGAAATGTTCACTAACTTATTCTATACGTCAATGTTACAAAAGTGAGGAAGCTATTCTGCCCACCCAACTTGGCAGAAGTTTTTGTGCCTTTCTTCCGTTTCTTGAACTTTGCATTTTCATATCTACTCCATATCCTCCAGAATGACATTAAACCATTAATTCTTTCTTTTCCTAACAAAAGATCTGGTATTTGACGTTCATGCCTATTATACGAGTACATTGGTTTTTTAAATACTTGTAGTGCCTAGTCAATACTGGTATGAAGATATACGAATAGCGTAGGTATCTGCAATATTCTATCTACGGCAGGAGGTTGAACATCCTCTCATCAGAATTATTATGTCACACAATAAATCCCAAGGTGATTTTCAGTTTTCTCAACCATGATGATTCATATATCAAATTAAATTCCACGAAAGGGGCTTGGAATTCACTCACTCTCAACGTGGGATGGGGCAAGCATACGTAAACAGAGGAAGTTTAAACGACCTCACAATGATCGCAAGGCGAGATACAGCTCGGTGACCCACAGACGGGAATATTCCGGACACGTAGGTCACCCTCTGTTAGTGAACTTTTCCCACCCATTTTCTCCTACCATTAATGGTGTAAAACGCAGCCTATTTCGCCCAATTTTAGACATACATTTCTCCCGAATTTCTCCGTGGGACCACATACATAAAAAACGGGCTCTGGCTGTGTATGGTTTGGGGCTCCTCATGCATTCCAATGCTGGAGGAGGAGCGACACATATATCATCGTAATGGGACTGCAAAACTCTCTTGTAGTATGGCCCTACAGGAACACTTGTTTCCTGGTAATGTACCTAAGTAATAATTATTTCAACGCCAGCGACATAAATGTATACCCACATTCGAACGTGAGTAGGTATATGAACGTAAGAAGATACCTATATATAAATAAGTAATTCGTAATACGAACTCGCCTAGCTGCAGTATCAATGGACTTCCGCCGTTTGACCAACTTCCAAAGGAATAAATTTATAATTTTTGAGAATTTTTTCGAACTTAGCGGGTGTTTGAAGGGGATATCACCATCAGTTTTGTTTCTAGCTCTAGCAGAAGTATTAGGGAATCTGTAATATGAATCTATGAGCTCTATACGATCGAGATTGGGAAATGTTACCATAGTAGCTAGATTATGCTCAAATTGGAGCATAGTTTGAGGCTTGAGGATTCCATCGCAACTGGATCATGCCGTGGAGCATGTTGTAAACATGAAAAAACTTCAACATAATTTTGGGTGAAAAATTCATGATTGTGTTGGAGTTAGTCAGTTTAGAAGATTATCAACCATTCCAGGTCCAAGTCATTGAATACAAGGAATCCATGAAAATCTCCTCTGCACTGAAAAGTAAAGTAAACAACCATTTCAGTCAGGCTGGATTCAGGGCCGTCTGCCATTCTTGGCGCCACAAACGTAATCACCTGTCCTCCAAGTGGACGGGAAAGGGGAAATCAGAATTTGATCTGATGTTTACACTCTTGGATACTCATTTCCTCACCTCCTTGAGCCTCTCCTCAAGGAGAGAAAGTTCCATGACTACAGCCTCCGCAACAATGGAATTAGAAGAATAACTGGTATTTTCCTACTGATTGAAATTCTTTCCCATAATTTTTCAGATGAGCTGAGGAAAGTAAAAATTGATATTGTGCCTATCGAATAGTTCCTCTGCTTTACGGAAACTATTGAATCCAAATATATCTAAATGTAAAACCAAAACTGCTTTTTGAACTCGTTCAAAAATTTCAACTCAGGTGATGAAATACTTTTATAATGCTTAACGAGCAGGTGAACGTGCTTCCCGACGCTTCCTTGTTTGTCTACTCATTGGTAGTCCTAATTATAATAGTTGTTATTGCCCGTGGCAATAATACGAGTAATGTATTCATTGTGGTAACACAAACCATGTGTAACGACGCGTTTGGGGCTTCCTATAGTTACTGTTTCATAAAAATATGATCGTAATCAATCACTCTCTCGTTGTTTACAAATGTCGTTTAAAGAAGAAGGAGAAGCAGCTGAAGAAGAAGGGAGAAGGAGGGATCAAACTCCTTTTTCACTTGATCATCCGGAACTCCCTGTTATGAATTATGCAAAATTCAAGGCATGCCTAGCTCGTAGTTTCGTACCCTGTTACCAAGGCTAGTCCATCAAGTTTGAAAGAAAAGTACCAAGGCGTTGTCGAGTAATTACAAGAATTCTCACACAGAATTACAAGATTTGGTCGCTTAGTAGGATAGAATAACTATTATGGTCATAATTTGAAAAATTGTGGTTATACATGATTGGAATTTAATGGCTCTAGAATGCTACAACGTTCGAAGAGTTTTAGGATAATCGAGTATAAATGGGAGGAACTTGATGAAGCTGAAGGTGAGATATATTATGCCTTCAAATAGGCACGAAACCTTTCCAAATCCCTGTGTTGCGTTATTAGGTGAAGACAGACATTAGGTGGCCATCTTGAGGCTATCTGCATAATTGTTAGACCCCTCTTCATTTTCCTAGGCCAGTTCTCCGACCGCCGTTCTACAGATGCCATTAATCATCTCTACACTCTGTTCTTACCCCTTGCCTTCTTCCTCGCTTCTCGGCTTAATGTTAATATTGACCCGGTTATATTTTGCACTGGATTCCGTCATTACTGGTTTCATCCACTTGGTGTGAAGTTCTCAGAAAATTGAGTCCTACTCAGTAAGTAATTCGTGGATGGAGAAATATTGTACAATTATAATAGTCACACCACTTGGTGTGAAGTTCTCAGAAAATTGAGTCCTACTCAGTAAGTAATTCGTGGATGGAGAAATATTGTACAATTATAATAGTATTCCGTAGTAATAAGAAATAAGTGTAAAAAGAACAGTTAATAAATTTTTAAATACTCTGCATTACTTTGGAATCGTTATTGAACGAATCACGATCCAGGTCCGTCAATTTTTCAGTATCTTTGAACTAGTGAGAGCATCCAAGAGGGAGCAAATCATGTATTTTTCTAAACAAAATACAGGTAGGTATATAAATCTATGTTTCTTATTTGAGGAGGGGTGAATCAAAGTCTGACCAGTGAAAGTTTCATTTTTGGTGTTATTATTCGTACGTAAAGTAGATGCCTACAACACGACTACGAATCTTCTCATGATTTGGTTCTTGATAATCTTTCTATTACGATAAATTGTCAAGTGTGTGTCGGTTTGTTTATTTTTTGCATATTATTTGTGACGCAGATCGGATTCCAAGGCAACTTCGCTGTTGATAGGCTTCGTTAGGTTTTTCGTTGTGTAAGTTCCGACAATGAAAAGAAAAACGGAGTTAAATAGAAAAACGTTGTCTATTTCCACGAAAATAACGAGTTACAAAGTTAAATCGATTTCGACGGTTAGGCCATCATCAGTAACAAACAAGAACCGTACCTTCGTACCTTCAGTTCTTGTTTGTTACTGATGATGGCCTAACTGTCGAAATCGATTTAACTTTCTAACTCATTATTTTCGTGGAAATAGACAATGTGTTTCTGTTCAACTCCGTTTTTCTTTTTTATTGAAATGGGTTTTCACAACTTCGTCGCGAGTGATTTATATAGTTCGTTCCTTGCAATGTTATTGATGTCGTTAAGCCTCCTCCTTCATCGTGAAATAGGCCATCCTTAGTGGCGTTGATCAAATAAACACGATAGTAAATACTCGTAGGAAATAGTCTTGCGATTCGACAACTTTTCAGATCGAATAGAGACTAGATTGACAGACAAACGGATTTTTACATGCTTGCATTTTTGAATCCTACTTATCTTGAAATTTAGGTAATAAATAATAAATTAAATTCCGAGGAGGGGGCTAAACTGAATTTTGTCGTGCTCAATTCAGAAGGCTCATGATGGAAAATAATGAACCACAACGCACAATGCCAACACCGCTATTCTCAAAATCACGTGATTACAAACAATTTCGGCTTGATGGGTATTTTTTGGAGCATGGTTATTACCCATATAACTTATGTAACAAGAATTTTTCAGATCAATCATTCATAACTCCGAGCTGATCTTCGTAGAAATTATGAACTTGCAGATTCGTGGTTTCAGCGTGGTGGTAACAACATGATAATAGTTTATGTTATTTATCATGTTTAATGTTAATATGTTAACGAAATGAAATTATTTCATGTTATCATCTTTAACCAAAATGTCTTGTGGAAAGGACACGTTTGTGTGTAATTTAATCGATTTATCTGGAACATCATGCGCTCGCCACAACCTGACTGTCCCCGCACGTAGTAAGGCCTGATCAGGATTGTCGGGGTGGGGGTGTGTGTGGTCAATATTGCCCAAGGGTATCCCAAATACTCCTCCCCCTTTTTGGACGATCCCGACTTTGCAAAGCCTATAACTATTCAACGGGGTCTGAGTCTCGCACAACACATCTGGAGCTCTGGGGGCCCTTTCCCGCCTCTCTGATGCCGACAGGCACGTGACGAGGTTCGTCAATTAGTGAGAGTTTCTGTAAAACAGATGATGGGAATGCCGCTGAAATCTGGCATCAAACTGCACTAACTCGACAAGTGACAAGTTCAACTTAACGTTCCACAACATCACTAGCTGAATAATCAATCATTTATCTCACATATTCTGAGCGTTACGAAAATAGTTTCTTCAATTCCAAATTCCCTACAAACAAAATGTACAGATCCAGGTCACTGCAACGGATTGTCAAAAAACATTCAGACTAAGTAAAATAGATTCAAGGTGACTTCACCTTCATAAATATAAGATTTCCAATCTGCACCCATTTTTCATCCACACGCATCTGCATGCCAAATTCATTTGAATAATTAGCTCTATGATATTCACAGAATTATTGTATGAATATTTTGTTCCTATACCAACACCTATTATATAACAGTGTTAGGCTCATTGCTCGCAAACTCAATGCATCGTAACTTCGTAAGACCCCAAAAGTTTTTGCCTAGGTAGAGTCTGGTTATACACTTTTAGAACATTATCATCATAATGTAATTTTTTTTACAATGAAGAAATTAGTAGTTCCTCGATGTATTAATTATGTAAATAAACAAGTTGTTTTTTAAAATTGTGGACAGTATTTAAACGGAACGCCTCTCATTTTTTCTCATCTTAACATGTCTATCTAATAACGGCAACTTAGCTTCAAAGCCTTTTCCGCGGAAAATTATAGTATACCAGTTGCATCCAGCTCATTTCCGCTGCAGGTCGCAAAAAACGGGCAGACCCGCGCTGATTAAGGATTCGGATCCTCATGGATCGGAAACAACAATTATTAACAGATTACTTTGAGTATACAATATTAGACATAATGTTTAGACATTCAATCGAACTGTTATACGGTAGTTCCGTGATCAAATCAAAGACATAGAAAAAGCCAGATTTACTCGTAGTTACAGAAGTGATTTTCAAAACTTGTCTAACTTAAGCACTGGTATAATGACATTTACACTTCCAGGACGGAAATAAATTACTATGTGCAACAATACATATCATTGGTTCATTCAATGAAACTGGGTGCATTGTGTTATTGTGTAACAAAATGTCGTTAAATTAACTTGGGTTTACGAGCAGTGTTTTCGCATCTCGGAAGGCTCGACGGCAGGGGCGGCTCCTCAGGGGGGGGGGGGGGGGGGGCACTGGGGCATGAGCCTTTGTCTGTGCAAAGGAAGAAAAGAGGAGAAAATTCTCAATCTGAAAGTAATTTGAATTTTGGCGGGAGCATTAAACAATCATCTGGAGTGACTTCCATGATAATCAAAGGTGTGGCCATGGATCATGGAGTGGATGTGCATCCATGCTACTGCTACACTTCTCCATGGAAGTAGGACTCTCCTCTCTGCAATCATGTTTATGTTGGCAGATTTGAGAAACCAATTCACTGAGGGATTGTTTTGAGGCTACCTAGGCTATTTCACCATACTAAAAGATGAGGAGTGGGGTCGAGTGGGGCTCTGCCCCTGCAGGTGCACCATGGAAGAAGCTTCTAGTGGGAAATGCTAGTTACCTCCCATTTTCACAATATTCACATACTTTTTGTCAGTTGGAGTTGGCAAGAATGGTTGCTTACATGGAAGAAGGAGAAGGAAGGCTTGTTTACTTTTGTGTTCAGTTACCTAGTTAGGTGTTAGGTTTGTATTTGTATTGTAACCTAATATTATTCCCTTGGAATTGCATCTAATTTTATTTTAATCTAACCAAGTAGGTAGGTAGTTACAAGTTGAGTTGGTAGGTGCTGAAAGTCAGGAGTGTTTGGCATTGGCATGTTTGAAAGTTTTAGAGCAAGTTAGAGTTGAAGTTCAGGAGCGGTATTCGTCATCCCAGTTTGTGGATACAACATTCAAGCTATGTAAGTCCCAACATTATTTTGTTCATTTCTCATCATGTTTCCTGCAGTATTGTTGGTTGGTGATTAGAGAGATGGTTGATTTAGAGCCCTTGAAAGAAAGGGTCAAATGTCACAAATCGAATGAAAAACACCAACATAAAACTACAAAATAGGCTTTGTTAGGTCGTTCAAACATAGCTGTATGTACAGTTGGATTCTGCTCACCAACTGGGGACAAAAACGAAAGTTCTGTAATAGAGGAATCTTCTTGGGTTTGGTGGCAAAATCAGCCAAAACCCATGACATTTTGAGATCTCACAAAGAGAAAGCTACTATTTTTTTAAGGGACCTCTAAAACTATTCAAAATGAGTTACTTGACTGTATTTTTTGTTGTGACAAAAAGCTACCTTTAAAAGAATAAATTGCTAGGTCCAAATATCTATCCATTGAGGCAGATGAAACAACTGATTGTGCTTGTAAAATACAATTCACAATAATTTATCGGTATTTGATTTGTAATCGAGGAACGATTTTTTTGTTCATTGCGACCCCGCCACTTGCTATTTTTAAACGTTGTCCTCAATTATCGTAAGTACAAGAACTGAAAGATGTCCTAGAACTGCTTTTCAAATTCCTTCAGAGTCACTTTCTTCCCAAACATAATTTGCCTCATTGTTTTAGAGAATTTTCGAAGAAAATGAAGCTATTGCTATGGCTTCAAAATTTTGTTAATCCAAATTTTTGACAATTTTCTTCGTGGAAATCCGTTTCAGACCATTCTAAAATGATTCCTGAAGTTTAACACTTTTTCATATATATATATGTATAGGTATATATATGTGTGTCATTCCAGACGATATCTGACCGTGGGATCGAGATAAAAATTCCAAAAAAATTTTAAAATGTCTATAATATCAAAAGTAAGGATGAATTCGTATGCCAGAATTTTTGGAGTACTCTAAGGGGTCAAATTTGGAAAATTTAGTCAAAAATCGCCAAAAAACGTGTTTTTTTAGGTTTTCGGTGTAAATTAATCCTATAAGAATCACCCACCGAATCGGTTAAAATTATTCTTTGAAAATTCGCTCACCAAAACATGCTGTATGCTGTGCATTCATGCTGCATGAATGGAACTTTTTGTTTACTTTTTGGTGCAATTGGGCTGCACTTTCTTCCTATTCTTTGGTTTTTTTTTTTCAACATAAATAAAGACCCAAAATATGGATACTTACTTACCTATTTTAGGTAGGTACTAACCTACCAAACACCCCCACCTCCAGCCCCCACCAAACGTCTCAAAGTCATCCCCTCTACTTATCTCAGGAAAATATACTTAATATAATTATGCCCCAGTCCTAATACAGGCCACCAGCCGCCACTGCTCGACGGCTCAAAACTTGTACTTGTACCCGGTTCTCCCAGATTGTTGTAGGTTGTTGCCTGTTTTACGGATAGATACCAAGCATCTGCATTATTCATAGATCAGGTATCAGCGGTCGAGTTATCTAGAGATAAAAGTCAAGTTGGGTGGGCAGAATAGCTTCCTCAATTTTGTAACATGGACTTATATAATCATTCAGTGAAAATGTTACCGAAATTTGTAGAATAGTAGGTATCAGAGCTATGGCTAGACAAATTTCAAGTTTGCGCATGCGTAGTAGCTATGAATGATCCTGAGTATTATTACTGATCCAAATGTGCCGAAATAAGTAGGCAATCTTCTTGAAGATTGCCCCACACTACTCGAAAAAGCTGCAGAGCAAAATCAGTTTCATTAGAAGCTGAGAAAACGTAGTATCATGCAGGAAATTCGCGTTTGCCCAAGCGCACGTGCTACTAGCGGTCCGATGGCAATGAAATTACTAGGAGACGTCTTGGGGCTAGGGAGCTGCTTCCAGAAAATGTTATCAAACTCGGACCATAATTCAGTAGGTACAGTTTTGCACGGGACAAAGAATTGCCACACACGGAACTAAAATTGTTCAGAAAGCATGGATGTGGAAAATCACCCAGAATAGGGCATATATAATTTTACCATAATAAATGAGAACAAAGTGACAGACCTCCCACAAGCCCCTACGCTTGGAAACCCACAGCTCTTGGGGATTCCCCGGCACATAAGTGGGGAACCCCTGTATAAGAACCGATAGCTCATGGTCCTAAATTCAGTCTGGTGGTAGATCTTGAGCCTAGTTACCTATCTGGAACGAACTCTTAGTGAGGAAGACAACCCGCTAACATACCCCCATAATCTAAGAGTATGTAAACGTAGCACATGGCAGAACAACAGATCACAGAAAACAAGATAGTTACCTTACAGGAACTAGATTTTTGAAGTGTTTGGAATTTTTAATTTTGGTGATGCCTCGTCGATAGGGAAGTAAATCCCTTTATGAGGCTTTGTTGTATTCGCAAAATGAAATAAATAAATGATTGGGAAAGATTCAGTCATGTAGCATGAGTTAATCAGCGAATTTTCGATTTCTGTACCGACTTTAATTTTCTTAAAATAATTCATAGGTCATCCCTATAGACAATTTTGTGCTGATTAGAATGATATAATTATGTTCCTATGTCTAAGATAGTAATGGTGGTTAATTTTCAAAATTCGTCCCTTAAGAGTAAGTACTCCAACAGTTCTGGCCAATGAACTCATCCTTTTTTGTTATTATTGACAATTTGAATGCTATTTGTATACTTTAGATCGATCCTAAGGTCAGATTGATATAGTTTGGAGTGACACATACATTACTATTGCACATTAAAAATGAGTGTTAAACTTTAGGAATCGGTTTAGAATAGCCTGATACGGATTCCCATGGAGGAAAACTTAATTAAAATAATTACTGGAACATTGAATTATAATTAAAAATAACTATGAAGCCATTGCATTAACTGAATTTTCTTCGAAATTCGCTGGAATGAACCTCAACAGAGTGAGGAAACCTAACACGAAAAAATATATTATATGGATGCATGGTAGGTATCACAAACTCTACACCACGGCAATTCCGATGAAATGAAAAAGGAATAAGTACATTCATCGTTACGGGTATGGATAATTATTATACTGCTCTGAAAATCAGTCTTTCGGAGGTGCGGAAACGGTACTAGAAAACACAATAATTACTGAGGTATACACCTCGTAAAATAGCTCACCAAAATGTGTTCTTGGAATATTCCCAGTGGCAGACGCAATTAAAGTGAAGCTATCAAAAGTTTCATCATAGTCCAACATTACCCACAGTTTATTGCAGTTTTCAATCAGTCACCATTCTCAAAAAAATTAACCAACTTTACCCCTGACCCCGTCACAATAAAGGACAAATCCGAACCGGCGGTGCAGCCACGGGAAAACCATTAACATCCCAACACGGTAACTCCCAGTCCCCAATAATAATGGCATTATTAGCGTTTGTAAATCCCCTCAAACTATACTAATGTTCGATAAAGCCGCAACTCTCCGTACGAGCAGCCTCGTTAGAATTTCAATGGAACCGCAGAAAACGCCCACCAAGGGTAACCAGTGTGCGGCCACCGTCGGATAATTTTATTCCATTCATCAAAAACGTCCCCCGAATCACCAGTCATATTGAGCTTGATTTATAGAATTGGGCTCAACCCCTCGATTCTCCTCCTCCCCGTTTTTTCGTGTCTTTGTCCCCCTCTTCAACCTATTGACGACTCCCTCCGATTTTTTTTTACTTCACTTTTTCACCCTATTTTTCAGCAAACTGGGAGATCAAACACTCTCCACTCTTCGGTATCGAGAGAGCAAAACGACACCCTGAATGTCCGCTTTTTCGAATGTCGTTCTCCAACCCCGACTGAATATATCTTTTATTTGTAACTCAAATCCACTCGTATATATTTTTGTCACTTGGAACCTTTTTGACCGGCCGGGATGCCGGGGGATGTGATTTATAAAACTGAGGAGTTCAATGCTCCATGAACTTGTGGAATGCTCTCTCATATGACATATATACGGGAAAAGACCGGGGGGAATCCGCTTTTGAAACAATGTTGATTCAATTTCGCTTCCGCAGCTAAACTAAAAGGGGTGGTCTTGCGCTGATTACGAATTTTTCGGAGGGGAAAGAGCGGTGGAAATCACCTTTGCGTAACGAACGTTTCAACAGGCGAAACCCGATTTGTGAATCCGCCAATATTCTCTCTCAAACAAGTGTCAGGCGATTTTTAGCGAATTTTTTTATACAAGCATATCCTCATTCAACTGGAGAAAACAGGTTGGAGTTGAAATGGAGGTTCGCTAGGCTACTAATAGACAGCAGACTACTATAACCAATACGTTACTAAATAATATTATTCAATATTAGTGACTAATAATAATCATGTGATTGCTCAGTAATAGCAGTTAATTATCAATTGGTTTGTTGTTGTGAATTATTAATTGGGCACCAGAGTGCATAGGTTCCTACCTCTCTTGAACAGTGAGCAAACTCTCAACTCCGATCTGCTCATCCAGGATCCCGACGCACTGAAGCTACACTAATTTGGATTGTCATTTCTGGTAGGATGCGGATTACGGTACTGATATTATTATTGTAATAATATAAGACGAGGGCTCCGAGAGTCCAAAATTTGATCAGCATTTTCATAATCATTCATGGTAAACTATAGAATAAAGGTGTGTGTCTGTGTGAGATAAGGTTACTTGTCGGATTTGATTATTTGAATCCCAATTCAATCCCTAACGGTCACTCCATTCACAGAAAATCAATCAATTTTGGACCAGGTCAAACCGTCAAACGTTCATTACGTTGCACGTTCAGTTACTGACTGAACTCGTCCTGCCAAGTCACAAGTTTTGGTTCAATACCTACACGGTCATGACGTTCTCGCTAAGTGATGGCTCACTTGGGAGGGGTTTTGTTTCCACATGTCGAGAGGGAGAGGCAATTTTCCACCTGCTTGCAACTCGCATCTCCTGAAATAGTCCGAAGACGTGGAAGTCGTACATAGCTACTACCATGGACAATGAGGACCGAGCCATGGAAGAAGAGAAGAGAAGACTTCTTCTTCCATGATTGAGCAACAAACAACCCTAAGAACATGGAAATGGGATTGGCGATGACCGTGTGAACTGGTACAATTTTACCAACCGTTCAGTTCGGACATGGTCTTTCCCGAGATAAGGTTTATTCGATACGTTCACTCCTGACCGACACATCAGTTGTAGTTGACTCAACTACAACTTACCAAATACCAACTATATAATTATTATATAACACGTAGTTTTGTGTGGGTCCTAGGCCGTGTGTGGGCTTGGGGTACCCGCAAGGAACAGCAATGGTACCTCAACTCCGATAGGGTGTTGAAAATGTCAATGTGCGAGTATATCCCTTTGGTCCTGTCCTAGTGTCCTAATATCCCCCCCCCCCCCCTCACCGAAGAGAATGAAAGAACTTAATTTCAGAGGACTGAGGACAGAGTACAATGTTCTGCCATCATGGCGAAATTCAAAGTCGTCTACAACATTTATGAATTTAAAAACGTTCTATTTTCATGCCAAACAAATTACTCAGCGATTGGAAATATAGATACGAGGGTAAAAGTGCTAAATGTGGAGAATCGATCTCCAACTGTACCTGTTACCTTCAAATCAATTAAAATGCATTGTCTGAATTTTAATGAACTCGAGAATATTATGTATGAATATACGTAGTGCAGTGCATACTATATTTAGTATAGGGAGGAGAGTCGATACATATTCTATGAATAAGCCAAGTAGTCCATGTAAAATAGGTGTATTTGTGGGTTTATCAAGATTCCATTATGAGTTGTCAGTTGACTGCGTAATTAATTATTCAAAGGGGGCAAATGGTCAACCTAAGATATTTTATGCTTATGAAGTCAGTGCGGTGTAATAATATTACATTATTTCAAAATGTTATTCATATAGGTATACTTACAACTACATTGTCAAATTTTCATTAGGAGTCCAAATAATAAACTCGAATAAAGCCGAAGATTCTCAATATTTGTGTCCTCACCATATTTATCGAGTTAAAATTTTGAAATGGCTCGGTCCTGGTCGAAGCCTTATACCTCCAGTATTTCCAGTTTTTTAGTCTCAGCTAAAACAGTGATTTCTCCTAATTCTCCAATCACGATTGATGACTATAATTCTCCTTCGGGCTGAAGCCCCCAGCATCCGAAAAATAATAACTTTTTATAATATGGCTAGACCAACAATGTAATAAAATATTCTAAATTGGATTATTATTGGATGCAGATTGCGTGATACAAGTCCTCCCCTAACCTCTATTCTTGTTTAAACATTTTTGAACTTGTACCAAAGCCATCTTTGGTGTAGACATAAGAATATTTTCCGATGGTCTCTTCAAGCCATACAGTCAGGGGCAAGGGGGCGGACAGGAAGGATGAATCCATCTTCCTCGACGAAACATAATAATACATCAACGCCTATACGCACGTTTCCATATTGAAATAATGTGTTTTACGTAAATTTTTAAGAGCCCAAATAGGCTAAAAACGCAATTTGACAGCCAATTTGTAAACAAAATTTCGGGGGCCCTACCCCCCAAACTCTCCAGTAGCCCCCCCCCCCCCCCCCCACTCTCCCTCCCCTCCCAATTGAAAATCCAAGGTGGGACCCTGGAGGAGATTGAGAGGATACTGCACTATCCCTACGAATTGTTATTTTCGGTATCGACCATAATGAACTATTTCCATTACAGTATGTAGTCGACTTTCAACACAAAACAAGCCACGGATTTACAGGGATTATTAACTTGTGGGGATCGTTTATTACTTGGGGATCATAGCTTCCTCGTATGAACAACATGATTGTATAGAAATCAGCTGATAGTACATTGTATCCAAATGGTCACTTCTCAACACCTTTCTAAATCTGCGGAATACATCAACCGATTCGGAGGGTTCATTTTTTTAGTGGGGGAACAGAGACTTTTCCGACTCCACGGCGATTAAACTCACAGGGAAACATCTAGGGGCTAATCCGCAGAGTCCCAGGAATCGCGTCAATATTAGATTGAGATAATAATTGGTACTAAGATTTGTGGGCGGATAGACAGACTAATGTACATACAACAGAGCAACAAAAATCAGGCAGGACCGAAACGTGAAACAAGAGAGGATATTTTGATTTTGGATGACGAATAATTATCGAACCGACAAATAATAATGTGATCACAACGCTTCCACGACCTGGTTTAGGGGAAGAACCGTATAGGTAAGATTACCTATATTATATTTTTTGGAAAAATTAACTATGAGGAGTAGACATAATCTACATAAACATAAACATCTACATAGACATATACTGTAGGTTACTGATCTCTCCTAAGCCAAAACGAAAACATCTGAACCAGCTGAATTAGGAGGAATGGGGTTTAACAAGCGCTTGCTGGGGACAATAGTTCATTACGACTTCTCGCGTCTTCCCCCAGTCTCACCGCAACCTTTGCACTGGAGTGTTCAGGTGTTCTAACTCCAAAAGATCAGGATGAAAGGACGGCCCACCTTACCATCCTTACCATCCCACATGAGGCGGTGGGGAGAGCTCAAGACCGCGATTTGTTCCACAGCGCCACAGTTTGCACGTGCGACCATGGGCACCCTCTTGCAAGCCTTGCACTATCCAAATATTTGTCCTCGATCCCTGAAACTTCCCTCATGAAATTTATAACGGCATTCTGGTTTGGGGGTCCGGACGTCGGGTTTAATTAAACGTCTGGTTTCCTCGCTCGCAGCTGCGGGAGCTTTACTGCTAAACCATGAACATTACGATCTTTATCGAGTTTCCGGAGTATAAATGTTATACGTGTAGTCATCCACACACTCACACTCCGCCCAACTTCAAAGTGTACAATTGAAATACAGTAAGTTATGGATGTGACTAGTTTGTGTAACGTCAGGAGACGCGATCACATTCCTCACTAGCTCAATCACAGTGTTCATTCTACCATTGTTCGATTCAATCCATACTTTTGTCAGGAAAGAACCAGGCAAATTTTTCTTTTTTTTTGTCGTTTTATTGGTGGGAAACATGTAAATTAAACAAATCTTCTTAAATTATAATTATTTGTAGATATTACAAAAATAATGTTAATTGTAATAAATTTATGAATTAGAGACCCCTCTCATTTAAGTTTTAGACTTGTGCTAGAGGGGGTTGTAGTAGTTGCCCAACTTGGTATGTTCCGATCTATTTATTTAATTATGAATATAGGTGTAGACATTATATTATAGTTACCAGTAGAGACCTGGATCGGCAAAGTTTTCACATAATTACCAGATTATAGAGACCTGGGTTATAAGATTTTATTGCCTAATTTAGAGATATTATTCAAATGATAACTAATTGTTTGTGCAAATATGTATGCGAAGTTTTTTTTAAACTGCCTTTACATATCCCAAGGGTAGTTGCATGTTTTATTTTCTCTGGTAGTCTATTGAAATCAGCTATGCCCCTGTACACTAGCGAATTCTACCCTAAGGTTGTCTGTTTTCTAGGTTATTTGAGGAATAAACAGGAAAATGCCCTGGTGCTTGATGAGATAGGGGAAATGTATTCATCATTATACAGTTTATATATTATTATGGCAGAAATGTTGTCTATTATTTCAGGCAGAGGGAGTACTTGTAAAATAGTAAAGAGCTCTGCTGATGGGAATCTCCTGATCTTCTTCAATGGCACCTCAATGAGGCACTTTTGTGCAACAAACAGACGATCCAAAAGTGTTCTGTAAGCCGATCCCCAAATCGCAGCATCATACTGCAATATATACTGTATTAGGGCAAATTAAAAGCACCTTAGTGTCGGCTGATCCAGAAATTCTTAACCTCTAAAGCTATAAGAGTGGTTTTTCGTATTCGTTCAATTGTTTTCGCTATTTAAGGTACCCAGGTTAGGCAATCGTACATGATTACCCCAGGATAACAATAACCACAAGATACAAGATAAGAATAATATCAGGCTACTATCCAGAAGCCTTGTTCACATGAAAATGTCAAGTTCTATCGCACCCTTCTGCACTCTTGTAGTGGGACAAGGAGGGAGAAATGACATCCAAAAATGCAACGGTCCCCCCCCCCCCCCCCCCCCCCCCCCCCAAAGACATATCCTTCAAACTAGTGAAGTTTTCGTGAATGTTCGCAACCTTAGACATCCTGAGGACGTCCTCTTGTTTCCTTATAGTTTCTTTGGAGATCCTTTCCTCAGACATACAAATTATGGAATTTGTATGCCCTTTGGTTGGTTGCTTCTGCAGATTTGTGGCGGCTACTTCTCGTACCTACCCTTGGTTATGGTAATAGTGAGTGGCTGAGTATCTCGAGCATCGACATCGAAAGTTAACGTCTGGGAGTCATTCGATAATTTGCAGCGTTTTTTTCATATAGATTGGCTCTGATCAAACAGTGGTACCACCCCATTGGGTACATTTCGACATTGTTTTACTCCATATCATCTAATAACTAAATATGTACTAGTAGGTACAATCCTGCTTGCGTTGGAACGCGTTGATTCAATTATCGTTGCAAAAGGCTGATGATGCGACGACAGCGAAAATTACATCAAATTCACCCATAGCTTCCTTTTTTTTTATTTCAACAGCTCTATATAGCCAAAGGTACAGTTTTAATCGGTAAATCAGTTGTTATTCCGATCCGTCAATAACAATACAAACACCACCAACATCATTATAAAAAATAAAAATTTAACTATATTCATCCCTCCATAACAGCAGATGTTTGGCAGAATATCTAATGACCTGGCAGGCAGAATGGAAAGGGAATCCGATATGGATGGATGTAAAAAAGAATTGTGTCCTAATACCTACCGTCTTTCCTTCCCATCCCCCCCACAACCACCACAAAAAAGAAGAAAAATTCAGAGAGACATGTAATCCTTGTCCTCCGTCCACCCACCTGCATACCCAGTCAACGCTGTTGGAAGGGCTTTTCGGCCCAATTCCCCACCCCCTTGGGTCAACCATTCCCGGCCAAGAGGGTATCTTTCAAGCCGTGATCCTCTTTTAATACTAAAGGACCTCCCCCAGCGAGAAAAAAATTTGCTTTTTTTGGGTCCCCCCAACCGGGACGAGCCTTCCAGTTTCGGGCCCCCTAACCACTCCCAGCGCCTACCTTAATTGAGTGTCCGGCCCTCAGCTAAAAAACAGTAGGACCTAAAACCAGAAGGGAGGTTTTTTATCATATTTTTTCAACCAGGGTTTTGTTTTTTCGCTTTTTTCATACTTTCAGCGGTATGGTTTATCAAGGTTTTAATCGTCCGCGCCTTTCCATTGTTTGGGCGGGAAAACTGCCTACCGCCAGAGGTACATCTAAGTGATAACTGTGCCGGTGGTTAAGAACAAAAACCGAGCAAAACAATACGGTTTCGGGAGAGAAAAATTAAAACCTGTTGTCGAGGACGAGAAACGAAAATTATTTATGGTTAGGGAGCAGAAGGTAGGCGAAACGTTCCGTGGCTTCTTTCATAATTCAGGGTTGCTTAGATAATAAATGAAACAATAAACCGTGAGAGAACGAGAGAAGTTATAATAACATGGGCACGGAAATTGAACAAGAGCTACAAATAATACTTATCTGTATCGTGATTATGTTTCACAAGCAGCCCGCATGATGGATTTCATGAAAAATTTAAAATAACCCCGAGTACAAGTTGAACTTTTTCACAAAATAAGTACCTCACTGAGAGAGCACCTCACTTATTCATTCCTACTCTGATTCCATTAATTTAACAATAGGTAATTGTAATCATGTACTTCCAACATTAAATGGGATACGAAAAAAACATTATTGAGAGTTTCCTGAGCTATTATTAATTTTCAATGACATTGTCGAAATTCCAGATGAATCAAAATTACTGCCCGAAGACGGCGGCTAAAGCAACGAATTTGATCGGAATTCCAAATTCCTAAAATTTAGTTCGTCAATTAGGTAGGTACTTAAGGGGTGCGTGGAAATCCCGGCTTGGGAAACCCCAACCATGAAGCAACGCAGCTCAAATTCCCATGAATTATTTTTCACGTTTGTGATTTTGGAAATTCCTCTATTCACGCATGTTATACAAAGATAAATACTTTACGATGTGAACCATGATTTTAAGTTTTCTCTGGATGGAATAAACTTAAAATTGTGAATCACATCGTGAAGTATGTAATTGTGATTTTGTAACATACGTAAATCGAGGAATTTTCAAAATCAAAAACGTTAAAAATATTAAAAGAATTTTGAGCTGCGTCGGGGCATGGTTGAGGCGCTTCCCAAGCCGGGCGTCCCGCGCACCCTTAGGTATTAGGTACTTTCTTTGTCATTAAAACAGCAACGCCGGGATTCTTGATTATTTGAATCGGATACCTACACTCGAATTGACGGATTTCCATGGAAAGAAACTAAACTAAAATATTAACTGAAACTTTGAATCATACCTAGGTAGTTAAAATTATGAAGCAATTGCAATAGTTGAATTTTCTTCAAAATTCGCAAAAACAAAAATATCATAAATTATCCATAATATTGATTTTGGAAACTACAATTTTTTCTGAAATCTTTCGTTTTTGTGAACTCATGAAGTACGTTTATTATGTTAATATGTTCGCGATGATTTTGTAAATTTGTACAACATAGCGACCTGTTCATGTTAATATTTATGATACATTGTTATGATTCCCTCATTCCTTCGGCTCCTCGGAATTGTTGTAGGTACCTACTTATTCTAGATTCGTCACTTACCTGCATCATGCAGGTGTGGGATACGTGTAGATAGGAGGGTACTCACAGATTCACATCGGTAATCATGATCATGGAAACGAATGATGATCATGACGTTCATACCTGGAATGATAGATCAGTGGGTCAATAAATGAACTTCAATAAATTCGGCTGTCGTTTTATAAATGTGTATGTTACATTCACTGTGTATATAAGCGATTTGTACATTTCGACCTTTGGATTTGGATCAACCTATAGGTCGTATAGTATGAACCTACCCTGCATCTCCGAATGAATAAATAATACAACTTTGATAAAACCGGATGATTGGTAACTACGAGTCTAACAATACGCATTGCTGACTCGTTTCATGAGCTGTCTTGATTTGTTTGTCGCTATTCTAGGTGAATCGATGTGCCTAAATTATGTTCAAAAGCGTGGAAGTATGAGAGTGATGGCTTTTGGCATATTTTATCTATTACCCCTGTTCGTTAGTATGTGACGGTTTGTGACACGAGAGGCTGCACCGATTTCCGTGAGGTTTTTGCAATATGTATGGGTAAGTAAACATGTGGCACAATCTCTTCTGTCACACTGATAACTTCTTCGTGAAATTTTGACTTAAGGCTTTGACGTTGATTGAATGAACTGAGATCCTGCGATTTGACGACTGTTCACGTCGATTGGAATGCAATGGAATCCAACAAAAATAACTTTTTATGATGGTTCCAACGGTACAAAACGATATTTGCTAGTTTAGCCTTCTAGATTTCATTAAGTTCGAAGGATCGTTAGAATGTCCAATTAAGAACATCACTATAGATTCCTTTGATTGTCAAGTAAAATGCTTGATTGTTACGGGTCTATGTTTGCACGGTCTCTCTATTGTTGGACGTCTTAGACGAATAATTTACGGTGAAGCTTTGAGTGAGCCGATTCTGACATGGTTGTTTGGTGCTGGGCAGTTGTAATTACAGTTTTAGTACTACGAGTACATTTTCCACTACCTACCTACTTAGTATCAGTAAAGTAGTTGAAACAAGGAGAATTTCTGTAGAAAAACTGTTTACGCGAAAGATAAGTCACGGTAAGACGCGGTTTGTGATAGTTACCTACTGTAGTTAAAACTAATAAAACTTCTTTATAACATTAACATTTTTATACAACAACGTTCTGTAGGTCGGTAGGTACATAGTCAATGCCAAATCTTGATGCAGTAGCCCAGAATTTAGTCACTAAAGTATCTAGTTGTTGGTTAATAATTGTTACTGCTAACTATTCATTGACAAAAATATCGGTATTTTTTTGCTCTTATTCAAACTTACTGCAAATAATGTTGGTAGATGTATCTACATAACGACAAAGCAATGTTGATAGTTGTAACTACATAATAAGAGAGTCGTGGTGTTTGTGTGTGTCATGTTCTCTAGCTTGAACCGCTGAACCGATTTTTATGCGGTTTTTTTCTTCTTGATCGTCATCTTGACGCGGTGATGCACGTTATTCAAGAAGTTCGATTCCTCGACTCCTTCGTCGTAATCGTCGTTCATTGACGATAGGTAGCATTGTGGTAGGTAGTTGAATCACATGGTCGTTAGATAACTAGGGTGTTTCTTTTGTTGACGTGGATATATCTTTTGGCACTTTGAAGGCTAGGTAGAAATCAATGAGGTTCTACCGCAATGTTTTGAGGTAATACTCTCTGCATCGAAAATTGAGCTTGCAGATTAGCTGAGTCGAAAATGGAACTCCCAGATCAACTGAGTCGAAA
>JAEMON010000002.1:33992203-34019475 GCA_030264115.1 Lygus lineolaris
TTACTTCATTTAATAAATCGATTTCTATTCTATTCTATTCTAGTCTCCAAAATTATAGGCCTAACGGAGAGCTTTCCAAAGAGGTGCAATGTGATGGGTCGGAAATTAATGGAAGAGGGCGAAAAAGGTAAAGGAAAAAGAGTGAGAGGTCATCTGGTATGATCTGGTGGCCTTCCGGATTCCTCACGTGGAAACCGCGTGAGAAGGAGATACTTGCCAGATGACATCACGCGTTTTTACTTTAGCTTATCCCAGCCAAACTACTCGAATTTCTGGGTTGGAAATTGCGATACAGAGGTTTTTATGGGTGTTGAATCCGATTATGAGGTCAAAAATAGCAAATTCCGACCCATGGATAGGGGATTCGGAGCTAAAAAAAGGGACGAACATAGCCTTGAAGGCTTTTAGGTGACGTGTTTAGTTAACTGCGAGTGTGATCCTCCAACTTATATGAAAATAATATTTAGAAATAGATGGGAGGCATCGTCCATCAAAATCCCAAGTTATCCAACAATCATTTACTCATTATTCAGATCATGGATAGTCCCACGAACAGTTAACTCCCAACTTATTTTTATTCAATCATTTACTCATTATTGGTACCTAGGTAAAGAGAAAAGGTGACAGATAACCGGCATTGTGTTGGCACACAATGACTAATATTCATGCAAATTAATAAGCAAAGATTAAGCAAGCGTGTTCGTTGCAAAGGGTTTTGTAACTGACAATGAGTTCCCTATCATGTTTAGCGCTGCGCTTCTATCGCCAACACTCCTCCCCCGACAAGGAACAAACCCCGAGCGTCACCTCTGTTTACCCAGCAAACAACTTGAATTATCAACGCCGTGAAAGGCCTAATATGTAGATTATCCTTTATCACTTCGAACAGGCTCCAGTTTGTATTCAAAATTGTTTGCCCTAGTGGAGAGTTGTCGAGCTTGTCGGCGAGTTGTGCCGAAAATCCCGCAAATCGTTTTACAAATGAAAACCTCTTGCCCTGACCACAACCACTCCACGATGGCATATGGGATTAAAGAAGCACAGAGTTGGAGGAAATGAAACGACTGCATGTACACGTATATTCGCAGCCCACGACACATAATTCCATATAAATATCTTTTCATCGTAACTGATCCTTGGTATTGAAACTTTACGTCACGGTGATACGAAAGTAATAGAACGCGCCTAACCCCGAGTGACGTATTGACCCACATATTCGTCGCAAAGGACTGTCGATTCAAGGTAAAAGGGGGGGATGAATGTATTCTCTTCCAGGTATACTGGCGAGAAACTTCTCCATTGTTTTGCATTAATCCTCTCGAGAATCGTTACTCGGGGCACCAGAAGTTCTAGTTTTCTATATAATTATATCCACAAGAAAAAATTATTTAGTTATCTGTGCTGTCAATTATTGTGACGAATAGACTCCTCCTTCACTGAGATTTAAGTGGATGTACTTACTAAAAAAGAAGAAACTAGCATCCCAGCTTGTTGAAGATAGTGACAGCTCTACTACGAGAAACCAAAATTTCATTTGTTTTAGACAGTCAATTTGAAGAGATATGTGAGTAGTATGAACGCGGTCCTAGTTAACACAATTAGGTACATGAAATATTTAAGTACCTATTGCATGTTACACTTCTTGCAATCATGAACTTCATTTAGACCAATCCAATTATACCCTACACGTCTTGTGTTTCATATACAACTTCACAATCCAATTGGATAAGGGATCATCTGATTCACTGAAAGCCCTCTGGAATAAATAATCGTTGAAAAATTATTTTACCATTGCCTGCACGGAATTTCAATTCAGGAAAGGGTAGCTACAAAATGAAAAATCGGACCTGGATTAGCAAGGGAAGCATGAACTCCCCACTGAAATGTTTAATGTCAAAGCTCCATTCTTTGAAAGGGAGGGCTCAAAGATAAAAATTTGATAAGGTCACATAGGGACGTTTCCTTGG
The DNA here is from genome assembly GCA_030264115.1 of Lygus lineolaris. Taxonomy (NCBI): domain Eukaryota; kingdom Metazoa; phylum Arthropoda; class Insecta; order Hemiptera; family Miridae; genus Lygus; species Lygus lineolaris. The sequence goes on from JAEMON010000002.1 coordinate 33,994,171, forward strand.
AATCGTCTTCAACCTTCATTCCTCAAGGATCGAACTTTTCCACCCTACAGTCACTCCCTTCGTGATATCCCCTTATCCGTTTGATGGGGAAGAACATGTTTGAAGGGGATGAAAATGGTGAAAAAATGCTGGCTATCAAGCAACACTTTTTTTCAGGCTCCTTTCATGATATCCCTAGGACATTAAAATCGGAATGACAAAATATTTGCAACGGCATTGATAACCAGTTGCATATCAGGGTATAGGAAGGTACTTTATATTAGCGCAGGTTTACCTTCTTCGGGTGATTCTGAGTAATTAGCGAAAACTTCACTAAAATCAGCTGAGTTATTCCATTATAGTATACATAGTAGACCTACCTATCAAACTACCAAGATGGCTTTCAACGATGTCATGTCGAAGGCACAATGGTTGACGCGCTAGTCTTTTAACCGGCCAGAGGTCAACAGTATGGCACATGGTTTGCGTTCACCAATATGTTCTGTGATCTATTGCTCCCCATTATCCGCTTATTTTACTAATGGATTGGTGGAGCATGTTTATCTTCAGAAGATGTGTGCGCATGGAGCAACTATCAGCCAGCGTACTGTGGGACAGCCCCGAGACACTCATAGACCCAATTTTTGATAGAGTGAAAAAGCCCGACGTGAGAACCGGAAAAGGATGCTGGAATTATATAGGTATAGGTATGAAGTAATATTGTTATTTAATTGATGAAGTTCGTGGTTGTGGTAACAAAGAAGGCGACAAAAGTTGATTCAGTCGTCCCTTGGTTCCTCAATGAAATGCACACAGAGATACTCTGTATAAGGGAGACTGGGATGCATGCGCTCACTAATGGCAATTCGGAATCCCCTACCGTCTCTGCTTGCTCCCCTTCTGGCATCCCCTAGTGACTCAGAAGGTCGTGTCAACTTTATTTTCAGCTGTCAACTTTCCCGCACGCTTTAATTACGCTACTCCAAACAAGTAAACGATTTCGCGCATGGGGCCCTAGAGCGGAATGAAAATCGGGGCATTGGATGTTGGTAAAATATTGAGACATCGAAGTCAGCGGCCGGGTTGTGATAGTTCTTCTGGTTTGTTTGGTTGCTGTTCATTAAATCTGTGAAACGGCAAGGGTTTGTCGAATTAAGCTTCAAAAATAACTCAGTTGAGGGGCATTTCGAAGGGGTCTGATGGGGGAACCAGGACATTACCTGAAACACAGAGTACAGGTAATTTAGCTGAAAATCAAGGAACATAATTATTGTTTATTCAAGCTCCTTCAAATTAGCAGTCTCACGTTTGAATGAGAGTAAGATAATCAAATTATGAAAGAACCCGAAAAATTGAAGTTTGATAGAATCACAGTGTGTTGCAATACCTACACGAACAGCTGCACCGATTTCCATGAGGTTGTTTGCAAAATCATGTGTGAGTCCCTGGCGAGGTGGCTATAATTGTAGATGCCGTGTACCCTACTACTTCATCGTGAAATCGGCGTTCATTAGTGACTTTGATTGAATAAACGTGTTTTTTACGGATAAGATCGTTTGATCTACAAACGTGTCGAATTTGCACGTAATGACATCCAGTGACAAGAAGTTTCCGTGACGGTTCCATCGGTACCAAAACTATTTCGGTGAGTTGAGCCATTCAGATTTCAATCGGGATGGTTATGTCGTTTTGTTGTCGGTTTTAAAACTTCGCAATAGCTTCCGTTGATTGTTAAGACAATTTTCGCTGGTTACGGTCACATGTGTGCATTGTTAGATGAAATTGTCAGTAATAAAATGCGGTCAAACTTTGGGTAGATTGATTTAGACTCTGTTGTTTGGTGGTATTATACCTACGACGATATTCCAACTATCTGTGAGTGATCACCAGCAGGGCGGTAAGGTTAGCTACCTAGTTAAATTATATTCAATTTTTTGGTGCCGTACTGTAGTCGGGATTCAGCCAATTTCAAACCATATGGTTTCACATAAGGAGGTACCTATACCTTTATTCAGAAATCAACGTTCCCAACCTCCTACGGGACCGGAGTCATCCGGATCGATGTGAATAGCTTTGTACGAGTAATTAGTGACAAGGCAAATTAGGGCAAACCTGATGACATTAGTCATTATATACAAATTTATTTAATATATATATATATATATATTACATACGTTGACAACATACTAACTGTGAAATACTGTAGATAGCAAACTGCGCTCTACGAGTTCGACGTAACTGTGAAATTATTGGTAGTTTTTATTATTTTATTTATTTATTTGCTCTGAACAGGTTATGTTATAAAAAGGGGGTAAACATTTTTCCTTTGTGATCATGAGTGTGTAAAACAGTATAATAATCCAACATAACAATACGATTCTGAGCAAATTAAAAGTAACTCTATACTTAAGCAAGGGTTTGAGCGTTTCTTCCCAACACGATAGAGGGTCCATAACAGCAACGACCAAGCAATAACACACACAAAAAAAAAAAAAAAAAAACAACCTGGCAATAACAGAGAATTCAACAAGGCAAACAGAATCAACAAGAAAGTACTTGGAGTTCACGAAAGTATACCTGCCTAGTACAATGTAATACACATTACCAATATAATATAATATAACCAACCAACATAACACGAACAAATAATATATAACAATGATCAGCCAAATATAATATGACCACTGCCTGGTACAATATAACGTAATGCTTTTTATCTATATTTCCATGAATGTATGTTAGTTCCCTGCATCGTGTACCAATGCTCTCATTTTAATTAATAATTAATTTTATCAATTTATGGTAGTTTCAAGATGACAGTATTAATCAGGAACTATTTGGTAGGAAACGTTTAATTTGATTACCAACTGTAATCCATTATAGACAGGAATGGAGGATCAGGGGTGCCGGTATCGCATCTACGTCACTAATTCAATCGATTACGTCTCACTGTGAGACGTTGAAATGTGAGGCACTGCGATTGCATCTCCTTGTCTAGCTATGCCAAGACCGCAATTGGCTTCGCACTGAATCCACTGAACGACTCATCTCGATCAGTAGGTACTACATCAGGAGATTCAACTAACCACATCAAATATAGGTAGTTAAATAGTGAGGCGAGAATCCGACTGCGGGAATTTCACAAAATCCGCAGTCGCACTCAAGCCACTTAACTTCATCAGAAAATTCATTTCTATTCGAGAACGAGAGAAAGGGAAGAAGAAGAAAATATTACAAGACGAGATATTCGTACCTAACCGAAGTGGTGGGTGGTCCTCGTAGGTATTGACGTCCTAAACCCCGAGGCTTTGGTGATCAAGGAACAGGTCTCGACTTGGTCTGCAAGCGCACTTTTACACAAACAGGCCTTGAGAACTGCTCTGCTGATGGAACTTCAGTCTGGAATAGAGTCACTCAACGCCAGAAGGGATATCAGTGAATTGTCCCTCAATGAGAGACTGATGAGAAATGGTGTCCTGAAGGAGATTCCTTCTTACAAGGTATAACCCAGTAAACCCCAGGATGAAAACCTAGTCAATCTTCATTACCCAGGCGATAGAGTAAATAAATAAAAATCTCCTTATATAAGATCATATTTATCTTCAAAATTCCTGTTCAATTTCTACAGAGTCCGCCTAGGTAATGGAGGGCTAGAAGTCGGGGGAAAGGCCTTCAAGCCACCCATTGCATCCATGCTCCATACTCTTCTGTAGCTCTTCAGAAACGTTCGAAATCATCGTGGAACAACACATGGACTAAACCTGAAACGACTCGAACCAAACACGATGTTTAGACCCTGGGAACGTTAGACTCGTCAGTTCGTGAACGTGAGACTGCACCAGATGTAGTGGATCCTAGGTGTTATGTACGCCGGTTCGTAGATGAATAATAGTTGAACCAGACATATAGCACTACCATTCTTATTAAGAAAGTTATTAGGTACATGAATATCGCTCGATGTGATGGAATGAGCGGCGTACAAGGTGCCATCGCAAACTGATTTTACTTGGGATGCGACATCAAGATGAAGGAGCTCCTCGGAAAACTGGGTCGAGCTGACCTTAGCAGTTCCGTCGAGATGGCTAGTGACACATAATATAGGTACATTGTTATAATATCACCACATAACTCCGGTTCGGACTTTGGAACTCCAGCACTGTGAAGAGTTTAATTTTTACTACATACTCGTATCTAAAGGGTTGAGTTGGGATCTATTCAATGTACGCATACATATGGGAAATCATCATTAATTTCCCCCTTTTGATACGCCTCCAAGCAAATGCCACAGGACTGTTATTCTTAGTAGCTGTGAGTAAGAGAGGAACCGGAACCTTAAGTTGGAACGTCAATGTTTGCCCATGACAAATGCTATACCATTTGTCGTTTTCTCCCACAATAGGGGAGAAGGGGAACAGAGCATCGCCAAATTGATATAGTCCCCCGAAATCCTTCCGAATCACGTCATGTCCTGAACAATTACGATTTTAACTCACAATATTAATAGTTCAGTACGGTTGCAATAGAATCTCTAATGAATAACAATACTCTATAACAAGCACCAAAGTTGCTGGTCTTTGTATTCTTCCTTTCCTCTTCCCTTTTCATCACTCAATCAATCAATATTAATAAATTAGGTTTTTATTTGTAAAAGGCCAAATTGGCAATACAAACGTAATATAAATCACTGACAATCTTGTGGACTCTTTTAGGATTTTTTGGACCGTTCCTAAGATCAGAGATATAGAAAATTAGGTAGAAATGAGGTAGGTACCTACTAGAAACATTTTGTTTCATGATGTAACTTAGACAATAAATTATTTGGATTATCAATATTCATCTCCGTCCCCTGAATCTTAATTTCTCCCATAGAAGTTGAAAAAGCGTACCTAACATTGGTTTCATTTTCGAGTTCACTATAATATTGAATTCTTAATAAGTAGACAGAACCATATTTCTACAGGAATTGCAGTTGTGAAAATAATGCTGAATTTACTTGAAATTAAGTTGAAAAATTGGGACATGTGTTTTGTGTTTTCTGAAATTTTGTGAGTTTTGGACAGATATAGTTTTCGAAACATCTGATTCAATTCCTCGTTAAAGTCCTAAAGTACATCGTAATTATTTTGTTCAATTTTGAAGCTTCATAATTGGGAAGAACCCAAACCATTTCAGAATTCCATAAAGAATCTAAGAATAAATGTTTGGACACGCTGAATATATAATTGGTAAAGGGTTCATGCTTGCAATCACGGTCTGCCTGTTAGCACAGGGATCGGTCGACAAGAAGAGGGGGTTCCGCTGACATTATTCAACCCCTATTTCGATCCCCGTCTACTAAATGTCACCCGCCATTAGAAAGCCGCGTTTTTAGGGTAGGCCGTAGGGGTGGAGGGATCAGTGGGCTGCACTCTTCCCTCCACACTACCTTCACATGGTTTCCCTTTTCTAAATGTCAATCTCTTGTCAGTGGATCCCTCTGACTTCGGACCATCCCTAATGTACACCACTCTTCGTGCAACCCGACACCGGCATCGACAGCACCTCCACTGGGAGGTCGAGAATTCTTTCTATATACTCGTACCATGGGGAGGTATCAACTTCGACCGGTCACGTCGTTTTGTTTTTCATGAGATTGTATGAGTAAGTAACTCAAAATTAACCTTGTCCGCTCGAGCGTGCGGACATTTTACTCGACCCAGAATATTATCATCGCAAAACTTTCTTTCTTTGGTGGCTGGTGACACCTTTGAGAGAATACGCAAAGGGAATCCATTCCATCATCCGTCTAATCAGTAGTAGAGTAGAGATACATGGGTAGGTGGCTATCTACAGAGTAACAGAGACAACACTATCCGTAGCTATCTGACTCTTGGAAAGGTTTGGAAATTTCAAATAGGTACCTACTTATTTGTGGAACTGCAGATAAGGTAAACTTAATAATTTTGACTTGTGGCGTATCCACAAGGCCACTTGTCTTGGTAGAAAAAGGTACAGATCAGGACGAAATTTCAGAAACTAATCCAGCCGATCCCTACTTGAAATTTTATAGTCTGTTTCAGTGATGCGCTGTTCATCCGCATTGCGAAACTTAACCTACTCCTCAATTTTCAACTTCAGGAACTTCGCATTGATGGACAATAATATTGTCACTGTTCTAAGTACTCATAAGTTAGATACTACATGGAAGGTACTAGGATAGTTATTAAAGTGTCTTTAGACTGTGGCTGCATATTATTACTCAACGGTTTATTATTTTTCTGTGTAACATCACCCTTGAACTAATATCCCATACATTCTTTATGATAAACTATTCCCTATACACTTTCCGGTTGATCAATGATTTTATAATAAGTGCCTATCATTATTCACAAGGTTCACAATTATTTCTTGTGTACAATGAGTACATAACTATGAAATAAATTATTATCATCTGAGATGTTTAGGTCCTTCATGACGAAATTCATTAACTAAGGAAGCTTATAAAAGTAAACAATTGTGGAACGGCCACCTTTTCTCGCTATATTTCATGTCAACTAAGCATAAAAGAATCATTAAGCCAAACCAAATTGCTATCCGCTCAGATTACTTTCCCGGCTAGCGAAATTAGGTGGTAGATCATACACCTTGTGTAAATGAGGAGGTCACCACCAGGTCGCAAGGCCATCACGGGAAAAATTGGTGTGACTCCCCTCCTCCAACTTCCACCCCCCAACAGAGGTGGAACGGAATCCTCATTAACGGTTATACAGGGTGGTCCCAAACGTAACGGACTTAGTTTGAGGTCTTATAGGAGATTTCACGCTGATCACGAATATACCACATATTAAGGGTCCCTGAATAAATCTTGACCACGTTTTCCGCAGAAAACCACTTTTTTCTACGTTTTTTGAGTGTTTTTGGGCAATAAACAAGGGAATTATCTGGAAAATCGAAAAACACCTCGAAATAAACGTTGTAGGAAATTAAATTCTGACGAAAAATAGTTACGTTAGACACCCAGGCGGAGAAAGCCCCTTGCTCGAGTTGTACGTTAGACACCTATACCGCAGGAGCGTTACGTTTGACACCCAGGACCGAACCCAGATCAAAATTCCATTAATGCAGCAAGTTAGGGTCTCACTGTTTGTCAAGTTAGAAAAACCTTATAATAAGCGCAAAGGCATAAGGAAAAGTGAAATTGAAATGAATACACAAGGGAAAATATAATTTTAAAAGTTGAACTAATAAGCCAACTTGCAAGCAAAGGTTACCTACAGATCCAGAGGATCTCGGAGTCCCTTCTGGGAAAGCGCCACACCCCAATCCTCTTCTGAGGAGAGGTGTTAAATATGAGAGTGGACTCAATACAGGTGAAATTGATCGGCTCAGTACTGAACCATGTCAATCTGATACCATGCTCTGATACCATGTCAAGGTAGAGAGGGGGATGATGTACCTACCATCACATTTCACTCCCTCTCTACCTTGACATGTTCCACAAGTAGGTGTGATGAAAAATGTGTGGTTTTATCAATGCTAGGAGAGGATCTCATCAATAAACATGCTAATAAATAGTACGTATCTTTGTCTAGTCAATATCAATCAGTGCTCGGATTCAGTAGTAAACAAGGTCCAAGTTCCCCGCGGGTGTTTAACGTAACACGTCGTGTCGGGCTCTCGTTCACTCGCTCGCCAAGGGGATTGTACTTTCACTTTCATGAACCGCTGGGTGTCTAACGTATTGCGCCCGAATGAGACCAACGCCAGCTCTTAAGATTGTACCTACGAGTTTTGGCGAATTTCAGAAGTTTTGATCTGTTCATAAACTGCTTGAAAGGAGCAGGAAGGTAGGCAGGTAGTATTAACTTAAGATGTAGGTTTACACGTTTTTAATGTCCTGTTAATCATTATTAAATGATAAAAAACGTCTGCCAAGTTGGGTGTGGCACATAGCTTCCTCGCATCCATAACATGATTGTATATATATAACATATATATAAAAATCATCAAAGGGAATATTTGTACCTGCACAATCCCTGAAAATTTCATCGAAATAGGATGAAAATTGTCGAAGTTATGAGAGCTTCACGGTTGCGCATGCGCAGTAGATACCGCTAATCTGATCTTCATGAAACTCGTAGGGTATCATTGAACCTTTGATCTCCAACTACCCTCCAAGTTTGAGCGAAATTGGACCATTAGGTCGCGAGAAATTGATGTTTCGAGGATTTCACGTTTACGCATGCGCAGAGTCTACCGTTGGTCGGCTGGTAATGAATTTCATAGGAGACCATCTAGGGCCTAACCCGCGTAATCCCTGAAAATTTCATCAAAATCGGATAGAAATTGTGGAAGTCATGCGTGTGGCAAGAATTTCCGGACACACAGACAGACAGACCGAGAGACACGAAACCAAAACTGTTCAGGAAGGTCTAAAACGTAAAACGCGAGTTGAAATTTTGATTTTGGAGGCAAAAAATTTTTCACTTTTCAAAAGTGAAAACAATGCTTCCGCTACCTTGGTAGACACGGAAGCAAAACGATGAAAAACCTACATTTTAAGTTCATACTACCTGCCTACCTTCCTGCTCCTATCAAGCAGTTTATGAACAGATCAAAACCTCTGAAATTCAACAATCTAAAGAGCTGGCATTGGTTTCATTCGACGAGAATGTAATTTCCTACAACGTTTATTTCAAGGTGTTTTTCGATTTTCCAGATAATTCCCTTGTTTATTGCCCAAAAACACTCAAAAAACGTAGAAAAAAGTGGTTTTTTGCGGAAAACGTGGTCAAGATTTATTCAGGGACCCTTAATATGTGGTATATTCGTGATCAGCGTGAAATTTCCTATAAGACCTCGAACTAAGTGCGTTACGTTTGGGACCACCCTGTACAGGCAGTGTAGGGCAGCCCAAAGTTGTCATTCGACCACCTAAAATCTTGGAAAGCCCAACCCTGAGGATAAGCAGGAGATTTGACTCTTTTGAGAGTTCTTCAACTGGATACCCTTCGTGGGAGATACAATGATTGGGAGATAAAACACGACTGTTGGAAGGCAAATTTTCATCACCTTCCACAGGTGATCCCTATCCAGGGTTACAGCAGTCTATACTTACCCCTACTTGGGAGAAGGAATCAAAACCTTACTAGAGAGTGTACGAGAACTACTTTCTCGGAATTGGGCACTTTCAAGGAGCGTTTTCGTTTCTTCGTCACAAGAGTGAAGAATCCAAATGGAAACCAAACTCTTCTCTTGGGATCTTGGGAAAACACGTCTTCCCTTGTCTTTGGAAAAGAGGCTATCTTATCCATGTAAGTGTGTAAATTCTGGGGCGGCGTCGACATTTCCGGGAGATAGCTACACTATCTACACCAAGGAGGAACCCTCTCACAGAACCAGAGGTCCTGTTCTTCTGATTGCTCACCCAGAAGCCAGGAGGCAGGCGTACGTCGGAAACCAGTACACCTTCCGTCATCATTCGGCAAGACCAATTATCATTCAGACCTATCATAGATTTTATTGATTCGAACCACTTTCCGGTTAATTCGGCTCCTGATATCCTCCTATTCAAATATAACTGGAAGGCAGTGAGCTCGTAGACGTCCTAGAATAAGTTCCCCCTCGGTCCACACTACCACCTTACCCCTCATATCCCCTCGTACTACACAATGAAAAATGAATTCGAATTGGCGAAAACAAGAAAAAGTTGCGTTTGATCAGCTGATCTTTGAACGGTGTATAAGTATTGCAGTCTCCAGATTAATATAAGTATTGCAATCGGCAAATATGTATTTATGTACTTTTTGCAATCCTCAGTAAGCCCAATCATCGTTTTTCCCAGACTTACAGTTTGGCTATAGGAGTCATGAACCCAATGCCCCCCCCCCACCCCCCCCCACCCCCTATTCGTCACTGCTCCTCCCACCGTAGGGAGTTGGATTCAACCTTCATTTTTGTGTAGTGGCATACCGATTAAGGTCTAACATTTATGGTGGGGTCACCGGGGAGACCGCTCTCCCTCTAGACTTTACTGGTAGTGACAAACACTCTCAGCTAACCGGCAACCAACTAAAAACTTGCAATATAACCTCCCTAAGTCTCATTATAACCTTTCAATATAACTTACAATAATAAACCCCCGCAAACAAATAGAGGTTTGCTAATCAAAAAACACGAAATAGATACCTACTTAATTTGTCCACAACATCCACTACTCTAGTGGCCACTAGGTAGTTGACTTCTGGATATGGGATAGGAAGTAAAACACGAAGAGTACTTAGAGGTAATCATGGTAGAAAGAATAGAGCAGTAAGCACTATATTACGGCTTTTGAGCCCGAAACGTTCTACCTACCTGTTTGATGTGCAAGCCCTTTTCGCCCGCAGGCTTTCTGTCATGATTTATCCCTATTACACACGTCAGGAAGCTCATCGCAGCTCTCTGGTGTGTGTAATACGACCTTTATGACTCGTGTAGTTTGTCGTATGACTTCGTTGAAAGCGGTGCCGTTGGAAAACGTCGGATCGGGCCTCTCGTATCATTTATTCCCTCATCTCTAACATTTCCGCCGAGCTTGCTACGATTGTCCCGCAGCGACCGACAACTCTTCCAACCGTGCAAAATTTCAATCCGTTCCGCGCTGTTCTCTTTTTTCGGACGGGATTGGACACCCAGATCCCACTCCAAAGCTTGCGAATACAAACTCCATGAATGGAGACACACGAGAACATCAGTAGGTACCTTATTCATGGCATAGTGATCCTGTATCAGAGTTTCAAGTGTAGAATCATCTGTACAATTGACACAATATTAAACGATCCGTTTCCAAGTTACCTGTATCAGACATTAGCTAAATACAACTCTCGATGTCTGACGAGCTGAGATATTATTGGAAGTTGTACCTACCTAATTAATATTGTGAGACGAGATCGGGATTATAACTCCTACTATCAATGATTAGGAATACAATAGTATAAATCGTCTCAATAACAGAAGTGATAATCCTCTCCTAACTAGAAGTCATCTGGTATGCATTGCCTTCTCTCTCCCTCACGTGAAACCGAGTAGAGTGAGAGGTAGATACATACTGGTGGATACATACGTAGAGTGAGAGGTAGATACATACTGGTAGACGTCATGCTCATCCCAGCCAAACTACTCACATTTCGGGGATAAAAATTGGGATACAGGGGGTCTGTAGGGTGCTGAATCCAATTATGAGGTCACAATGACGGCCCATGTCCATTCCTCATTGCAGCCATTAATGTCCAAGTGGTAGCAAAGGGGGGTCCGTGGGTCCACTTCCTGCGTGGCGTGGAGCGCCGTTTTTTATAACATTGGTATGTATCTAGCCAGCGCAAGAATGACTTCGTCATTGATAATCTATTTATTTAAATTGTGTGTCATTCCAGACGACATCTGGAACTGGGATCAATCTGGAAAACATACGAAAAATTCCATAATGTCGATAATATCAAAAGAAAGGATGAATCCGCTGGCAAGCATTTTTAAGCATCCTTGTAGGTCAAATTTCGGAAACTCAAAGTTTTGAGGTTTTTGGTCAAAATAACTAATGACATAGTATAATATTAAATACTAAACTAAATAAATCAACTTAATACTAAATATTTTTATATATTCAGAATCAGCGCAAAATTTCCATGAATTAACCCACCAAAAATCCAAAATGTACACAGTTCATTTTATAGATCAAAAATCGGTCGAATTGATTATTTGAAAATTCTATACCTAACTCATGCTCTATGACTGGAACTTTTTTAAAGGGTCATATCTGCCCATTTTCTAGCTTCAAAGTGAATTATAGGTATATTGAAGTAAATTAGCGTTAGGTGACAGAAGTACTCAGAGCAATATGACGTTCGAACATGAAGACGACAATCTGAAGATATCTTCCCACCTAGTACATAATAATATTTCTTTATATTTATGTAAGTATGCCGTGAAGATGAGACCCTCCATTTTTGACGTGTTACTGATTTTTGTGGATCCTCGAAGTAAGTATAGATGGAACAGAGATTTTTCATCAGTCTGTCCCTCCTACTTATCCCATTTAATATTGTATTCGGCGGGAACTTTTTATCACTTTCACCCAAGAAGAAAGTTGAGACAAAAATGAGAAAAAAACGGAAGGAGGAAAAAGGGAGTGCCTTAATGGAAAAAAGTAAACATCGTGTTTTATGGGGTCGGACTTTTGGGGTTGGAGGAATTACTTTTGTAGACAGATGACGGTGAAAAACCACGAAAGCCGATCAATCAATAGAATTCTCTTTGTTCATTGAAAGGGGGAGAAAAATATCGTGTCTACATGATGTTGGAAGGTCACGGGTTGAAGGCGGGAGCCAATTGAAACAACAAAGAAATATTTTGGAGCCCATATCATCGTATAACACGAACGAAATCGAGTGGAAGCACTCTCCATATTCCTGACAACAAACTCCCATTCAAAGTAACTTGTAGCGTTCACCATTATGGTGCTTCATTCGTTTTTCTCCTTTTGATGGATTTCTTTTCGGCCCCTATATTGATTTCAATCAATAAGGTCGGACCGATGTGTTACCAACGTAATTTTGACGAGTTCCTGTGTGGAGTGAATATGTTTTTGTTGGCGTGATGTCCGCTGATGTCTCCACGTCCCGCTACGTTGGCACTACTGTTGCAACAGACCACAAGCGGTCACGACGCCATCTTCCGTTCGCCTTCTCCGATTCTGTCGGGAAGACCGATTAGTCTTCGTAGACATCCACGCCCGCCTGTGCATTTTATATTGCTTCCGAGTCTACCAAGGTAGCGGAAGCATTGTTTTCACTTTTTGGTGATGAACAATTTTTTACTTCCAAAATCTTAATTTCAACTCGCGTTTTACGTTTTAGACCTTCCTGAACAATTTTGGTTTCGCGTCTGTCTGTCCGGGAGTCCTTGCAACACGCGTAACTTCCACAATTTCCATCCGATTTTGATGAAATTTTCAGGGATTGCGTGGGTTAGGTCATAGATGGTCCCCTATGAAATTCATTACCAGCTGACCAACAATACCCAGGGCGCATGCGCAAACGTGAAGCTCTCATAACTTCGACAATTTTCATCTGATTTTGATGGAATTTTCAGGGATTGTGCAGGTAGTAATCCTTTTGAAGATTTTTTTATATATATATTATGGATATAAAATCATGTTATGGATACAAGGAAGCTATGTGCCACATACAACTTGGCTGGAGTTTTTTTTTTTTGTGTATTCCAAATCCATCGAATTTATTCAGCTTTTTATTGCTTATCTATTTTCGTGCTCGTGATCGACTGCCTAGTTCATTTCTATCAGACGAATGGATAGATTGAACGTTACAATTGAGTAACAAATAGATAGGCAAATGTATCCACCCCTTTTCTATTGTTCTATTGAAATTCCGAAAGTTCCGGGCCTATTCATAAGAGTCCGAGAGTTCATTCTAGTTTTGTAAATCTTCTTATGCTTTCTACCAAGACTCCTCATCGCGAGCATTGTCTGATGGTCAGAATTACCCCAGCAACAACTTAATAACTAATTAAGTTCAATAAAAATCCGAAAAAGTGTAGAGGACCACCCACCTATGTAAATGACCACCATGATTGTCAGGGTATTGTTTTACGCTGAATCAAGTGGTTGTAATTTCTTCGATTTTCGCAATACTACCTCGAAACCCTACTGCCGGTGAAAAATGATTGAAGGGCGACAAAAAACAACGGTTTTCACGTTTTGCGCGTATTTGCGAAATCAAAAATTTGAGTGACGGGTTATTTCCGAATCTACAATAAAACATCGATATTTTCAATTGGAAAAACAAATTCAGTGCACTTTGCAATATACGGAATAAATAATTAAAAATGCCGTTAAAAGGGGCATTCTACCTTTTAAATAAAGTAAAATAAGGAGGTGCTAAGTAGGTATCTAATAGCTGGGATACCTTGTATATTTAAGCAGGGTTCAGACGGGATTATCTTTATTATTCATTTTCCCCATTTGACGAATCATTCTCTTCACAGACGACACTTTCGTTCTGAGTAAGTGAAAAATATTGAAGACGTGTTTGTCATCCAGAAATTAAGTTTCATGAAAGCTAGGTATATTGTTTCTGAATGGTTTACTAGTAAAGCCTTTGCTGTGAAAAATGATACAAAACTCATATTATGATGGCATTCCGCAAATGAGAGAATCATCATCATCAGTGAGGCATGTGGAAATGAGAGCATTATCATCATTGAGTTCAAACTTACATTAGTACAAAACACACAGAAATCCAACCATCTCAACTGGATTTGAGGCCCAAAGGTATCCTGCAAATGGTGCGAGTAAAGGTAAAGACGTCTTCGGTCCTCAAATTAATGCTATGATACAGCCCTGAACTCGGGTTAGGTATGATATCAAAGAGATTGTGGTGTACTCAATCCTCAAGCTTAGAATTAGACTTAATACAATGTGCTAAGATACATGTAGTTCGTTGAAGCTGACATCGTCTTAATGATGTTTTCAGAACATGCCATAATATACTATTTATTATGAAGTGTTTTCACTCGGAGATGGAACCTTTGAGTATTCAACTCCTATTAACTGAGTAGGTAAGGGTATATATACTGACACGTTTGTTTATGTTCAACTCGGGTAGGTAATTGACGGAGCAATTCACATTCAGGCGGTGAGGAGGCGAGTGTAAGCGGCGGGTGAGGCGTTTGATCTAGTCAAGTACAAATTCCACGAAAATACATCTCTTAACCTAAGCAGCCAGCATAGGCAATGAACAGGCTTTTGTGCATTAATCAAATGGCATAATTAAGATCTCGAGGGATGAGGCTGCGGGACAAATAGCATTCGAGAGGATCTTGACGCTCTCTTGATGTGGTGATATGCTTGACGTAACGTATCTGTTTCGCCCATCATGAGCAGAACTCAGTTCGGTTACATGCATCTGTGACCCTTGGCAGTAGTTACCCGTGGCAGTGGGTTAGTTAACTTGATAACACCAATAAAAATGGTCAATCTGATTGTATTCTATCAACCTGTATTTATTATTATTACGCTACCTACAGTCTACATCGGTTTGTGTATCGAACGGCTCCACCAATCCCCATGAGGTTTGTTGCCAAATGATTTGAGCACGTGTTCTTGGCCAGGTTATAAGCTAGCAGATGTCAAAAACCCTGATCCTTAATCGTGGAATCGGCGTTCCTTTAGTGACGTTAATTGAGTAGATACTATTTATTGTCAAGCATAATAAATTAAGCAATAAATTGATAGTACTTAAGTTACAATAACATGTTGTACGGTTTGAACGTTGGTGTCAGCTAGTACTGGGATTTGATTTTCTGGTGGGTTTTTTTTTTTAGAATAATTACACCACTATTCCTGGTTTGCTTGAATGGGCTACGGTTGAGGTAGATAATAGTTATGAATATTATTTAAAGGAAACAACAATTAACGTTACTTACGTTGTTAATTTCTGAGTTACAAGTTTGGAGAGGAAATTGACCTTTATGTTTGTAAGTAAGTAGTTATTCTCTGAGAGAGGAAGACCCTCAATTTCGGTTTCCTTACGAGGGTTGAACTGAAAGAAAGTCGGAATGGAATTAGGACGATCTGAGGAACCATGAAGTAGCAACATCCTCCCCGGAACTGGGGCTTTACGTGAACGTTATCTTGTATTCCAGTCCGGAAAATACAACCACCTTTTTCCCTTACCATCATCTGGCCGACTCCGGTCCTTCTCTCTTCGAGGAGATGTTGTTGCTGTTTATAGCCGAAGATTATCCAACCCTCCTTACTTCCATGGGCTAAGAGCCCCTATAATAGAACGCCCGTTCGGTCCCTATGGATAGAATCTCAACATGGCTTTCTGAATGGAAATAATACGATTTAGGTATCCAATGTCAATATGCTGTCCTTTACCTTTTTATCTCCGCCCGATTTATTAAAATTCCGGTTTACTTGGGTAGTAGGTACTTCAGACAATAGTGGGCTGTGTGCAAGCTGCAATTTCCAAGTAAAGGGTCCCATAATTTTTGACCTGAAAACCTCTTTGTCGGAACAAACAGAGTCGTCGTTGTATTTCATGATGTATTATTTTTTCATTTCTTGGGCTTCAGCGAAAAACCGCTTAAACTTAAGTCGGAATTCATCAACTTTACAGAAGAGAAGAGCATTTTGTTTTTTGTTTTTGTTTTGAATGATCTTGAGCTAACTAGGTTATAAAGAGGTGATAATGGATGGAGTGGACCCCTAGAGAGGTTGGCTATGGTTACACGAATGGAAGCAATGTGATATACAAACATAAATATGTGGCAATAAATTAATAATATATTAATTTTCCATTATTATTTCTTTGTTAAGACATCTTATCAGAATTAGGAATTAGTTGACGATAGAAATATCAGTATTTCTATCCAATCTCAATTTCTGCTTCCTCACTAAGTATACTTACTGATAGAGAAAAGCTTGATGAAGCTTGATGTTCGAGCGGAATTGGCCTTCAAAATAAAAATTTGTAGGGGGAAAATTCTTTCATGGAGTTTTGTTGTGACTGCTGAATAAATAAATTCTACCTATTTAACAGTTAGGAGAGAAGCAGCCAGTCCGTCTTCTGTTAGCTGGTCGGAACAAAGTTTGATCCTCTAACTTCGTCTCTCGGTACCTCACAAAACAATATCGCTCACTTAGCGTTAGTTATTGCCTCGACGAGGATGAACGGTATTACAAGTTATTAAGAAGGTTTATGGAATAACACCAAGGAAAGACACTCGACACGGTTATTAAAGAACAGGTAACTATACTCCTCTCGTATAATATTGCTTTGCACTCCCAATTTTGCGACCTACCTATAAAATAATTAAGGTGGCCCCACTCAATTTTTTCCACATTGGTCAATTTCGTATCGTCACACGTTACTGAGATAACATAATTTATTGAAAATCCGTGTTAAACTTTCGTACGTTCAACCTACAACAAAGAATACATAAAAAAGTACCTAATGATGAATATGAGAAGGTAATTTTTCAATTTGGTCTGACGATGCTTTAGAAATACGACTCATCATATAGGTAGGTACATCACTTATCATAATTATTTAATCGATTAGTTATTTCTAGCAACCAGGGAATGAGTAGTGACTGACTATGAGTAGCACGGATGGGGTAAGTATTCCCCAAAAAAATCACCGCTCTGCGCGTGCAGTCAAACACAGCCAGAACGACCAATTATAGCGTATGGAGGAAACGGGTGTACGACATCCTCAACAGCCTAAAACCAAGCAAGGAAATTGCCCATCATTGTGCAAAAAAACTTCACGGGCACCGGCGAAGCCGGTCGAAGCACAAACCGTGTCAAACTAACCGACCAAGCTTAATGATTATAAGAAGATCATCAACAAATTAGACTAGGTACTTTTACGAGCTTGAATGTTACACGTGTTGGAACAAGAAGTGATGGATGATTTCGATAATCTTTTCATAATGGAATTTAATTCACTTTGTTAAGTCCCATCACGTTGGAAAGTGCATCGTTGACCTCACCCGAATCTATAAATATGTAGTGCAAGATGACAGTAGGGGTCATGACTGAGTGGTTGGGGGAATCCCCAGGTTCCGTTACGTATCTCTAAGAAGTTGCCCTAAAGTGGACCTTGCTCCCAAAGTGGACCCCTAGCTTAAATGTTACCTATTGGTATAGGTGCTGCAACCAAGCGTCAAAGTCGCCAATTATTACTTCAGGAGTAGGGGTAATAGAAGGTAATTAATAAACCGACAACCCCGACTTTTTTTTTTTTTTTCAATTTGCTTCTCAGCATGTATAACAAAAAATGCATTTATAATGAAATACAGAAATACACAAGTTTTTGAGATGCAGATTTATAGTTTTTCAAGCCTGAATTCTATCTTCCACCTACCTACATTATAGAAGAAATTCTTCCCTCAGACCTATTACGAGTAGAATTATCCATTCATGACCCAGTTACAATTTCGAAATCATTCCTCAACGCTCTACTTCTTCGCTTTTTTGTTGAATGAGTAAAAATATATCGCAGAAGTTGGATCGGGAATAAAAGTGCCAGACCATTTGAGAGTAAACAACCTCCACAATCATTTTGTGTATTCTGCCAAATTGTGAGTGAAAACAGAGACAATAAACGGAAAACACCCCGTAAAATGTTATTTTATTTAGTCAATAATAAGTTCTGATGAAATGAAACATAAAGGATATTATTTTACGGCAATATCAACAAAGAATAATAAACCACTGAAATAACTTCACGGTCTTCAAGAACCTAATATGACCGTCAAGCCTTCGTGAGAAGAGGGATCACCAGGGATTGACTTTATTGCACAGAAAATGCGAACGCAATAAAAGAGAGCCGCTTCTTTTCAACCTCTTTCAATGTCTCCTCGTCTCGCACTTCCTCCAACGGCCGACTCGTGTTCCACGGTCGACCCTCCCAGCAGTTCTTTCCATAGCAAGAACTCGTTATTGGGCCCCCAAGATAAACATTCATTTCTCCGATGACCCATTTCAACTCCACGGTGTTCAGGATTACATCTCGGCTAGTGTTATCATCTCGAAAGATCATTTCCTCACTTCATCTGTGTCACGAACAAATAACGAAAGTACCTATAAAACCTCCATTGCATCCGGACGTCAGAGTCTTTTGTTTTAGCGTGGAGTACGCTTCTACCAGGACCTATCAGGCAAAAAACGATCCAAGATACCAACCCGAAAAACGGTGCAAATTATCACACAACGGTTTATTATTATTATTTTCTGTATAGATCGCCCATCTACAAAGATCCTATTGACATAAAATACCCACCTACCGCGAGGTTCACAATCATCTCTTGGCGACAATGAGTAGGTACCTTCTTGTAATTATTATTATCGGAGAGTTGTATAATTCATTCTTGATGAAATCCAGTAACTAAGGAAGCTTCTGAAAGTAAACAACAAACTTGGTTCGGTGGAATCGAAAGAAAGTAGCATTTTTGAACTGCTGATATTTGAACGGAGATTTTGTCTACTCGGGGATAATTGCGATTCACACTCGTGTTTACAGGGGAGCCAACGGTTGGTCCTAAAACGCTCCGCATGGTCTCATTCGACGCTAAAAATTGTGTTCCTATTTGAATAGATGGAAAAAATATACCTTCCTATTTGAATTTTTCGAGCTAGGGCGTTTTGAAAATGTCATCCCCTATTTTCTAACCCTTAGAGAAGACTGACGGTAACGCTAAGCTTCGCGTGGCACAACTAGACCCCGAATGGGGCCGGTATACCAAATTTCATTCATTTTGGCCCATGGTAACTAAGGAAAGTGCTGTACGCGGCGTACGGCGCACAGTGGGGCAAAACGGTCATTTTCCGGCAAAAACTAAGCTTCGCTCCAAATGTATAGGAAATTTTGCGCTGATTCCGAATATACCCTATGTTCCTATGCCTAAAATAGCGAATTAACTGCGTAAACATAAAAAAAAAACCTAGAAAATTCACGTTTCTGACCATTGGAACCTCCCAAAATTATTTTGACAAAGAAAAGTTAAAGACCTGAGACTTCTGCGTCGAATCAGACCAATGCCAGATCACCAACACAGTAACCATGATTCTTGGTTATTTTTAAAAGTTTTCCTTTTCCTGTCGTGAACACGGAAAAAGTCGAGAAAACAGAAATCTTTGAAAAATCACCAACAATTATGGGTACTTAGTTGGTGAGTCAGCCTCAGGTCTTCAACTTTCCTTCCATACAAAAATGATTCTGGGCATTTACAATGGTCAAAAACGTGAATTTTGTTTTTCGTGCTCGATTCCAAAGGTTCATTATCGAAAATAATAAACCAAAAACGACCCTAAAAAAGCGACCTGATGATTTTCACTTACAACCAAACCGTTGCTTTGGAAATGTATCTTCGCCATTTTTCATCGTACAAAAATCGTTCACCACCCATTGGAAACCTTTCGATTTATCTGAAAAATCCACATATCTTAAGCTGCTAATTTCCCCGACCATACACTCCTGACAAGCGCTGGTATGTTCTAAAAAGAAAAAAAACACTCACATTTGGTTCAGAGTTCGTTAGGTGCCTATTAAAACCAAATGAAGCATGCGAGCGGCAAGGGCATGCAAATGTTGGAGAGGGAAAAGCGTGTTCCACGTTCCTCCAGTGTTTGGCCGCTGCCTCAAGGTGGCAGAAAGGGGGGGTCCGGGGGTCCACCACCGGCGAGGCGCGGTGTTTCATTTTAACTTTTGGTTGTGAACAAAAATGTATAGAGTTTTAGTGGTTGATACCAATTCATAGAGCACTGATACAATTATTTCGGTGTTGGACTAGGGCGTCGATGTCACGTTAATAGTAATATTGTACAATGGTCTCCATGGTACAATGGTACACATAGTCTCCATGTAAATCCTTTCCTAAATTGAATCCTGTATCTTGCATTTTTAAAAATAGGGTAAAAAAACGCGTTTTTCGAGGTTTTTAGTGGAAAATACCGTCTGCACATAACAACACAGGTGTATTCGGAATCAGCACAAAATTTCCTACATAGGCTCATAAAATTTTTAATTGAAAATTCGCTAATGTTCTCATTGAATGGATAGCAACAAAAGCTGAAAGACTCAGTGTTTTGCGGTTAGTCGTCACTCCTCCAGCGGTATTCTTTAGTTGCGAGAACTGTACAACTGTTGAATAGTACAGTTGCATCATCAATCTGATTTTCATTAAGAAACGAAGCGTCAACCATAGCTAAAAAAATAAAAATGTTCCTAAACTCTCTATTACCCACTTCAGTGATTCTCAAGACCGACTATGACGTAATGGTATAGGACTCAGTTGCTGGAGATCTTATATACACATATATGTGACTGACATAGGCCAGGTATTGATTCTACAGATCATTTCCAACAAAAAGTGTCTCATAGAGTTCCCCCCTTATTTCTTGAGTTTTTTTTCAATTTTAAGATTTTGTTTTTTCTTTCGACCTTTTATCACTAAAACAGCCATGACTCCCTTAATTTACGATGGAAAATAAAAAAACCATTGGATAGAGCGTTAAATATCCTATCTCTTCAAGGGGGAAACCAAAGTTTTTTCATTAGACGAAATGGTTGAAAAATGAACTTGAAGAGGAAAATTTGTCAAATCGTGGAAACCTCCACTTTTTTTCAATCGCCCATAATTCCTTGTCATCTAGCATGTGATTTTTTGCCTGTAGTTGGGCCAAAATTTTTTAGCTTTCATTTCCAACAGTGTTAATGCAACAAAAAAAAAACTTGGGTTTTCCAAGGAAATCGGGTGTTGACAACCTGACCATGAACGGAGGAGTTAGTATTGTTATCCAGGTAATTTTTCACGCTGAATCGAATGGTGACACTCCCAATTCATTATGACCGATAGAAAATTAATTTTTGTTACAAATAGTGAATTTCTGGACATAGGTACCATCATAAATATCCAACTCATGTTTTAGTAATCTTTGTGTGTTGATTGCATTTTTCCAAATAATTATTGCGCAGATTTACCTCAATAGGGAACTTGCATGGGTAGGAATTTTGCATTTTTAACCTCGAAATCTGATTCAGTGCCATTCAAAACCCAGTGGTAACAATTTTCAACTTGAAATCATGGTTGGTTTCCTCAGAAAATGGGTTGAAAGGGAGCGAGGGGCGTCATTCAGGTTCTAACTAAAATGGATTTTGCTTGGTTCGTAAACCTGTCAATTCCATGACCAATCTTTAGCTGTTACATGAGTTCTTGCACGTTCATAGCATTTTTCGCGTCATGGGTAATAATTAATAATGTAGGGGACCTATTTCAAGACCTACCACTTTTCACTTAAAATCTCACGAGGCCTGTCTCATCCAGTCCCTCTCATCATCCTGTCTTATCAAGGACGGCGTACATCCCACTTTACCCACCAAAACCTATATCACTTAATATTTTCCTGAGTTGGCTGGCAACGTCAAATAAACGTGAATTCCAGTGTAGGGGCCGTAGGCAAATCGAAGGTTCCTCAATATTCGCCGAAGAAGCGAAGATGATCGATTATCGATAAAAATGTATCTACGTCATAATGGAACACAAGAAGATGCAAAATATTTTCGTTCAGAGTAAATATATTCATAATACAAGGGGAATATTCAAGTCAATGAGACGCGTCCTATCTTCGGTACGGGTTTTTCAGGAGTATAGAAGCATTCTGTCATGCACCCCTCGGAATGAATATGCCTGATATCAGCGGGATGGGATCATGGATGATCCAGAACGTAGAAAATAAGACCAGAGAAACTGGGGCAGAGTGGTGTGGGGCGAAGGTTATCAGTGGAGATCGTTTCGCTGAGAGATGAATATAAAATAACCGCGCACCCCCCCCCCCCCTCCCCCCTCCCCAACCATCGTGGTCTCACCTGCCTTCTGAATATGAATACAATGTTGGAGGGGTCGCGGACAGGGCTCCGCCCTGGTGGTCCCTGATCTTGACAGGGGTCCGGACTGTTGGTGTAGCAGATAAACTCTTCAACCCCAGACATCGGAAAACTCTTATCGCAATGTGGAATAAGCCAGAGTTTTAATGATCTATCACTCCTCTGGGTATATACAGATGAGAGATTAAAATGCAATATTCATGATGTATTATCACGAGGCATGCACTTTTTTCAGAACTAACTTTTAATTTGTTTTAATACTAATCGCAGTAAGTCTACATGGTAGTATAATATATTACAGCAGTCAGTGGGTTCACTAGTGGTTCATTACACATAAAAATGGTTCAAATCAAATGCAAATGTTTAAACTAAGAAAAACCCACGTGATGTCCTCCATCAAACTTGATCAGACTTAGCAAAAGCAAAAATGTTTTGAAAATATTCCTAAACGTGAGCGAGTATCATTATCATCTGTGGTTTGAATATTTAAGTAAGTTGTTAAGGTTAAATTCCTTCAAGTAGGTCAATAAATTGTTGAAATCATAAACGTTCATTCAGCATTCGGAATAGAGGAAGATTAGACTGTTCGAGTCAGGTAACTTCTACGAGTATATGTATTATCGCATGAAAGGTAAAGTCGAGACCCTCGTGAGAACTGATGGGTGGGCTTATGGTGATAAATGGGACGTGTTCAAGATCTGAATGCCAGTCAATTCCAGGCTTAGGGCACATACTGCCTACGCTCCCCTTTCGACAAACTGCTATGTCCCAAGAAAACCGCCGTATATATCGCCGGTTGAATGAAGGAAAGCTCTGCCTTCTCTTTTTCCCCAAATTCGGAGAAAACTCCTACATAATTTTATTCATTGCTGATGGAATCATTCTGTTCCCTCCCGTTCTGTTTGGATGGGTTCGAGACAATCTCACATAGGAGTCTGGTGAATTAAGGATGGAAACCTTCTCACTGGTGAATTTCAGGATGGAAACCTTGCTTTCGAGTTGTGAGGCACCACATTTCCCGCTGAAAGGTTGCAAAACACGAAAGCCCGAGTAGGTATAAGCTGGCAACTGGCCCGGACAGTACATCAACGCCCTCCTGCACTTGAAACTCCCCAATTGAATCAAAACACTATTAAAGCCAAATCGGAAATGTGAACAATGACCAGGGTTACTTTGTGTAACGGCTCAGTGAGAAGCAATTTAGAACATACCTAATTAATCATTCGAAAAATTCGAGATGCATAAAAATGGAGAATATTCGTGATTTCAAAAAAATCAATGTAAATATTTATGTGAAACATGCCAACCAGAATTTCGCAGTCACAATGAGATATACGTACATTACTATGAAAATTAACTATTTTAACTGCATTTGAGGGTGTATGAAGGTGGAAGAAGCCCTACGGTCCGCCTGTTGGGGTATAGCAAATGGAATTGCGATGTCTACCAGCATCGATAAACATCGATACATACTTTCGATGGCTCATCGATAGACTAGCAAAACCCTGGTTTGAGTAATTTTGAAAAATTTCACTTCTGATTGATTAGTTTTGATTAGCTAGACAGTCGAAACATCAGATAGTCGGCCCACTCAAATTCGAATATTGTGGCAAATTAGACATATACTTATGGGGACATGGATGGGGGAGCATCGAAAAAGACTTTCGAATACGAGTTCAATAACAGAGTAACCCTCCTCTACCATGATTTTAGGCTCTGCCTCTTATTTACTTCCTTCGAATGCTCTCATTGGCTGATGGTGATGTATCATCTCATCTTCATTTCTAAACACTCTGCCCAGTAGTGCTAAACTCCGTTAAAAAGGGATTAGGGATAGTTTTTGAATCCACATTTTTCTAAAAGAAGAAACGCCAAAACTCAGCAAATTCAGCAAGCAGGTCCCAGCAAATCAAAATGGGAAATTCGGCATGCAGGGTCCCATTTAGATATGACCTCAAAAAGGGTGATTCGACGATGTTTGTTACTGTTAATTGAAAACATTGACTCAACAACAAGGCATAATTTCTTCGTGACATTTGAATCTCAATAAGAACCCTGATATAAATTCGAAACATTTCCAAGGGTGCATAACAAAGTGTTAGTCCTTCGAAGGGAGGCGGTGGAATAAGGAAAACGCTGTCACCAAACGCTCCAGTTGGGAAGCGAGGATTCAAATCTACAACCCGTCCCACTTATCACGATAATCCAACTCATCAGTTACCTCAGAATGTAATTCAACTTCCCTCATCCGGCAATATATAACGCGAGTTGCGCCTTCCTCAAGCAATTTCATCTTTCCAAAAGGAAATTGACCTGAATCAGTCAACTTGATTCGATATCGTGGAGGTTAAGCAAAAAAAGGACAAGACATCTTTACTCACTTCTTTAAAATGCAGTTGCACAAATTATTCGATATTTAGATAATATAGGTACGCAGATTTTGTTCAATCATTTTCCAAATTAGCAGTAACTCTCCCTTTTTTAAGCAAATTCGTTTTATTTTTATATGAAATGATGATTTTAAATGAATTTGTTATGCATTTTTTAATCAATAATGCTATATTATATCCTGCATCCTCGTTGAGTTTTGAAATGGGTCTCTATTTTGAATGCACCGCAGTGTACATCCACGTTCGATTGTGGAAAGGGACAATGATATTCAGTATGGAGGGACGTGTAGTTCGACAAAGTAGGTAGTACTGATAATTATTAAATTTTCATAAATACTTAATTATCAAATTTTCGAAGGAATGAAAGCTTTATAAAATCGAAGTGAGCAGTTGGCGACTAAGGTAACTACTTCAAGTAGGTTCTTGGACGAGAGCTTCGACTGGTTCGTCTCTGCGTTGTTGACTATAATATCCCTTATTATATTTATCTATTTATTTATTTATTT
>JAEMON010000002.1:34028689-34041016 GCA_030264115.1 Lygus lineolaris
CAGACACAATTCTTTTTCTGATCAAGTTAGTTCTATTGTAAAATTTGTTGATTTCGTTTTTCGTTGAAAATATTCAACTTTTGCATTCGTTATGACAATACAAAATCATTTTTCAGGTTGAAGGCCTGGCGAATTCAGAGCTTCCTGTCGTGTTTTTGCTTGTGTGATGTCAGTTAGGTTCTGGCGAGCTGGTAGCTTTTTTTTCAAGAAAGAAAGAAAATTTATTAGCTTTTACATGTAGGCCTCAAGGGCCCTCTTGGTATGTAAGGAATTATTAACAAACATTTTAAACAGCTGAGATTTTCAATCGTGTTACCCCACTTTTAGAAACAACTAAAATAATATAATATATTATTCTTTTCATGCTCCTAATCTTATTTCCAGGTCCAAATAACAAGAAACGGGCAACCAAAGAGAACGTTTCAGAAACATGCAAATTCCCCATAATTTTAATTGTTATATTTCTGATTTTCCCGTGAATTTGCTGTGATTTTTAATCATCAGAATTGGGAGGGTTCATTTTTCAGTAGATGGCAAAAAGTACTGGTGTTCAACCGCTGGCTCAATATGAAAGATCAGAGTATGAAGCTCATTGAATGAAGCAATGTTTCGTAACAAACATAGGGTTGTTCCACCATCAATATTAAACCTGATTTCGCCTCAAAGCCCATAGATCATTCGATTATCATGTGACCTACTTGAGGTGATTTTTCATTTGAAAATTCTATCGAAATAATTTTCTCCTGATGTCCCAATCTTCAATCGAAATACTTCTCTAAAACATCTTAATATTTATAAATTCAGACATAGTAATTGAGCAAAGGAATAGAACTTGATAAATTGATATGGCTTTGTTAACTAATATTGGTATATCCTTGAGTGAATCTCAACTAAAAAACCTACCACAACATAAAATTGAATACCAGCTTACCTACCTACGTATGGTAGTAGACGTTTATTAATACACTACTACTACCTACGTATGGTGCATTGACTAATAAAGAAACTATCGATGCACAGTCAAGAGATGATGAAAATAACTTCAAAGTCGAAATAACGGCTGCTAAACTTGATAATAATGTATACCTAATAATAATACCAATATACCTACTATTTTTTGTTAATTTTTAGAATTCAATCTTCATTCCATTTACCTTTATTATTATTATTATCACGCTAGTTTGAATATCTCCGTTACAGCCATAAAACGAACCCTATTATAAATATACTCAAGAGACCGGATAGAAAACTGAGCGAGCGAAAAAAATATGGGAGTGATCAAGTTTTGATAGCGTTCCAAAGGGGATGCCCAGCACTTCGAGCTATGGAATGGCCCAACGGTTCAATGAGTCTTGACACCCACTTCAGTTAAGTCGAACCATAAAAGGTTGATGGCAGACGACCCCAATAGATATTCCCACTGCTTCCCACCTCTTGTCAAGCTTGATTTGATTTTCTCTAGCGGGCTAAAACCCCTTCATACGTTAAACCATATGCACGGCTCTCTTTTAATTCAATTTTCCGAACCTCATTTTGCGCCCTTTTACGCTCCTTCCTAGGTTAAAGCACGAAATCTCATGCGTCAAAGACACATTCGACTGAGCAGCCATTATTGGTTTATATTGATTAGCCAGAATTCTGGAAGGGAGCTGATCTTTTCCTTCACGTTCGAAAGGGAGCTCTTTGAGGGGAGACTCCGGATATCGAGCAGTTGGGGTGACATCCCCCTGCAACGTGAGTGCTAATCTTGTGGGAGACGGATGACGAAATATTTTATCATTCCTGGGAGATAATATTGATTAGTAATGTCGAGAATTTTGCAGCTGTCTGTGGCCAAAAAGGTCGTCCCATGATTCATACATCATCAGTTGCTGAATTTTGTTACCTAACCAGAGATAATATTGATTAGTAGGTACTGTCAAGGATTTTGCAGCTGTCTGTGCCCAAAAAAAGGTGGTCCCATGATTCCCATCATCAATCGCTGAACTTTGTTACCCAACCAGAGATAATATTGATTAGTACTGTCAAGGATTTTGCAGCTGCTTGAGGCCAAAAAGGTGGTCCCATGATTGTCACGTCATCGGTCGATGAACTTTGTTACCTAACCAGAGCTCGCCGAGCTGACCGACAATTTATGGAATCGGTACGTTTCCTAACATTTTTCATTGTACACAATGAAGAGGTACGTAACCAGTTTGTAATGGGATTCTCTAAAAGTGTAATGGGAGTATTGGACGAGAAATTTCGTTGATGATGCTCATGCTTTGCAGGCTACCAAGATGGCCCTAACAACATCTATAAACTGATTTCTGTGGGCGACAATTGGTGAAAAGGAAAACCTCCGGAAGAGAACCTGCTCAGCAAATCCCAGGACTGTGGATAATAAAGAAAAAAAATAAGATGCCAAAGATCATTATTGTAACCAGGGCATGGGCGTCCTTCCATCAAAACGGTGACTCCATCAATTCGCAAGAAGTACATGGAGACCGTTTCGGAGATTCGAAAACACTCAGATGGTGTGAATTTGAAACGGAATTTGACGGGAATTTGAATGAAGAACCATTCGTCAACTAGTTAATTATTCCATTTCCCCTCTCTTTATGAATAATAGTCTGTAATAAAAATAACAGATGGGTGGTGATAATAGTCTGTTTGGCCAGTTCATTTTCCAAAATATACTCATATGATTCAATTTGTAGGTAAGATTCTACCATGAGTACACCAGTGATATGAATGACAAAGTAAAGATAGCAGCCACGATTTTCGGTGTGTATTATACCACGTTTGCGCAAAGAAAATTTGTACCTAGGCCGGAACACACACATCACCATTTTTAGGAGCTTAAAACCAATTTCATCGTTGTAACTCATAATTTTCACCTGGTGTGACTGAAGAATAAGTAGGTACAGGCCTGAACATTGGAAGCAAACCTGCAGCTTTTGAAAAGGGCCACGTTGAATACTCCAATTAGAAATTGCGGACTGGCCTCCTTGTTACGCACGGCCATCACGTTTGCGGTCCTTCAGGCTCACGTCCAGAGATGGTCGGCCACGGGAGTCACGTCCGTCCGAGGTTTAAGGGGCAGTGAACTTCAAGCTGTGGTAGCCGCATCTCAGGGGACCGAACGTAAGTGAGGGGGTTAACTCCAGGTGGGAAGGATGGAACAGTCCCAGCCGTTCTACGTCCCTTCCTTTTTTTGGGGATGGGGATGAAGAATTCGACTATACAAAAGGATTCTTTGCTCAATCCCAGCCATTTTTTGTCGGCTCGCAAAACGATTTCGGTCTTCAATGGGTCGCCCATTTCTCCTGTTCCTCCCGGTTTTTCATTCCGTACATTCAGGGTCTTCTCGTGTAAAGAATATGATTGTAAGAAGTAACAGAATAACAGTGGTTTCCAATATATAAATTAGATAGGGTTGGTTTTCGACTGGCTTTAATATCTTCAGTTAATTTCATAAAAAATCAAAAATACTCTGCTAAGTGGAAATGCCACAATATAATCTTCCGCGCGTCTTTGAAAATTTGAAATCAGAAATTGCAAGTTCAAAACTCTTGATCGTATTTATGTTTGTCACCAAAATGTCAACATAAATTTGGAAAACAATTGTGTAAGTTCAAAACTCTTGCATGTCTTGACGTTTAACAGTTTAAACAAAATGTCAACTTAATCGCGAACGAAATTTACGTTAGCGCATGCGTAGAGCGTACCGTTGATTCATTCATGAATAGAATAGAATAGAAACGATTTTATTTAACCTTCCATAATACATTACAATGAGAAATAAATACAAAAATCTCACCCAGTAGCCAAAGGCTGTTCTGGGGGGTGGCAATTTACATTCATAAAAATTCTTAAATTAACGTAGTTCTCAATGTAATTGTAGGTAAATTAAAAATAAATTCTGATCATTAACTCTCCTAACATTAATTTAGTCCCTGCTTTTTTTCTGTCCTGATTTATTTATTCAGTTTACAGTTTTCCAGTTTTTAAAATTAAAGAAAAAAAAGAACTCAACCTTTACAATCTTGTGTGTGGTACACGCTCAATTTTTCAATAGTTGAACTCACGGATCAATGACCATCGGTATGTCCAACTTTTCCTGCAGTAACTCGCCAGGTCACTGTAACACTTATTGTCGCAGAGCATTGCTCGGCACTCCTCTGGTGACATCCTCGTACTGCCAAACCATTTTTTCCCGAGCTCCGCCAGGATTGGGCATGTTGCAAGGAAATGCAAAACGTCCTCGTTTTCTTTGAGGTTGCACAAAGAACATAACAGTTGCTGCCCAGAACGCCATCTCACGCAGTTTAGGTACATAGGTCCCGTTCTTGCCTTGAAACACCACCGTAATACACTCATAAGGGTTCAGATACTCAGGCAGAGCCACAGTATTACGCTGCACCAAATAATAGTGGCTGTCCAGGCTGAGAGTGAGGCCCTCCCTACCCATCCATCCCTCTCCGCCGTCCTCAGCCTCTCCTGCAGGTCCACAAAACTCCGTTTCAAGGTTGGAACATCCTGACTCCAGTCCCACCGACCTCCCATTTGCCCAGCCAACTCTTTTGCTATTAGCTTTGTAAGTCTTGGATTAGGCTGCTTCAAAACCTTCTGAATGAATACAGCGTGGAGGCCTAGGGACCTGAGGAACATGGAACTCCTACCCGTTTCCACCAACATAATGCAGTGCGGGGCGTTTGCGGGAAGGCCGAAAACTCTTCTCAGAAAGAAAAACTGGCACTGCTCCACCCCCTCATACCTCCTATATATGGCCACAGACTTGTCCCGCGTACAATACAGTCACACTTGCCGTAGCATCGAAGACCTTATACTTTGCTTCCAGAGGTACCTTATTGTTGGAATAGAAAGATCCCCAAAGCGCTGACACAGAATGGATTGCTGCAGGTCCCTTATCCCTGAAGTGGTGTTCCGTCGACAGGCCACTAGACCTTGTGACCCCCAGGTACTTATAGGTCTTTACAACTGTCACAGGTTCCCACCTCATCAACCACCTCTCATTTTTCGCTGGCCATCCGCCATTCCTGAACACAACACTTGATTCATTCATGATGAAATTCATATGGGACCATAAAGGGGCCCTACCCACATAATCCCTGACGATTTGAACAAAATCTGAAGAAAACCCTGGATGATATGGCTGCAACAAGGAAATGCGAACAGACAGACGGACCGAGAGACATACACGGAACCGAATTTGTTCAGGAACCTCTGAAACGTACCTACCTAAGATGCGAGTGGAAATTTCTATTTTGGAAGACATTATTTTGTCGATCCTCAGTGTGAAAACAAAGCTTACGCTATCTTTGGTAGACTCGGGAGCGAAACAACATCTCGATTGATCGTTAAATTGATATAATGTCCTTGTGCCAATCAATCACTTTGCTAACAATCAATTGTTGTCGGGGTTCGGAGATGCCCAGGATCAGATTTTAGTTTGAGTTGTAACTGTTACTCAAAACGTCCAACAATAAAACAACATGATAAAAACCCAACAACAACATGAAAGTGCGAATTAGTTCACAATGCGGTCACTTGAGAGCGCAGATTATCTACTCGGATCGTTCTTACATCGAGTAATGTTGTTATGAGACGATGCCCAATGTACCCCGTTGCGAGAAAGAGATGGACAATTTACCCCGGCGTTAGTGGACGTAAGAAACACGTACACGTACACGTAGTGGACGTACACAGATAAGAAACAAGTAGCGGTAATCGTTGGAGGACGATCGACCCCCCTAACGCTCCTGAGTCAATATGACTATTTTCCTCAAGCAGCCCAAACATTTTAGCGAATTTTCGAAGAAAATGAAGCTATTGCAATATATATATATTTATTTACATATGTGTCACTCCAGACAATATCTGCCCGTGGGATCGGGATAAAGAATCCAAAAAAATTTTAAAATGTCAAAGATATCAAAAGTAAGGCTGAGTTCGTTACGGCCGGAATTTTTGGAGTACTCCAAGGGGTCAAATTTTGAAAATTTAGTTTCAAAAATCGCTAAAAAACGTGTTTTTTTTAGGTTTTTGGTGTGAAATACCATCCTAAACATAGGAACATTATATTGGGAATCAGTGTGAAATTTCCTATAAGAATCACCCACAAAATCGGTTAAAACTATTCTTTGAAAATTCGCTCAGCAACTCATGCTGCATGAATGGAACTTTCTGGTGTGAAATACCATCCTAGACATAGGAACATGATAATATATGGTAATTCGGAATCAGCGTGAAATTTTCTATAAGAATCACCCACATAATCGGTTAAAATTATTCTTTGAAAATTCGGTCACTAACTCATGCTGCATGAATGGAACTTTTTCTGTTTGTAGATGCACTTCTCTCAATGCAAAAAGAAATTTATGCAAAAAATTACTAAATACAAAAAAATACAGAAAAAACTAATACACTAATACTAATACAAATTTTTTTTATGAATAGGAAAGTTTTTAAATTTTCAAATTATGCATTGCATGTTTACTGTGTGCCATGTTTTCACTATTTATTAATTATACCAAATTATAGTATAAATCATAGTTTCACTTGTTTATTCCTCGAAACGGATCATATCGGGGAACGGGGGTCGAATGACCACAGGGTGTACATGAGGACGGATTGCGACGGGGGTCAACTGACCATCGGGTGTACATGGGAACGTTTGGCAAAGGGGGTCGATCGTCCAACACTTGACGGACGGGGGTACAATGGCAAACTCCCGTTGTTATGTTACCACAATGGGTGAGCAGGGTGAGATGAATTTAACCCCTCAGTTTTTTTTTTTATATCACTCAAGTGTCAAAATGACAATTCTAATTAACACATCATCCATATACTCATCAAATATTTTGGATGCTGAATGGATGAATATTGTTCATACTTTGAATCGTGTAACCAACAGCTTCATTGAGTTAAAATAATTAAAAGTGATTTTTTTACTAATAGAGTATTGTAACTCTAAGGGTCTAACTATATAACCGTAACCTTCGGACAGAGTTCATTAACTTCAGAAGATTGCGTTACTCCATTAAAACTCTAAACAGCCTTCATTCCCCACTTCACCTCTTCTTTGTTACGGCGAACGAACACTATCCCAATTTTCCTCCTCTACACCACTTGTTCCTAACTTATATGGAAACCTTTTTATAGGAAACCATCGAACCCTTATTTACATAAAAATCCGCGCAAAATGGGAGGGAGGAGCATCTCCATTGGCTTAAAACTACCAACACCTTCCTGTATATAAATTGACTAATAATGCACCCATTCTCTCCCTTCCCCTTCCCCACCAGTCTATCCAAGACTTTAAAAAGCCTAACTTCATCATCGAGTTTTACGACGGAGCCATTCAGCCCAACATGGTGGTATACAAGCACTTTTCTGGAAGTTATGATGCCGTTCGGCGACCACAAGTACTTTGTGGGATCATGCTTGCTTGTTCGGCTCACTACTATAGAACCTAACTACTATCCTTGAAATTCGAGTCTTCCCTGGGATTCTAACCCCATACCTACATGTAGGTATATTATATTTATGCTACCATTGACGCTATCAGTCTGTATGTTAGTATGTCCTTCATAAGGTTCAAGCGGCTACACTGATTCCGATGTGGTCTACTGCAAGTTCTTAGCCAGATGGAAAACTAAAGTAAACGTCATAATATATCTCTTCCAACCAGAAATCGCCCATGCTGTGATTGAGTAAACACTTCCGTACTTCCCACAGTATCTGGGGAAAATAATAATTATTGCGATATTTTCATTTGTGAACTAGAAAACTTCGAAAAATCACCAAAAATCATGACTCAACGATGTTGATGAGCTAGAGTGGGGTCTCATTCGACGAATGATGTTTCAGGTGTTTAACTTCTCTCCTATATAAGAATAATTTAGGTCGTTCCCAATGGTAAAATAAAAGAAAACTTAAAATAGAATCGCTAAAAGGTCCCACATGAGCGGAAAAGGGTCTTGAAATTTTATGTCAAGCAAGGAGAAGAAATACTTGCATACGAGTCTGCAACACATTGGGACATTTTATGTCAATATTAATAATGTTCCCAGTTTCCCATTCGACCGAATTTGTTTGGATGCAGTGTTATTTCAATGAGCTCCATATTCGACTCAGCTGATCTAGGAGCTCCATTTTCGACTCAGCTGATCTGAGAGCTCCATTTTCGACTCAGCTGATCTGAGAGCTCCATTTTCGACTCAGCTGATCTGGGAGCTCCATTTTCGACTCAGCTGATCTTTGAGCTCCATTTTCGACTCAGCTGATCTGGGAGCTCAGTTTTGTGGTAGAGGAAGTAGTTTGGTGGTAAGGCAAGTAGTTTGGAGGTAAGAGAAGTAGTTACTTTCCTTTACTCGGTTTTTCGAGTTATGTGCCAGAGTAAAGACATAAAATGTCAAAACGTTCACGTTCTATGTTCTTTTAATTAATGATGTTGCAGATGATTAGCTATTTCAGGTATAGGAACATGGAGTGTTCGGATCAGCGTAAAATTTCCTACAAATATAAATAACAAAAATAAATAAATAACATAATAATACAAATAACATAAATAACAAATAATAAAATTTCCTTTCGACGCGAAGCTCAATTTCTGACTCCACTGTATACGGCCCACCACTCAGTCCGCTCAGTCGTGATACAAATAATCGTAAAATAGTAATCTATATTGACAATTTTCTGAGGGTTCCCGAGTAGATAACTTGGATACTACGTTAGGAATCCGTCATAAAATACAAAAGGAAATATAATTTGAACTACGTGATTTCGTGCAGGCAAGATGATTCATAACTTACTGGGCTTCGACCCTTCGAGGTGAATGACGCTGAATTTTAGATGCACAACCAAAAGGACACTACAAGCCGAATTTCATCAATTTTGGTTTAGTAGTTTCAGACATATAGGTACAAGGATGTTTTTTTTACGTGGGATCGAAATACCTAAGTAGATAATTTCTGAGATTTTTAGAAAGTTCATGTTACAAAAAATACGTAGGTACTTCAATCTTCAGTGAAATTGATTTAAAAAATAGTGAAAATATCAAATTCAATTTTCAGATTCTATGAAGGGAGGTTATTTCTGAAGTTTAAAATTTAGCAGATAATGTAATGAATCTTTTAGTTGTACATGAGCTTATTTAGAAATACCCTGACAAGTGAACATGGCATTTAGCTTCCTCGCGTCCAAGAACATTAAAACGAAATCAGATGAAAACTGTGGTTATTAGGGCTGTAACAACCACATTTGGTGAATCCCATGGAGCGCATCACCAACCATGATGAAATTCATATGCGACTTCAGGGGTCCGTGGCCGCATTTTACCTAAATATTTGAGCGAAATTGAATGAAAACTGTGTAAGAAGCCTGTTATGTCAACAATGATTGATCGTGTTGATGTTTGTCATCTCAGACAAAATGTTAACACGATTCACGAGTTGTGAACGAATTTTACGTTAGCGCTTGCGTAGAGCGTAAAGTTGATTCAATCATTATGGAATTCTATGGGGCCGCCGCCCTATTCGCATAATCCCTGACAATTTGAACAAAATCGGATGAAAACTCTGGAAGTTATGGCTGTAACAAGGAAATGCAGACAGACAGATCGACAGTCAGATATGGAACAAAATTGTTCAGGAACTCTGAAACGGACTCAGGAGTTCTGAAACAAAAAACGCGAGTGGAAATTTCAATTTTGGAAGAAAATAATTGTTTAAATCCCTTCGGTAAACTCGGAAGAAAAATAGTGCAATTCCTTTTTTTTTTTTTTTTTTTTTTTTTTTTCAACAATGACAGAGTTAAGTACTCACAGCTTGGTCCCAAACTCCCTATTCCCAGCCAGATTGGTATACCTACCTAGTTATGATCAATGAATGAATGAAGAATGGGTAAGTACGAGGTCCGTAGGGTAGGGGATATCCTTGAGTATCCCAATCCACCGCGATGAAAGATAAGAAGAACTGATTAAGTAACTCATAACCCTCACAACAAAAGTTGTTCTTATCAATGAGCAGGGTGCTTAGCATGCTTGTCATGACTCAATCAACAAATACCATTCTATACGAAGGGGTAAGTTGTTGTAGATGATGAAGTGAGTGGGAGACCAAGCCCTTCAGAAGTCAGCCTAATCGGAGTGCGGATTGGATTTAATAGTAAGATAATGAGAGTAAAGGGTCTTTTCAAATTACCGCTGAAAGCCGGAAAAACAGCTACAGAACGCCCTTCCACTCAGGAAGCGGAGAAAATAGGGGTTAAGAGAAATAATTAACTTGGAAGGGCGTAGGAAAGGGGAACGGAAAGATACCCCTATACGGTTCAATCTTAATCGTGGGGAAAGGTGTCAGGATTAGTCCCTGGGGAGCTTGGTGGAGAATGCGTGGCTTGGGCAGGGCACGAGACGTCAGAAGGACTCGAAATCCACTCTGAACCAATCACTGACAATCACTCGGAAGATCTCCCTCTTGGGGAATCAAGAAGCTGTCCCGATAGCCCTAGTGGAGAATTCGGCGAGATCAGAATGGTGTGGGCTTGAGAGAGACAGTACTGAGAGAAGCGAAAACGAATGCTATTCGATGGAGGTGCGCACTGTGCATCGAAAATGGCGAATCAATGTGGGTTGACATAATCAATTTAGCCCGCACTATATTCTATTTCTACCAGCTCTGGGGACAATTCCTAAATAATGATATCGGGTTTTACTCGTATTCAAACAATCCGTGACAAGCTTAGTGTAACTGTTATGGATAGACTTCCTTCGAAAATCGTAGGAAAGCTGAACAATAATTATCTCAACTTATCTCATGTTGGAAAATTCACCATTCACCGTAATTAGTCATTGACTAGAGAACAAACTCCAAACTGAAGTGATCTACAAAACAAGGCACACTAACTCATCAAAATTTTCTTATACTAATGGGGAATGTACACTGATAGGGGGTTTCCACGGTTTATTTTCTTCAAACATTGGACCTTCGGAATTAATTAGGACCTTATAAAAAGGTTCTATAATTATGAGGGGTTGTCATCGATATGCCACCTGCCCCGCCAGCCTGCAGATTAACAAGTGCTACGCAACGCCACCTGTTTCAACAACTCACTTTGTTTTTTCGATGTCCCTGATTTTTCATTATGTTGTAAGGACCCCAACGGGTAGCATACACCCAAGTTTGCAACCCTGGAAAACCTGTGCTAACTTCGTGGTGCTTGAAAAAACTTGAAAATTGTGCTATATTTTTATTTGAAAAAAAA
Organism: Lygus lineolaris; assembly: GCA_030264115.1. NCBI lineage: Eukaryota > Metazoa > Arthropoda > Insecta > Hemiptera > Miridae > Lygus > Lygus lineolaris. The sequence continues at coordinate 34,039,958 of JAEMON010000002.1, forward strand.
AAGAAAAAACCTGAATGAAAGATGTACTCAAAGAAGATGAATATTGTGCTTTCAATTGAGCTCAACCCCAGCTCAGTATGTCTGGTGGTTGTAAAGATACATGTACTAATAAAATATTGGCATTTTCTCAAAAAAATGGAATTTTTTTTTGTATTGGTCATTTTTTAAGTCAAATACCGGCGGAACTACTGGTTCTTGGAGAAGATTGTGGGAGATGAATTTGTAGAGAATTCAACTAGCTTAAATTTGAAATCAAAACGATGCCTCTATGTATCGTAGTTTTCTCGAAAATTCACAAATAAGACAAATTAGAAAACGGATTTTGGGGCAAAATGGTGAGAACGATTTCTGAAGCTACTCATATCAGTTGCTCCCCCAAGAATTACCTAATAAATATCTACTAGATATTACCAAGAAAATTTCCCAAACAAGACCTTTACCAATACCTACGAGTATATTCGTCGGGTGAGAACAGTAGTGACGTAAGTCCAAATTTTGAAAAATTGAGTTAGGGCCGCCAAAAGCCTCCTAAATGAGCCCTCTTTACCGTACAGTAGTGGCGGATTTTTAACTCAACTCTTTCCTCCATTCATGCTACTTACGGCGCCCGGTGCAAGTTGAAAATGGGTCTATGCCAAGTGTGATAGTGGCGAAAGCAGACTTAGTCCAGTTTGGTATTCGGAACGTTTTGTGTAAACTGAGGATAGCAGTGACTCTTTTCGATATAGGCCGTTTTCCATCTCGTCATGAACAAGATTTTGAAAATTGACTAGTGCAAAAGTGACAATTTCCGCTTAAGACACCATTGCACTGAAAGGAGGAAGAATTCCCAGCGGCGTATTTACAGTTCCGCCTATCTTGCATCGAGAACCAACGCCGTCTTCGATACAAAAACGACTCAAGTAGAAATACGCCCCTACAACAGTAAGTAAGTAGCACATTTTTTATTGACGATGGTGGCTTGTTTCATTTTTGGTCACTATTGCATCTTATTTTGTACGAATTATTCGGGATTCGTGTTCATAATTTTTACTTATGCCATTATTGCATACTGCACAA
>JAEMON010000002.1:34042016-34058972 GCA_030264115.1 Lygus lineolaris
TGACAAAACTTCAAACTCAATTTTCTCAAAACCACAATTTTTCGACTTACGCCACTACTGTTCTCACCCGACGATATGTGAATACCTACTTGTTTTTGTCAAAGGGAGCCTTCACAATACGTCGATCCAGTAAGTTTCGTTCCGGTTTGTGGCCAGACTTGACTGTAGAGCAACTTCTTTCCCACTTGAAAACGGTTATTCTATAAGCAGTAACACTACGGTAAGTCTATGTTCAGAGAGGTGGCATACCGTAGAGTTTTCCTTCTCGATATTCGTGAGATGAGATGATTTAGAGCGGTAAATGTTCCCGTACGCATTTTTTTCTACCTTTTATACGAAACAACTGTTTCTATATTTACTGAACACAAGTAACAGCTCTTTGTATCAAACGAATAGCGGAACGGTAGCCGTTTCAGCACAACGAAGATTGCATGGGGAAGTTAATAGGGTGGTCTGAAATATTCACGTGACCATTGAACATGCAGCGATTTGTTGGACAGCTGTGTTTGCTTCTTTCGCTGCCCTGAAAGATCTCGCCTCAACGAGTGTAAACTAACAAATTGCGTGCAATTTGTTCCGCAGGAGTGAAGGTCCGACGTAAAGGGTGACTCCTTTCTCCCCTTGCCAGACTTTTTTTTTTCACTGTACCGTGTCGCCCTCTTTTTTTGAAAAGTTGCCATGGACACGTCATCTTAGCAGCGCCCCTCCCTTCACCCTTGCCAACGGAACTGTGTAACGTCAAGAGGGAGGTTTAATATTCTTCAGATGTTTTCAAATGAGCTGTCGTAAAGTTTGCGGTTCGCAATCCGTAAGAAAGTGATGTTATGCACCCTTTGTTTTGCTTGAGGGTGCAATAATCGTAAGCTTGAGAAATTCTTCATTTCCCGTCGAAAAGCAGGAGGAAGCCGAAGAAAAATGTATCTCAGTTATCGTGGCGTGTAATGACAACGACATGCACATAATGGGCACTTCATAGTTGGACCAATTCGATTTTTTCAAACTATGTTCCTAGGTTTTTGAACGAACTTTTGATATAAGCTAAGAGCATATTACCATTATTGCTTCCTCACTATAAAATACTTCATTCGTGCAAAATGTAGAAAAAATTGCAACTGAAAATCAAAATTTTCACTTGCTTTTGGTTTATTATTTTCAATAACGAATCTTTTGAATCGTGCACGAAAAATCTTTTTTTAACCACCCTCAAAATTTGAGGTTTTGAATTTCAAGATACGTAGAATCCAAAAATCTAATTAAAAAAATCCGTCCGCCCGTCGTACGCGGCACTTTCCTTAGTAACCATGGACCAAAATTAATGAAATTTGGTATACCGGCCCCATTCGGGGTCTAGTTGTGCCGCGAAGCTTGGCGTTACCGTCAGTCTTCTCTAAGGGTTAGAAAATAGGGGATGACATTTTCAAAACGCCCTAGCTCGAAAATTTCAAATAGGAAGGTATATTTTTCCATCGATTTAAAATAGAACACAATTTTTAGCGTCGAATGAGACCTTGCGGAGCGTTTTAGGACCAACCGTTCGCTCCCTGTAAGGACTTGAGGGTTGAACGAAAGAAAGAGCAGAAACACGAGCGTGAATCGCAATTCTTCCCGAGTAGACAAAATCTCCGTTTAATATCAGCTGTTAAAACGCAACTTTCTTTTGATTCCACCGAACCAAGTTTGTTGTTTACTTTCAGAAGCTTCCTTAGTAACTGAATTTCATTAAGAATGAATGATACAACTCTCCGCGACTGCAATAATTTACAAGAAGGTACCTACTCATTGTCGCCAAGAGATGATTGTGAACCTCGCGGTAGGTGGGTATTTTATGTCAGTAGGATCTATGTGGATGGGCGATCTATACAGAAAATGATAAACCGTTGTGTAATAATTTGCAGCGTTTTGCTCTTCGAAGCATAATGAGGAAGTTTGGTTCTGAATGATCAGGAAACAATTTTAGTTTAGATATGCATGCAATTCAGGAGAGACGTCCCTTTAGATGGGAAATTGTCTCGAAACTGAACAGCATTTCTACATCCATGACCAGCAATACTCAACATGTGAGTACATGTGCCACCACCCTCTGGTGTCAGTCTGGCACAAAGACGCATTGTCCGCGTCAAAGAAAAGAGCAAGCAAATCGGTTGAGAATATAAGGCCTGGAGAGCGCAGGAGATTTAGTATAACAATCCGTTTTTCAGGCTCTATCTTCTCCACCACCCTCTAAATATTGCAGAACTAATGCACGCATAGACAGGTTTCCAAGTTGAAAAAAAAGTTCCATTCATGCAGCATGAGTTGGTGAGCGAATTTTCAAAGAATAATTTTAACCGATTTTGTGGATGATTCTTATAGGAAATTTCACGCTGATTCCGAATATACCATATGTTCTTATGTTTAGAATGGTATTTCACACCAGAAACCTCAAAAAACAGGTTTTTAGATATTCTGGCCAACGAACTCATCCTCACTTTTGATATTATTGACATTTCACAATTCTTTTGGATTTTTTATCTCGATCCCACGGGCAGATATCGTCTGGAGTGACACACACACATATATATATAAATATATATACATATGAAAAAGTGTTAAATTTCAGGAATCGTTTTAGAATGGTCTGAAATGGATTTCCATGAAGAAAATAGTCAAAAATGTGCATTACAAAAATTTTGAAGTCATTGCAATAGCTTCATTTTCTTCGAAAATTCGCTAAAAGCAAATTGCCACACTACATAATGTCAAAAAACGGATGTTGACCAATGTCGTTGAAATATCCAGGGATTATGAGGATAGAGGAATTTCACCGCCATCAAACCAATGGAAGATTGCGCGCATGTACAAACATGATGTTCCTGGAACAACAGTTTCAGAAATAAAATTGTTTTACGCGTGTTTGATTCGACAGAAATGAATTAAATTGTCAACAATAATCAGAAATGGGCTGATCTAAATGAAATGAGGAACGGACTGACCTACCAACTTCCTGTTGTTTGTTATGTGACTGAGTAACATCAAACACGATCAGGAATTGAATGGAAAAAGTTTTTCCATCGCGACACTTGTTGCCTCTACCAGATCTCTTTGAAATTTTGTATTTATGGGGAATCTCTTTCGAAATTGAAATCTACAGTTGTTTATGATGCCTATAACTTAGGCGCTTTCAAAATCGGTTGGGGTTTTCTTCCAATTGTTGACCTAGTCTACCTTTTAGATCATTATCGTATTCTAGGATCGAATGAGACCACTCGGAGCATTTAAGGGTGCGTGGACGCCCGGCTCGAGAACGGCCTCAACGATGCCCCGACACAGCTCAAAATCCGTTTTATTAGGTATTGTTCACGTTTGTGATTTCGAAAATTCATCGATTTGCGTATCTTATACAATAATGGTTACATACTTTTTGACGTGAATCACAATTTTAAGTCTATTCCATCCAGAGAAAACTGGAAGAAACTGATGAAAGCCTGGTTTTTCATAGGTTTCTTCTAGTTTTCTCTGGATGGGATAAACTTACAATTATGATTAAAATAGTAAAGTATGTAATTATGACTGTACAACATACGTAAATCGTTTAATTTTCGAAATCACAAACGTTAACAATAATAAAAAGGATTTTGAGATGCGTCGGGGCATCGTTGAGGCCGTTCTCGAGCCGGGCGTCCGAGCACCCTCAACTAGTTTGACCGAGAAAAATACTGTCAATTTATTGTAAATAGCAAAACGGTTTAGAGATACGGAATCTGGTCAAACTGCCATTCGTTTGCGATAGAATGTGACCAATAGAAGCGCTGTAGGACAAACCTTCGCATCTTTTCAATGGTTTAAGGGTTGACACAAAAAAGTAGAGTCTATACACAATCTTCTTTATTCGATTTGCACTGTTTCATAAAACGTGAAGCCTCAAATATTGTGACGGGTCTTCGTTCCATCCTATTCAAAATAATGACTCGTGTTTCGAGAAATGCTTCCTTGTCTGATCCAAATTTCTGCCGTTAAGTAGGTATCTACTTGGGGAGTTTCAAATGTTTAATGTTTAATATGGTGAATAGGCATGAATGAATGAATAGGTCGAATAATATACTTAAAAGAACACATGTACAGGATTTATTCAAGAGAGCAATTCTACTGGACAAACGCACACACCTCCATCATTAATTAGGAGCAACTCTTGAAAGTTACTCCATGATGGCTATCAGCAATTACGAATCAACGGTACCAACTTGCTACGATCACACTCAATGGTCTTGATTCGAAATCGTACATACCTTGACCACCTTCAGCTCCATCACTACTCTTTGCATTTATGACTTCATCATCCTGTTGCAAAGATGTACCTGAAAATAACAGGCTTTGTAACTCAACAGCATATGATGGTTCCCTAACATTATATGGTGCAGGAGTTATTCAAAATGACGCGTTTCTCTTCGTGGGTTTAAAACTGCGTAGAACTGAAATTCATGTTACTGATACGTAGGTAAATCATATTTATGTAGAATCGCGGAATTGACCTACATCATTTTCATTATTTTAACTTGATCACAATGTGGAACAAGGAAAGGCAATTTATGCTACCTTGTTAAAGGGCGCTACACGATCCGGTGGAACCACGAAATCAAATTCCAATTTTCCGGAGGTATGAAAAACATCTTGATACGTTCGTTCAATAACGAGCTCGTTTTATTGGATCGCCCAGCAGTGGTGCAAAAACTTGGAGTGCTTCATAAAGGGCTCAGTGAAGGGTTATACACAACTCCACTCAAATAAGTCGGGAGGGACTCAATCGAGAACATGTTTTCAACGAGATCTTCCAGACTAAAGCTTATCTTTCACCCGTTTAACCTCTGGTTTATATCGATCGAACGTTTGTAACCCCTTCGCTGGGCCTGGTTTACCCTTTCTACACCATTTTCCCCGTGGAAGGGGGTTGAAGTATGAACCAATTAACGGCCCAAATGAAGTTGAATTGATAGCATCAGTTTAGAACATGGCAAGGGGGGTTGGGGGATAGAAAGCGTAGTTGGCCTCCTGGGACTTAACAGCCCCTGGCACAGTGGTCACGGGTTGGCTCGGGCGGTTGTTAGCACGTTGATTTCTGTCAGCCACCGTATTCTGGTTTCATGTTGGTTACCAGAACAATCCCAGAAAGAGGTCGTACAACAGTAGGTAACCTACAGGGAGTGATGGGATGCTAACTCATAAGATTACTCTTAAAGTATGAGTTATTCCGGAACCCTCGGTGGCTAACTTTCATCATTATTCCTCATGACATTTCCTCCAAACTATACTTACTCAAAAAATAAATATATCTGGGTGAACACAATTTTTTAGTGACGATTACTTATTTTGCCTACCTTATATGAAATGCAAAAATAAGTACCTATATTATTTTATTTATTTAATATTTTGATATCAACAATTTATTCAGCCATTGGGGGGTTCACCGCGTCGAGCCTATAGTGAGACCGACCATCACCTGGTAGGTAGGTAGATCGTTGATGTAGGTCGTGAAGCAATGAGGATTTCCAACTGCAGGGCTCAATGAGGGCAATGAGGGATCAACAAACCCAAAGAGTTCTTCTCCTCTGATCCATTTCCGTCGTATCCCTCGGATGCACATAGAAGCAGCTCGCAGTACAGCAAATGAGACCCTGGCCCTTATCCACCCTTTGATGACACCCTGATTCCTATTCCACTTATCTGCCAGTTTTTCTCCAAGGACGTCCATGAAGCTCTTCAATTGTCGTGCGGCTACCCCATATACTGAGCAGACCAGGGGAGTAAATGTGCTGTGGCGCTCCTGACACGCTGCTAGGTACTTCCGCTTTTTCTCTTCCTCTGCTGATGCCAGAACTGATGCAACGGGACTAGAAACATAAGAGGGAGCATCAGTTTCTACGACGCGGACGTCAAACAATGCTTCCCTCTGTGGCTCCCACACCCTGCCTCCTTCCGTCTCTTAATGCCTTCTTTCTTTGCTGCATTCATCTGTATTCAGTGTTTCCCAATGTCGAATGGCACTCCGCAGCGCAAAGATCGATCAATTATGGCCGAGCCCAATTGGGACGTTTCAAAGAGAAGATTTGTTGAGCACACAGGGTCTGACCATGCTAGTCCACCTTTGTTCACCGACAGAGAAAAGAGATTGTACTCTTCTCTTGAAACAGCACATTCCAAGCTGCCCCCCACTACCGCTGGCACAAATTTGTCCCGAATTCCCTCTCTCAGAAGATTGTACTCGTCCTCATTGGCTCGGACTACCCTCTGGACATACTGCCACTGGAACTGTAGTGATTTTACGAATGCGGTGTGTGCATCCTTTGGCTATTCCATGCCTACTACTGACAACCTTTCTACAGTCTGAGCCCACTTCTTGACCTTGTCTGCCACATACTCCTTTCTTGATGTCTCCTGTCCAATGTAGCCACCTAGGAACCTCTGACCCACCACTACCTTAATGCCCGATCCACCGAACACCATGGACGCTTTAGACTGGTCATCTGGATGCACCACTAAATATGACTTTTGGCCTTGAGGGTAGTAGCCATAATTCGGACCATGAGTGATCCATCCCACCAGCTTTTCAAATCATCAAAAGTACCTTGAGCTGAGGAGTCGTCTGCATACCAACACTGTTTCACGTGAATGTTTTGTAGGCTGTCTATGATGGGCAATGTCGAGATTGCATAAAGGAGCATGGCCAATGGGTCCCCCTGTGTCACTCCTTCTCTACTGTACAGATTCTCTCTGCCTCCACGTAACACTAGTTCAGCATGTCCTTTGTAAGTGTTGTATAAGAATCTGGCACAACTTGGCCAATACACTCGTGCGTACCACAGGGCCATCACCCGGTTAACTGAATTGAATGCATTTTTTGCGTCGACCAAAAGAAGTCCCCATTTGGAATGCTGTGTAGCCCTTTCTTGAAACAATGTATTCATGGCGTGAACTGCTCCTTCTATTCCCCCATTCAGTCCTCCACAAAGTTGTCTTTCCATGCAGGCATTCGTGACTTCTTCTCCCCTAGCTTCTGCCATACACTTTCCCAAGATTGGCCGCAAACATTCACCCACCCCTATAGGCCGCACCCACGGACACTTATCTAGAGCAACAAGTCGGCTAACCATCAGTGTGCTTATTGAATTCCACGGAACATGCTCATTGCTCAGCTTGTTAGCAAGAGTTGCGACAGCCACTCGAAGTTTACTACTGAAGCGCCCATGCCTTAATGGGAAATCCACCCATTGGTCTGCCTTCGAACAACTTGGGCCACCACCGCCCTGCAACTTCCTTGCCACGATCTCGACTAGATCAGCAGTTATCTGAACCTGAAGCAAAGGGGGCACTTCTGTGAACCCCTCAGGAAGTTGTAACCAGGTAGGATTTGGAAAAGTAGGTGCCGGGTGTTTTCCCCTCAGGTCATCTAGAACTGTAGTCCCTGAGTCACCAATCACCTTATTGGGGTCCAATACCGTTGAGTTTGCCTCTACTGTCAATTTTCTCATTGCTTCCTTGACTTTTCCTCGTGACATAAGAGTGTGAAACATCTTGGTCCTCTCGCTACTCTCCAAACCACGATTTATCAGTTTTTGTCCAAGGTCAAAGCTTCCTGAACAAGAGAATCGAACCCATCGTCGGCCCAAAGCTGAAGGCGTCTCTGAAGTAGGACTCTTACGTCTTTTGCCTTTTCACCAATCTACTCCGCTGCAGAAGAACAGCTACAAACACTGCTCCCCTCTGGCCAAGGCAGCTATTTCGCTTGCTAGAATTTCGACGAATTAAAGTAATTATTTTATAATTATTAAATATATTATTTTATATTATTAAAATTATTATTAAATTAAAATTGGTATTTTCATTTATTTTTAATTCCTAAATTAGACAATAAATTAATCTTGTATTGGAAAATAACATGTTGATCTGTCTAAAACGTAACTAATATAGCTTTTCTAAGTGGAATTAAAGATTTTTCAAGTCAAATTTAAGGTTTTTCATTTCAAATTTAAGGGTTTCCATGTCGAATATACGGTTTTTCATGTACAATTTTTGGCCATTTCAGAATTAGATATTGAAAACCTCCATTCGATATAGAATACCTTACCTACCACATGAATAATCTTTATTTTGAATCGGAAAATCTGTACATGAGGCCTAAAAACTCACATTTATAATTAAAAAACACAAATCCAATTCTTGTTCACGAAGTTCATGAAGTTTTTTGGTTGGCTCCTTCCGACTTTATGAATAATCGTCAACGGTGTTCCGTTTGCACCGACAGTTGGGTTCTCGGAGGTATTGTAACTGGGCTGATTACCCTCAATATTTTTTTACGGCACTCAATCGCGAATAATGCACAAAAATTTCCTTAATTTACTACGATGATCATGACAAGCTGTATTCTTGAAATATTAGGAACCGTAATACTAGGAATTCACAATATCGAACAAACCCATCAAGAATACGATGGAATTTCGAAGAGATCATACTTTCAACATCAGTGTCTGGGCTCATCTGAATGAACTCCGTATTTATCGAACTGCTCGGTCAAATTCGTAGAACTAACGACTTTACCTCTAGAAGACTTTATAAAAGAGAAAACAACGGTTATTAAGTTATCCGCTGTTCTCATTAATATCAACCTGGAGGAGCTCTAACCGTCATAACAGGTTAGCGTGAATAGGGTCATACATCAAGTTAATTACTTGACCTCAAATCTACGACTGATCGCTTGTCAACAGATCGCTATGTATTACTGCTGCGTGACCAAACTTCGTGATCGAGGGTGGAGATTAGTGCGTGACTACTTTAAAGTGTCGGGTTTGGTAAAATTTAGTCACGTATTTACAGAGAAAAGGTGATAGGCGTTATTGTTTGGTACCACGATGGTTTGTATCGATAAGTTACCAACCACCTACCTCTACTCAGACTCAGCTAAAACTTACCTTCTGACCTTCAGAGGGAGTCGATGGGATACCAACCTCAATTTATAAATCCAAAGTTCACTTTTAATGAGGGAGATTGGTAGGAATGATACCACAGAGTAATGAAGACAACTCAAAATACGAATAGTCTTTACTTTTGAAAAGTCAGATGAGTTTTGGAACCGGCCGAAGAAGGGGTTCCAATGATCTGTTGTCAAAGGTCGGTAGTTGATGACTTATATGTGCGACGGCGGGCGGTCCGTTCGTTCCCTCTGTCACTAACTCATAGAGACCAGTCGCAGACCTGTCCACTGTGTACTCGACCTCTATATTATATATTCATGAATAATATTACTTCCATACATCCATGTATTTTCTTTTGATTTAGTTGGTGTCCTTGTGATTGTTAGAGTGGGGGGAGAAGCCTAACAGATTCTCTTTTCCCAATTATCGTCCCTTCTGATTTCAGCATTTATGCTAAACAGTGCTCTCTTTCATAAAAACTCTTTTTGCCTTTTTCGGCCATTTTGGGAATTAAACCCACGTTTCTTTTTCCAGTTTTCATTTTCCAGTTTATTCAGTTTTTCTTTTGGTATTAAAGCCAGTGTTCATTTGTTCAGTTTTCCTTTTTACAGCCAAGTATCAGGTTTGATTATTTTTCTTATTTTCCATTTTGCAATTTTTCCTAGAGAGAGGAGGCATTTCATTTCTTTGATTTCAATTTTTATTATTACAATTTATTTTCCCATATTTTGGATTTTGTTTTCATTTTTTCCCCCTTTTGGTTTTTACCAATTTTCATTTTGGATTTTAGGTATTTTCATACCTGGTTATTTTCATTTCTTCTGATTTTCATTTTAGGTATTTTAATACCATTTCTTTATTTTATACCTTTTTGGTATTTTTGAGGATTTTTTGTGGTTTGGACAGCCTTAATTGTCCTGGTAGCAGACTCTGCTTAGTACTGCAGATTAGTAATTTTAGAAATTAGAGTTATTAGTCTGTCACGTATGCGGATTTTTTAACCTACAAGAACGCAACTACCTGGGTGTGGTACACAGCTTCCTCGGCTAAAATAACGTGAAAGTGTTTGATGTAGCTTCACAAAATGTCCCTCATTTTAGTGAGAAATTTTTTTTATAGATGGCTGTACTATCGGGGGCAAAATTAATTTCCGTCTTCCTCTGGAACGGACGGGCCGATTTTCATTCTGCAAAGCTTTTCGTGAATGGTATCACCAAACTTAGGTTTGTACATTCAGTTTAATTTTTTTTAAATTGTCATCCATGGTGCGCAATTTTTTTTCTTCTCAAATTGGAACATTTTTTGAAATTTCAGGTATCCATGACATAGAGTTTTGCTAGTAGAATCCAAATCAGTTTAGAGATTCAAAATCGGATCAACAGATCGTCGGCCTATTCGAAATACGAATTACAATAGAGACAAAATTAATGATTACTGCTTCTCTTCCCACCTGTCCCCAATATTCTCCAGCTCATGGTTACTCCTACCAAATGTTTCTGAGCAGGAGAGAAGTCTTGATTTTAATTTTCACTGTACTGCTTCTTTGAAGAACTTTCTTGGATAGAACAGATCACTCCACTCACCTTGATCCTAGTTTTTCGGTATACCACGGATCATACCTTATTTTTTCCCACGATGGGTTGCGACTTTATAGATATTACTGACAGCCACTACCAGTCTCATAGAGTGACCATAAAAGTTCAGTAGGACCTAACCATCCTTCAAATGTTAGCATGACCGGTCAATTAGCTAGTGAGAAATAGTTACCTATTTGAAAGATCTTATTCTTGTGCTTGCGCATATGCCATGAGCGCAGATGCTATTATTTCGACAGCGATGACACCTACGGAAGATCGAATATAATATATATAGATCCCAACCCACACAATATCTCAAAATGCCATTGAAATCGGATGAAACTTGTGGAAGTTATGCGTGTTGCAAGGATTCACGGATAGACAGAAACTGAAGCAAATTCGTTGGAATTGAGGAAGGTATACGAAATGTTAAATGCGAGTATTTAGGTACCTATATAACTATATTTTGATTTTGAAGGGAGAAAATGTTCATCTCGCAAAAAATATTATCACAAGGGGGGCAAATGAGTTGACTCGAAAGCAAAAAACGCTGCGAATTATTACTCAACGATTTATTATTTTCTTTAATAGATAACCCGTCTGTAAAGATCCTATTGGTATAAAAATATAGTAAGTAGGTAGTTAACTAGCGAAATCATGCCACGAGGCGCAAGATAATTAATTATTCCTCGAGTACAATGACAATCTACCTACCTGTAATTATTATTATCCGAGAGTTGTAGGTCCTTCATGACGTATTCAGTAACTAAGGGAGCTTATTAAAGTAGGTAAATAAGGAACTCGATTCGGTGAAGATCAGAAAGAGTGGCATTTGATCAGCTGATCTTTGAACGGGATTCGGCCGACTCGTTGAGATTTGCGATTCACACTCGTGTTTTTTCTCTATTTTGCGTTCAATCCTATAAAGACCTTTTCGGGGGCGAACGGTTGGACCTACAGTGCTTCGCGAGGTTTCGTTCGAGGCTGAAAATTCTGTTCCATCTGAAATCAATGGAATGAATACCTTCCTATTTGAAGTTCTAAAAATTGCAACCCCTAGTTTTTACCTCTTGGAGAAGACTGACAATACAATAAAAGCTTCATGGCTAAGGCTTCTGGGTAATGCCATTTGAAGGAAAAAAAAGAATGACGGTAATGCCAAGTAATCGAAGTAATTTTTCCCACCGAATCGAATGGTAACACTTTCGATTCATTTTGACAGTTACAGTGACAGTTATCGGCTAAGCAACGTCAATAATCGAGGTACATCTGGGCAACAATATTCGAGAACACTCACGTTAGGTAAACCAAAAAATGAATCTGCCTTGCTAGTGACAGAAAAATACACTAATGATCCCAAAAAATAAATTTTTCTTCAGTCAAAATTAATCAGGAGTGTTTCCATTCGTTTAATATACCATAATTTTTGAAGGAGGAAGAGTGGAATCCAAATGTGCCCATGGACCACAAAAGCAGACTGAACCCAAACTTTCGTGAAGTAAAACTCGCATAAATTACTGTAGTCCCTGAAGAGCTCACCATCCAGTGTTGGAACAGAACCATCGATGTTCGTCTGGATTGTAGGTTTGAATATGAATATGAGGATTTCATTAAAATAAAAATCATACTGTGTCCTAAACATGGAAAGGTTCCGTCGGATAAGCTCAACAAAGAGGGGGATAGAAAATGAAACTTACACAGAATGAATTGAAAGGTCGTTCCGGTAAGTAATTTGTTTTCCTACTGAAGCAAATATTTCATCAACGTAATGAAGCCAAATGAACTGACTTTGATGGCGCCACACCGTTCCCTAATTTTTATTGATTTTATTTGATGTTGCCAACCCTCCTATTTGCTGAAGGAGACGTAGTACCAGGGTGAAACCTGAAGGGAGGGTCGTTCTTGACACGGACCATCCCAACCCCTTCGAAAACGTTCCCCCTTTTTGAAAATTCGTCTTTTTGTACAAAGTGATGTATCTGGAGCCTATTGAATATTTTATGTGTGAACGGAGATGTTGGCAGCGTTAGCCCCAACCTCTTTATAACTTGTTAAAAAGATGAAGGGAGCGTTTTCCAAAGGGTAATGGATTCCGTTCAAACTGTATAAATAAATGAAACGCTCAGTACTGAGATACGGATATTCCCTTTCAAGTACTTATTTGCTGAAATGGGTTGAGCGCTCCCACCTCTCCTCTCCCTTGCAATAAGAAACGGATTTAATTAAATGACTTTAGCGTCGCACGTTCAACAAACAACCGGAGCAACATGAGAAGGTTTCCCAATATTGGAATTTTCAGTGTTTCGTTTATTTTGTTTTCTCCTCTTTTAGAGCGTTCCAGACAGACCCTCGTGGTAGCATAAAAACCTTGTAAGGGGAGACCGAATTTCGCTATTTTACGATCAGACGACGGTAAGTTAAAGTCAGATGAAGGTTTATCATCGGCTATACATTGAAATAATGAGGTGTTTTCAGAGAAGTTATAAATTCTTCATCTTGGGTAGAAAAAAAAACATTTAAGTACTTACCAACATGAGAAACGTTCTGTAAACCAGGTAAGGGGCAAAAATGCCGTTCCACTCCTCATGCAACTGTAAGTACCTCCCGATAGAAATGGTAGGCCATCTTCCTTTCTTGAAGTAGGAGGAACAGGTAGTAGCGTACCACATCAATGTGACACATCGATTTGAAATTAATCATATCAATCCATTCACTTTGTTTATACCAATAGCTCTTTGATAATAATTGCTTTTGGTATAGATATCGTAAAATGTAACACACTTTACTGCGTCTCAGAAAGGCTTGCGACAGAAATTGGAATGAAATCTTGATTTCTCTGTTATGCATCGGCGGTATGCAGTCAACTACGTAATAATAAATTTCAGAATAAAGTATTAATATACGACTAAAATTAGAGTGAGATATTTGTGGAGTAAGAATGGGCTACTGGTTGCTCGCTGCAACAACCGTATAGAGGCAGATTGACTGTGGTTCCCTTAGTGCAAGGTGAGGTATTCCGTCCCTGGGGACCAGCCCTATATCGAAACACAACCGTGCATGAATAAATCAAATTGTTTGATTGGAGCACACAATCCGTCTCTCTGTAGGTACTGCGAATATTCTGTGGGTACCTACTTCAATTGTTTCATAATTAAAACCTTTGTTTTCCTGGGTTCAATCGAACCTTGGGCTGAGCGAAGCAACCGTGGCTATACACGATGGTTAGCCAATAATTTTATTGAAGCTCTTGTTTATAATGAACGTTAAAATCTTAGAATTTGACAACTAAACAACAGGAATATCAGGACTACTGTAAAAATGCAATATATTTTACAAAAACATTGTGGCGTCAAAAATGATATCCCACTATCCTCACCTGATTGAAATGATTGAAAAAGAAAATTTTTTCCTCAATAGAATTGTTTTAAAATTAACTAGGATACGTTCAAGTCGATTAGGCCCCCCAAAGTAGGACAATCCAGGCAGCACAGGACGGGGTCGTACGTCCGATCACAAATGCGCTGTGGTTTGTACAAAATCTTACTTTCCACAACGACCTCCAACTACATACTGTCTCAGAAATCCTTGTCTCCTCCTACAAGAACCTGCATGATTCCATGTCACCCCATCCCAATCCTCCAGCTTACACCACCCACAGCCAGTTACGAGGACTGAAGTGGAAGAGACCGCAAGTTTCCTGTTTTGTTTTCCAAGTTGCTAAAACCTTTTTACTTACAATCAGTCATACAAACCCAAAAAACCTTGATTGAAGTCAGTCAATGGACTTTAACCTGCCCCACGCAACATGCTAATTATGTTCTTTTGGAGTAGTCGGCCGAGGGTTGAATAGTTATATAAGACAATGAAGAAGAAGCTTCCTACATCGAGGTTTGGTTTACGTCCTTCTTCCACTCTTGGACATTGTTACACTAAGGTGAAGGATAATGTTCCGCTCATGTCGGCTACAGACATTGTTTATGATATTCCATGTGGAATGTCAGGATGCAAAATCCGGTATGTTGGACAAACCAAAAACCATTTCTCAACTCGAGCTGCCCGCCATAAGCTCGATGTATGAAATGGCAACAGAGAAAAATCTGGGTTGGTCCAGCACAGCATGGAATTCAGGACTTTTTTCAATTTTGGTGGTGCGAGTATCAGGGACCGGGAGGAGTGTTTGGGTCGGAGGTTGATTTCTGAGGCAATACATATTAATATCACAACTAGCAATGTTAATGTTCATAAGGACAGTAAAAACAATTATCCAGACTTAATAACTAAAACTGCTTTCACACCAACTTCCATCCGTGTGTAATCTAATCTAATTGTTGTTCTGTGATCATTCATCCATTCAATGTGCCATCTAGTCTAATTGCTGCTCAGTGATTATTCATTTCCTTCATCCAGTATGTTAACATCACAGTATCCATTTTGCTATCAATGTTGCTTTTTTTAATTTTAAACTGTTAAATTTGTATTGTTTAGTGCTGTAGCATATTGATTTTTGATTCAGAAGAGGTAATACTTTCTTTTATTGCAAATTTGATCTTGTTTAGTTTTTATTTTTGTTTGTGATGAATTTATTCTTGACTGGGTCCTTTATGGTTTGTTGGTATACATTGTATTGTATGCATTGTACTGTTCTGAAACGTCGGCGCATTAAAATAATAATGAAACTTGTTTCATTTTGGGGCCAATACCCGACAATCAAATAGCTTTACATGCTAATTAGGATTTTCATCCTACTATAATCTTATAACGATCACAATTTTGTAATGTTGAATACAACAAAATTGATTTATATTAATTAGGTAGGTAGCTGTTGTTGTAACTAGTTGATCATCAACCAATAATAATCATTTTACTCAAAACCGTAAGAATAGGAGTTTTGTTCCTACTTCCATGCTTACAATTATAATGAAAATAGCCAATTTATTTGAAATAACAAAATTAATAACTACTGTCAACAACTACTCCATGAGGAATGTAAGTACCATTTGCAATATCGTTGTAACTTGCTCCTTAAAAGGAAAATAGAAGGGGGAGGAATCGTGACACACACTGTATTCAATCAAATTGAACCTATTTAGCACGATTCACTTAAAGTGATACTGGTGTTTTCATGTCGGAACATCGCAAGAGGAGA
This sequence comes from Lygus lineolaris, assembly GCA_030264115.1. NCBI lineage: Eukaryota > Metazoa > Arthropoda > Insecta > Hemiptera > Miridae > Lygus > Lygus lineolaris. The sequence goes on from JAEMON010000002.1 coordinate 34,057,682, forward strand.
GTTATAATAAATCATGTAAAAACTGTGAAAGTGAAGGAACGGTGTGGTGTCGCGAAACCCCCACGTTGGTTCAACCATACAGATGTTGCTCTTCACCAATAAACAAGAAATGAATTAATATTTTTTTACTAATACTCACTCATTATAGTGCTTAATAATAGGTTCGCAAAATAGATACCTAATTCCAAGACATTGTTTTTCCAAGAACATGATGTGTCTTTCACTGTCGCAAGGGTCTTCCTCACAAACAGGTAATTCTCCTCTCTTCAGAGCTGTGAAAAAGAGCTATTGTGAATGGGGTGGTGAAGCCATGATTTTGCCTTCCTGAAGGAGGGATGAAACTGAGGATGATTTTAAAACGTACTTTCGCCATCTCTTATACACCGGGGAGCACTTAAGGCAGCGACTCTCGGCGCAGGATGCGGCACTCTCAGCTTTTGTAAATATTCCTTTTAACCTACCATTACCCTGCCTCAACCAGTACGGAAGAGGGGGAACGGAACATAACCAGGGAAGTGGTCTTGGGAGAGCGTGTAGGATCGTCATAGTAGAGAGTAAGTATAATCAAGAGACGGGAGGACTCTTTAGGGCCACTCGAGAGGGCCGTGTGTAACGAGGCGGGTCCTGTCCCAATAAGAACCGCTTCCACGGCTTCATCCTGCAGCAAACACGACTCGGTTTTCCCTTTCAAACTTCTGACCCCCTCGAAAGTTCAAGCGTTTGCGATCCACCCCTTGACGAAGTCTGTATCATTGCCTTGCAACTTCCTCTCCGAAATGTCAATTAATATGATTGTAAAACTAATGCAAAGTACCTCCGTAAGTAATATAATCGATGCGTGCGTGGAGTGATCAACACATCACCGCAGTTCAACAGTATTGCCCTATCGAGTCATGACCAGGGATGGGATTTTCCTGTCATAATATATTATATTCCTGAAGGAGTTTTCAAAAGATTCAAAGGTATTTATCCGTTTCTCACAAAGCTGGTTTCAAAAATAAATATTTTATTTCGCATATTTAATGCATATTTTAGAGTTTGTTGCATATTCTGGACTCCAGTGAATATAAATGCATTTTTCAGGATTTACGGCCCAAAACATGGTGGTAAATAAAGAACAATTTAAAAAGAAGAGAAGTTGAGAAATGTTTCTCAAAATTCAAAAAATCCTGGAAGAAGAACGGCAGATGGTCGTTGTCACCAATTTTTTTCATTTGGTAACCGAAGCCAGAATGCAAGAGTCGTCAATATTGACATTGATTTGACGATTTGTGACGTTTTTAGCGAATTT
>JAEMON010000002.1:34097010-34108453 GCA_030264115.1 Lygus lineolaris
GGGGGGGGACATAGAGTGTCCTCCGAGGGTGGTAAAACCTCGGTGAGGGTCTTCGATTGGGGGAATCTGTCTTTCCACGCCAAGCTACAAGGTTTGCTGTAAACTGAGTCTCAAAAGAGCGTTTGAAGCAAACTTGTCAGTTTAAATTACCAACAAGAATCAGTTTACTTGAGGTTTTGGTGGGTTATTTAAGTATTGAGCTCATCTGATAAGCAGGACAACCACGAGATATCCACACTCTTCCGGACTTGTGACACGGTTCCTTCTTGACTAACTTAATAATTAACCTGTAGTCAAGAATACCATTGGTAACAACGTTGGACTCTCCTCAGAGGGGTCCGACATGTCTGTTCTATCCTGAATCATGAGATCAGTCCTATCGGTTCATAACAAATTACGCGGACGTGAGGTGAGGTCGGACAAGAGCACGGTTCGGGCATCTGAGCGAATTCGTTAATCTTTTTTTAGGCAAGGTACTTCAATGTTAATAATTATTATTCTTTCATTAAGAATTATTCTTTTTTACTTCTGTTAGATTGGTTATTCATTTACCTCTGATACAATTTTCAGCTGTTTAGGAGCATAAGAAGTTACTTGAAGAATTTTGTTTTGAAATCACACCTCCGTTGATCTCTGATTCGAAGTTTGAGGTAGGTGATTTACAACTAGAGACGAGATAGATACCTATGCTAAAATTCGAGCCCGTAATATGCATTTATTCATGCGTTTTTTAAGGCCATTATATTCTTCAATATATATTCTTTCTATGCCAATATATTCTTTTCGAGGCAAAACAAGTTCTCTTTTAGTGAATTTTCGTCACTATGTGAATTCTGTCACTAGAATCTCGTATCTTATGTTAGCAAATTTGTCACAGTTTATACACATTGTGTAAAAACTAAATCCATCAACTCTATTAGAGACTACATACCTACGAGTAACATACCCATGATTAGGACCCAGACCCTGGGTCGAAACGTCGGGAATAAAATAATCACTCCAAGTCTAGTTTGGTCATTCAACCACCCTGTCCTGTACATTTATTTATATATTTGTATATGTGTCACTCCAGACGATATCTGACCGAGGAATCGAGATAAAAAATCCAAAAAAAATTCAAGACGACACAAGACACGACGTGAAAAGAAATTGACCAGAGACACACGTACACATCACACATCACACAGACTGACAAACGTAAACGGAGGGAAATTAGGAAGGTGTGAAACTCCAAAAATACTGATCTCATCTTATGAAGTTTTAATGGATCGGGCAGTTGACGCCTATGAATTTCATCGCCATCGGACCATTAGTATTGTGTGAAAATTTCAAATTTGAAGGGAAAATGTCAGGACAAACATAGGGCTCCCCTAACTTCGGTAGCGAGGAAGCAAACCTTACCTAATACCATAGTACTTGGGTCAAGTAGAAATTTCGTATATGAATAGGCACAATTGATATTTAGAATGGTTGGTAAAACAATAATGCATGTCAATGAAAAGGCAGTACGTACATACCTATTTATTATTATGTTCCAAGAAGCCAGGAACTTACGCGTTTCAAGAGAAACACAAAATTCTTTATACCGTCAAAAGAGGAATCCAAGGACGGTTCACATAACATGATTATTCCATCAGTACAATCTGCACCGTCAGAACATAATAAGTAACTCAGAGAAATGTAGTACCGGGAATTGCGAGCTACTTACAGAAAAGCTGAGATCAAAGTCTCCAACATTTTTTCTCTTTTGGAAGCAAAAATGTCTTTTACTGAGATTTGGCGTTACAAGGGTTTATTTGTTTAGGTTTCGCGTTACATGTGGTACGAATCTGATGGTTCCACGAAAAGGGAAAGAAAAACATGGAAATATTTGGGAAGGGAATGGGGTTTTTTACTTCCAGTTTTTTATTCGAACAGTTCTAAGTGCCTGATATCTAAATAATTTGATGGTATCAGGTTGGGGATTCCAGTAACGTTATCATCCCCCAAGTAAGAATAGAATGAACGGTTTTGGTGATCAAGAAAGGGTTTCACTCCGGTTTTTGTGTGAACTGGAACGAATTACTCACGCGAAATCTCGTGGAGTCAATTGAATCCCAACTTTTGCTTGTGAGCTAACACTATAAACACGTACGTAGGTACTTCTATTAAATTAAAATAATAGTTTATACATAATTATATGTCACCAGAACAATGGAAATTCGGATGAGATGTTAGGAATACACCTGCGTTACCAGCGTACCTCAGCGCTTACGGACGGGAAATGATGCTATGTATTTCTTACTCACAGTCAGACATCGTATTATACTAGTCAGATATCGTGCTTGACAACCAACAAACGATCGAGAAACCAGAACTGCTTGAATCATAGAAATTGTACTAGTATCTTTAAAATGTTTACAAAACGTTATATTCGCCGAATTTCAACACGTCCGAAATTCACATGAAATTGTCGTCGTTTTCGTCAAAAATCCCTGATTTCTATATTTTTGGGCTTCTCCAATTTCATGTTAACGTCGATGAACAGACCCGAATTTCCTTAACCCCATGAAATATACTTTAAGAAAAGGAACAGGTTTCTAAAAACTGAAAAACTGTTTGAAATCGATGGAAAAATGTACCTTCTTATTTGGAGTTTTCAAGATGGAATGTTTCGAAAATTTCATCCCCAAGTTCCTACCCCTAATATAATACTGACAGTAACGCCAAGCTTCGAGGAACAACTATAAATAAGTAACCCAAATGGGGCTCGAACACCAAAAATTGCATCAATCCCCATGGTAACTGAGGAAAGTGCCGCGGACGGCAGACGGATTCTTATCAATTTTATTAATAAGATTTCTAAGGTTCATTATGGAGAACAATAAACCAAAAAAAAAAAAAAAAGACCGGAGTACCCCATTACAAGTACGATGCCATTTCAATGTAAAACGGTCTAACAGAAAATATTATTATGTAATATTTTCTGTTGGACCGTTATAATATTATATAACGGTCCCCCAATAAACAACAACAGAAAATATTCAGAGTATAAATTTGTTTAATAAAAAAAAAATAATAATAATAATAAATCTCGCCGAAGTAAAATATTTCTCAATGTGTCAATAACTGGACCCCATACCAGAAGATACATACTTCTATATACTTCATTCTCCTACACCAATTTTAGGTCACTGGCTATTCCAATATCACTCGAACATCTCGTAGCCGAGCACGGTATAGACTGGTGCTTGATAATAAATATCTTGTTCGATATCAAAGAGAAATATAGGTCGCAGTGGTCTGAAATAGAAAGTTTCTAAATACCGCTCTTGTATAAGATCCGTTCCTTTCAAAAGAATACCAATGCGTATACCCTGTTCAATGAGTACACCAGGATCGGCTGGTCAACCGTTCAAAGGCACCTGAAAGAAGACGCCACGGTATAGGTAATATGCCTTTGCCGTGTCCTGTCCTTCGTACCATTCCACTGGAACTCGGGTTCCACTGCCTCCGTTAGGAAAGACACGGAAAGAGGCGACCCAGGTGTTCGACTGAGAGGAAAATAGAATTTCTTTCCCTGCGTAGGGACGGGGACATGATTCTCTTTCATGCCCGAATGGCTTCCACCCTCATCCTCCTTTTTCAACAAGGAGATAAAATCTACAAAATTATGTTCCTCGAGGCGAAAAGACCGGGTCGTTATTAAAGGAAAGACAACTCTCGTTTTTTCAGGGTGTGACATCCAATAAAAGGGGCAAAGGAGATAACATCTCTTTGAGTGAAATTAGTATTTATTTTACTTACTGATATTGTGATAATATTGTTGTCTCTTCGCGTTATTTCTATTTCCGAATGTAAGTCAATTTTCTTTTATATTTATGTTTTTCTTAGTGCTTCGTCAAGACGATACTGCTCTAAACGGGTTGGAAATTGGCAGCAATACAAATATACCCGAATAAATATACCTATCTATCACTCAAGAGTCTTACGAGGTTTTGCTCCTTAGCCCTCTTGCCAGCCTGAGCAGCGACCACGAACTTAAAGACCGCCCTACTACCTTCAACTAAGCTGCGCAGCAGCTTGAATGTAAAGCTCGCCCACTTAACCATTCTCTGCTAACTTCTACTGTACTTTATTATCATAAAGAGGGGGAAAATGGGGTGATAAGTATATAGCCATATATGTAGCCTACCTACCAACTAAAATAGCACGAACGTAAATAGATCTTGATTGTGTATGTGTATCGAGTAGAATGATTATAACGATGTCATCACATACTAACCTACTCGTATCTGCACTTTCTGCCGAACATGAGTTGTTGGGTGTTTAAAATTAAAACTTTGTCCTGTCATTTCGTCCAGTCGTTCGAATTTCGGCGGAAAAAGATTACTTTTGCCCTCTAGAAGTGTGAAAGAAAACTTCGTTGTTGCGACGAAATAGACTGTAGAATTAAGTTACTTAAAACGTCGTATCGTAGAACAAAATAAATACGAATAGATACAAGGTTGTCCTAGGTTTCGGAATGACAACCGACGTCTGCGAGTAAGTCCTGGTGATATTTTTCATTTTGCTTCGTAGCACAAACAGCTTTAGAAAGTGGCTAAGACCTTCCAGTTGTGTCATCTCATTACTCGTATCTTCGAGTCTACTAGAAATTTCAGTTTTTTAGCTCACCTGTAAAATTCGCCAAAATAGAGATGAGAGGTTTTCATATTATGAAGCCATGGATAAGTACGTTTTTTTGATCATCTGATGAAACTATCATCTAATAATGGTTCTGGAACTTTGAGAAGTGTCTGATGTGTTATCTTGTCATTTCTTAGAGTTAAGTCATTAGTTAGGATGGGGATTCTGAGAGAAAATGTTAATGGAATTGGTGATTGGAAATATTCGTTGTTAATTATCAGGGAAATTTCTATTGAGTGTCCATGAGGCAACCATACTACTTATTATTAGCAAAGATACTAATTATTATCACCGCGGTAGTTACGTAATGGAATTCGTTTGTGTGGAAACCTATTGTTATTCAGCTGCGGATCAGCAATATGGAATGCTGATCCTACAGCAGCATTATCATCAGACCTTTATAATGGTACCGCCTACCACGGAACAACATCCTACTCCATAGGTGATTTTGACAGGTCTTCATAAGAGATTTCACGATACGGTATTGTCTGACTCATCCCAGCTACGTAGTGAGACCGTTGGCTCACAGGTTCCGTTGACTCCTACCCTCTTGAGATGATAACCATCAGTAATATAATTTCACGTTTATGTCCCGAGGGGTAACGGGAGCTAACCGACAATTTGAAAGCCTAGCTTATCTCCCTAGCCCTCCCACCGTGTAATTTGCAACCTGCCCTAATCATGCCTGCGCTGGCATCTACTCAATTGTCTCAGTAATGTTAAGTGCCGAAGTTGGGGAGAAAATTTGAATTTCGAATTAGTTGTTCGTGATGAACTGTAATGTGTAGGACGTGGCGGTTGGTTTTGTGAGTCTCTGCCTAATGTGGATATATCTTTATATAATGACCAAAAATACAACAAACAATACAGCAACAATATTTATGAAAGTCTGTTGGATGTCGTTTTACATAATCATATACCACGTTCCCAAATGTCGGCATGTACGTGTCTTATCTCTGGGGGTCAAATATTTCAACTAAAAAAGCTCAATTTAGCCAGAACTTTTATTATGGTTTCCGTGTATACCAACTACCACTTTTTTGCTGTGTTCGTATAACTTCCTTGAGTTTACAGATACAGTTAACAAAAAACACACCTCCCTCAGCTGCTCAGATGCTCTTATTCAGCACCTACGAGCGGAGAGCCGAGGTTCCTCTGGTGCTTAGCCTTGAAAAGTATCTTCGTATTTCGGTGGGTCTTCTTCTGGAGAGATGTTCAACCTATTTGGAAAAATGAAGAAAACCTGAAATCCCTCGACACCCACATTCTGTCTCTGAAAAGAGCCAGTGGCCGAGGGCTGGCCTACTGTGTGTGTGGAAAATGTGCTGGGTATGACAACTTTGATCCCTGGCCACAGGCTCGGGAACGAGCCAGTACAGAACTCGGTTTGTGGTTATGGTGGAATGCCCAGTTGGTGACGATAGTGTCTTACTTGATGAGATGGATTCTCAGCCAGGACGCTACAGTTGCCGGGAAGACAAGCTGTTGGCACCTCGAAGGTACACTTGAAGGGATTTCCAGAACATCTGAGAAGCGCCACGATGTTCCGGTGTTCTTGCGTTGTTGGTGATAAGTTCGATGTAACGGTTCTTGACTAAGGAAGTACCGAGACTCCACCCGATCCCTGGGGTTTTCCCTCTTCGGATAGGAGACATCATTTCGTTGGCAGGACCAATCAAAGGTCGTCCACTAAGATCGTTGGCGGAAGAGGGGCCCTTCTAGATTCTTGAGGTCTTCAGGTTCTCGGAGACTTGTGTTTTATTTTTTATTATATTACCTCCCTCCTTTTCTCGAGTTTATTTGAATTTTCTGATGAGGTCAAAGTGGCGGATTTTCGATCGCCACACGTAATGTGAAGGAAGGAGGTTGTTATGTGAGTTACCCTCTAATACGAGAGTAGTTCACTTAGCATCCAACTCCGTGCATTTCGATGATGATGATGGCTTCGATAAGTACAAACTCGAGTTTAATTCATAGTACAAAGATACTGTAATCCTACTCGAGTTTGTCAATACTTCCCTGTAGGGTTCCTGAATCATTTCGGATGGTTTAAATCGTAATGAGTACAGAAGAAAATACAATAAAAAACTAGTTTTCTTGGAAATCCCTTATCTCTTGTTCTTTTTTTGGAAGTGTTAGAATCAATCAATAGTGTGGAGCGTTTTTCGTATTATGTACCTTTAATGTGTGTGTTTTACGTTGGTATCTGTATGCAAAGTATGTATCCAGTAGGAAGTTCGTGGCAAGAGCCAGTGAGTGAAGCACTGAAGTATCCGGCTTATGTACAACAATCTTATTTACTTAAGGTAATGAGGAAGCAATACAAATTGGGTAGCAGTATCTTCACAGAAATCAATATTGTTATGCACCTACTATCCTAACGATTAAATTCCCAGTAAAGGCACGTATTCTTAGTTCAGTGATTGCCCAATATGAATCAGTGATTGTTACTTACTCACTTATTCCGAACACTGCATTAAGAAAATTGGGATGTAACTTAAGTCATAGATTTCCCTAGTAATGCTTCTATATATTTTTCTTATTGGAGTGTATCGTGGGTTTCCCACGAAACTGTCTTCTTTGAAGGTATTTCAAAAAATGAACAAAGATTCTCAAACAGAAAAGGGAACGTAGTTAGGAGAGATGGAAAGAAACTCACGTACCAAGTTTAGTGGTAGGTAGTAAAAGGAAGGAGGGTGAAGCACTTCGGGTGGAATAAATGAGACAATTTGAGTGCAGTACGTGTACTATGAGTTATCTACAGGAGAAAATTCAAGGTGGGCTGGAGCGGAAGGTAAAAAGTTGAGTCTAGTTGACTACAGCGAAGGAAGAACCCAAACTATTTTTCATGAAAATGTCACGGAGAAAAATCGTATATTCACTTAGGTAGGAAATACTGGGCATAAAAGAAAGCATCATGATTGAGAGTAAGTGATTAATCGTTTCATTAGACGTAGTATCGAAGACACCTACAGTTTCAGAACGCAGTGCACGCTCAACTCAGCTATATAATCTCCCCTAGGCCTACGTGAGGTTGGTCAATTGGATAGAATGAATTATGACGCACTACGGATTTATCGGGGCTCTCCCCCAATGTACTCACCCGGGATTACAAAAGCATAAATACTAGGTACCTACGTCTCTATAAGGAGAGGGAAAAATCAATGGAATTGAACTGTTAAGCCTTTGATGGTCGTACCTGGGTATTTTCGAAAGTTGTATATCCAAACTGCTTTCCCCTTATCACCTTCATGATGGGCATCTAATACTGCATAAAATCACGCATCAACTGGAATTTCTAGTGACTTACCATTTCAAGCTTCATACATGGCACGGTCGGAGCAGAACCTACCTAATTTTTTTCCTAAGTTTTTTCCGTTTTTGGTTTATCATTTTAAATAATGAACCTTTGGAATCGAGCAAGGAAAAAAAATTGTAACCCCCCCCCCCCCCCCCTCAAAATTTGAGGTTTTAGGTTTCAAGATACGTAGAATCCAAAAATCGAATTAAAAAAAACCCGTCCGTCCGCCGTCCGCGACACTTTCCTTAGTTACCATGGACCAAAATTAATGAAATTCGGTATACCGGCCCCGTTTGGGGTCTAGTTGTGCTGCGAAGCTTGGCGTTACCGTCAGTCTTCTCTAGGGGGTAGAAAATAGGGGATGCAATTGTCAAAACGCCCTCCGTCGAAAATTTCAAATAGGAAGGTATATTTTTTCCATCGATTTAAAATAGAACACAATTTTTAGCATCGAATGAGACCTTGCGGAGCGTTTTAGGACCAACCGTTCGCTCCCTGTAGAGAATTAAGGATTGAACGAAGAAGAGCAGAAACACGAGTGTGAATCGCAATGTTTGAGGTACTACTCTCTGCATCGAAAATTGAGCACGCATATCAGCTGTGTCGAAAATGGAGCTCCCAGATCAGCTGAGTCAAAAATGGAGCTCTCAGATCAGCTGAGTTGAAAATGGAGTTCTCAGATCAGCTGAGTCGAAAATGGAGCTCTCAGATCAGCCGAGCGGCTCCTAAAGCCGCTAAACATATCCATAATCTATTGTTTTTCCCATCAAGGGAGAGATTCCAAAGTTTCTCCACATTTGGTTTCTAATTCTCACTGTTGTTTGGTCTTAAAAATGAATTAAACTCTCTGATGATAATAATAATTACAAGAAGTATCTACTCATTGTCGCCAAGAGATGATTGTGAACCTCGCGGGAGGTGGGTATTTTATGTCAATAGGATCTTTGTAGATGAGCTTTTCTATACAGGAAATTAAATTATGAACCGTTGTGTAATAATTTGCAGCGTTTTTGTTTTGTTGATTTACCGAATTTTTGAAGAAAAGCTTCAAAATTTCAGTAGGTAATGCAAATTCTTGACGTCTACTCTGTAAGCTCTATATATGACTCCTTAACTCTCTCATGATTGTTTATTTATCATTAATAACAACAAAACTGCACAACTATGTACCTATCGTAAAAAAAATGCATATTCCAATTATTGTAATAATTTATTCAAATAATAATCATATCATCACAATATTATTATGGACAGAACCATGCAACGATACCAAAACTATTCCATATTTCTAAGTACAACGGAATAGAATAAACAATGCCAATGCTAAGAATAAAATAAGAAATAATTTCAGTAAACGTCGCCTTGTTAATGTTATACCTAGTCGAATATTGGGTTCCAAAAGAAGTGGTCATTTGGATTGTCAATGGAGGTTGGTCATCTAACAAAACATGATTGCAAATAACCAATAGTTCCAGAATACGAGTATTCATGTCCGAAAATAAAGAAAAGGTCATTAATGCATGATTTGTTACAGGATGTCTTTTTATGCTCGAAAAACTATGAACATCGAAAAAAAAACGTTGCCGTTGGGGGTGTCTAGCCGCCAGTGGTTTGTGTTCATGATGGTACATTTATTGTAAAATGAAATCTGGGGGACACCCCCACACCCCCGGATTGTTAATGTTAGGATCAAGGATCAAACCAATGAAACACAGAATGTGTAATTCGGGGATTCCCCGGAGGGCTGGTGGCATTCTGGTAAGTTCGGCCGAAGTTCATTCCGCGTTCTTGGAATCCAGCGCCTTGGATTGTAGACCTATGTGGCGTAGACCCTGCCCGGGGATATTAACGTTTTATAAGGTGGCAACCCTGTGGCCATTGTGGTGTGAACATATGAGTTCCAAAGACAAATAGAAGCATGGAGGCTCAGGTATGTCGTTGAACAATCCAACTATCGTCTGTTTACTAATTTTCAATAACATGGGAGCAGTAAGTTAAAAAAAGTCGTTTAGCATGTTAGGCATGGGCCTATCCATGGAAATTGGTAAATCATTTACTATAGTGCCCCTCCACTTGGCAGGTAACTAATAAATTAAATACTATACTGTCCCTCCACTTGGCAGGTAACTAATAAAATTTCACCTATAATATACTGCCCACCATCCTGACAGCCATCACGTTGAAGTGACGTTATACAGCCCACCCCCCTGGCAAAGTGTTAGGTAAATCAGATACTATACTGTCCCTCCACTTGGCAGGTAACTGATAAAATACCTACCTTTAACACACTGCCCACCATCTCGGCAGCCATCACCTTGAATTGACATTATACAGCCCACCCCCCTGGCAAGCTGTTTGGTAAATCAAATACTATAATGCTATGGGAATGAAGTAAGGCAAAGGAAGTAGGTGGTGGACGCGCGGTGGGGGTAGCAGGTAGCAGCTCGTACGTGAGAGTGGTGGGGTTCGGGGGGATCTTACTGAACAGACGCCTCCAAACCAGATAACCCTCCGTAAAAACACATTCTGTGTTAAAATGTTTTATTTCATTGAGGACAATGAAATCCAGATTGAGAAATAACTATGTGAATAATCAGGTAAGTAAGCTTCGCTAACTAGGTAGGTACTCTATTAAACCTGTTGAAACAACGAATTCCAAGAAAAACAATGAAAAAGCGAACAGTAGCTACCTCAGTATCCAGCAAATAACGGTCGAACGAACTAGGTAAGTTACCGGAATAGGAAGTTTCTTCTAAATTCTTGAAGCTAGGTAAATTCGACAATCATGATCCACTATTTCCTTCAACTCGAACTAAAGCACTCGATTCCAGTTCCCAAACTATCGAAAGTTTCTATAGCCTGAAGAACCTACAGTTCGAGAACTATTAATTCAGACCAAGTGAGGTTTCACTGATGAAAAATGCAAAATAACGAACCTTAATTGTTTTCCTTCGAAATCCCTCCTTCCTATTCTTAGTGAATCGGTATTTTCATTTCCAATTTGTCTATGAATTCATCATGGACTCCAAACAAGGTTCTTTAATTTGGTTCCCGCAAGTACTCCATCTCAATTTTCTATACCTGCTGGGTTGACGCTAATTACATTGAATCTATTAAGTTGAGGGTGGAACAGAGAGAAACTAGGGTATCACATCCAATCCACCTTCATTGGATTACGAATGAGCACCTAGGTAGGTATGGGTAGTTCTATTAATGACTCAAAGAATGGAATATTGGTGTCCTGACCAAACAGTCGATAGTCTAGTGGAATATTAAAACGTATCCCGATGAAACATTCGGATATTGAATCATAATAAAAAGATGGTTCCAAATCCCAAACGGTGGTGGTTTTGGTGCCTCGATCGTTATGTACGTTGTTCTTTTTGTTCTATTATTTTCAATAATGAACCTTTGGAATCGAGAAAAAAAAATAAAAAATTTAACCCCCCCTCAAAATTTGTGGTTTTACGTTTC
>JAEMON010000002.1:34131100-34143852 GCA_030264115.1 Lygus lineolaris
TTTGCCAGGGGGATGGGCTGTATAATGTCAACTCAAGGTGATACCTGCCAGGATGGTGGCCAGTATATTATAAGTAGGTATTTTGTTAGTTACCTGCCATGTGGAGGGACAGTATAGTATTTGATTTATTAGTTACCTACCAAGTGGAGGGATAGTATAGTATATGATTTACCTATTTACATAGATAGGTCCATGCCTAACATGCTTAACGACTTTTTTAACTTACTGCTCCCATTTTATTGAAAATTAGTAAACAGACGATAGTTGGATTGTTTAACGACTTACCTGAGCCTCCATGCTTCTATTCGTCTTTGGAACTCATAAGTTCACACCACACTTGGTCACAGGTTTGCCACCTTATATAACGTTGATATCCCGGGAAGGGTCCACGTCACGTAGTCAACAATCCAAGGCGCTGGATTCCAAGAAAGTGGAATGAACTTCGGCCGAACTTACCAGAATGCCACCAGCCCTCCGGGGAATCCCCGAAATACACATTCTGTGTTTCATTGGTTTGCTCCTTGATCCTAACATTAACAATCCGGGGGTCTGGGGGTGTCCCCCAGATTTAATTTTTTTTTAAAATTCAAATTGGCAAAAGGCACCTCATGATGAAACACAGTATGACCCCTGTATGATGATAAAATAAGAAGAATGAGCCCAACCGCATCAAAATCCGTTAATGAGGAACATGAGAAAAACTGTGCAACGTTATCCGTTTTTGAACTCATTGGTCCTAAGCAGTAATAATGTTATAGTAAGAGTTTCTATAAACTCTTCGGTAGCCGAGGATTAGCCATTTTTGAGGAAATTCTGGGCTCACTCATCAACTCTACGAATGTCACAACTCTAGGATAATAATAATTACAAGTAGATACCTACTCATTGCCCCCAAGAAATGACTGTGAACCTCTCGATATATATTCAAGGTATATAGGTATTTACTATATAGCAATATACCAATAGAATCTTTGTAGAAGGAAGATCTAAACAGAAAACAAGAAACCGTTGTTTGGTTTTTGCAGCGTTTCAATTCATAATAAGTGTATTTCATCGTTAAGATCTCTTTCCGAGATTACATTAGTATATTCGATGGTAACATACGCCTAATGTATGGCATTAATTTATGCTCAATCCATGTAGACATTTTCCGTCACATAGAGTGCACTTTTCCTCTCCCGTCAAGTGAGACTGGGAGGGCTATGAATGATTCAACAGACGTCACGTCTTGAGGTCTTGGAATGGAAACAGACTGAATTGTGTTTCCATAACCCTTTTTCCCTTCCTTGTGAGTCGGGAGACAGGGAGGCTGGCAAGTGAGCTTAAAGGGGTTGGCCTATCAAAATAATCCGTTGACGTGCGTTTTTCCCCCGAATGTTCCTGAAAACACATTATTTTAGAGCAGAAGATAAGTAACGTAACATTATAATTGTTACGTAACGCGGAGAATCAATATAATATTGGAGGAATTCGATGCGACTTTGGCGAGGTACAGATAATTATCAAGGAATGTTTCAAAAATATTATTCAAAACGTTTGTATATTGTTGAGGTTCGCTAGTGGTGGGTATCCTTTCAATTCTCCTCTCCTATTACGAGCATTACGAATTTGTAGGAAAAACAAGTCAATTGATATATTGGTGAGTGGTGCGGTAGTAGACATATTTGTAAGGGTTGAGGGTGAAGAAATACATGGTGTGGCCTCTTCATCTTCAGTTATGTCTATTGAAATTCCCAACATGCAGGACCGAGCAGTCTTGCGTGATAGTATACCACTTACGCCTTTCCCAAGTGTTCCTGTCATCGGAGTAGAGTCGGATGGAACGTAAGTATAATAATATTGAAAGGATTCTTAAAAACCGCAGGAGATCATTCAGGCAGTGTTTCAATATTTCTTGAACAGATAATTCGCCATTGTCGCCCGTTCAATAACTAGGGTCATGATAATATCGATTCCATAACACTCGTCTAGTTGCGATAAAGTGTTACACGAGTACAAAGTGTCTTACGTTCTTTCTTCCTTCACTTCAAGGAGACATTTGAAAATTTTCATGTCACGAGTCCTTGACTATGGCTTTGTCATACCATTTAACGAATACCTACTTACGGAATGAACTACTCGATATCTGATTATATACCTTATAATGTTGAATAGTTTGAGAGGATCTATACATTTTTGTATTCGAGAAAACTTTTATTCTGTGAATGATCATTATAATAATTTAACACATTTTTTTTAGAAGACCATTTTCCTTTGACCAGGATATCTTATAACTCAGGTAACAGCTCAGGTGCCAATCATATTTATCATAAAGATCAATGATGCCCTGGGTACGGGGAATATTCTTATGCATGTACCTATAGTTCGTTTCTCCGGTTGACGGATAACCATTTTTTTTTTTTTTTTCAACTCGGCAGCAATATATTATTACTACGCACCTTTGATAGAATTATACCACATTTATTTAATCAAGGATAATGTCGTGTATCGGTGAGTTCGGATATAATGAGGTCTGCGCATGGGTAGGAATTTACCACTTTCGACCTCAAAATCGGATTTAGCGCCCTCAAAAACCCAAATCGTTCTTTTTTAATTCGGACAAAAAATGGGTGGAAAGAACGCTTGTGACGTAATTATATTCTAGGCATCGACGGTCCCCTATAGATGCTAGCGGGGTGGGATGACGTAACAAGTTCTAAATACGAGACCCGTTTTGGTTCATCAGATACCCCTCATGTTGCACTTTGGAAAGCTCTCATGGAGAATTGGAAAAGTGTAAAATAACCATTTCAAGCTCATCGATCAAGTATTAAATGGGTGGATTTATGCAATAAATATCAATTCACTGTTGGCTAAAGAAAAGTTCAAAATCATGATTTATACAGGAGTAATAGAGGGAAGGAAATGCTTCTATGGTAGCATGACATGTTGTGTTAGATCAAGAGCTTCCCAACTATTCTAGAGGCGTCGAAGTTACATAACATGAAATCTATTGTGCATTTGGTATTATAATCTAGCGAAAAACATATCCATGGAAAATATATGGTACAGGCTTGTTACACTCCCCATCGAAGTAACTTCAAGTGTACTAGATAGAGGCTAACCTTATCCTCGAATTCATACTGTACATACATCATGTAATAATATTCGAAGTAGGAACGAGTACAAGTTCATATTTATACTTTGGGTAGGTACTTATGTATATTTTTATGGGGTATGTTTTTTGGAGCGAAAAAACACAGATCTATGCAGATTATTGCTCCATAGATAGCGCCTTACGCTATACGAATTATGAGTTTTGCTGCTATACGTACGTTAAGTATGAGAATTCGCTCTGAGGCAAGGGATAGGTGGGTTAAAATGGATAAATAGTAAAAATGTTCGCTTCAAATATTTACATTCACTGATTTATTTACAGAACCACATCTGTCGAAACCATACGAATAACTGGAAGGTTGAAGAGGAGGTGAAAGAGGGGATCTTGTGGCTGAGCTGCCACAGGGTAGGTACATTGGAGCGGTCCATTAAGAATTGACTTTCAAATGAGTGGTAAGAACCGAAGGAGCCTCCTTCTATCCCTCTTGCTCACCATCTAACCAATTCAAAAGTCCTTTAACTTCCTGAATAGCGCCTTTGAGAAAATATCTCGGATCAGCCGACGGAATTCGTCGCCTCGTTGAGCCTAGTTACGGAAAACATCAGGAACCCTTAAGAAGGACCCGATGATTGTAAACTTAGCCAAATAATAGAGTCGTGGATCAAGCGGGCGTTGGAATTTATAGGTTCCAAGACCAGGGGTGGCCGATCCACAGTAGATTTGAACAGTTGATATCAACACCGCCTCGCACGCTACATCGACCTTCTTTCCAATTAAATTACTTTATCGTTCGCAATTATTACTCGGGACGACAAGAAGAGCAAACTATTATAAGATTCAGCTAAGGTTCCTGGATCCTAAGCTGTACCACTTTGACGTTGATGAAATTGGGTTTAATTGTCTCAAACATTCGTTGGCACCAGGTAATACGTATTGAGGAACTTGCAAGGTTATTTTTTATTTTGTAATTTGAAAGATTTTAGTGAGATGCTTTCCAAAAAGATGCGAAATGAGGTGTATCCGACGTTTGAAAGTTGCCGAAAATGGGTTTTGAGATTTTAACCTAAGTTATGTCCCGCCCATTCAACCCGTTTTCTAGTCAATCCGGTCTTAATTTCAAGCTGGAAATTGGCTCGAGGGGGTTTTGAAGGCTAAATTCCTACCCATGCAAATTCTTCATTCTGTCATCGATCACCTACGAGGTTTTAAAGGGGACCAAATTTTGTGATGGGTAATCGTATCGTACCCGTAGGTAAATAGATTTTTGTATACAATCTATCTATTATAGAGGTACTAATCTAATAAAAGCTCGCTTATCCGCTAGAAAACCAATTGGGGGGGGGGGGGGGGGGGGGGGGGTCGAACAGAAAAATAACAAAAACCCGATATTTTGAGTGAATTAATTCCTCACTACCGAAGGTAGGAAGCTATGTATACGTGCAAGACATAAAAAGAAATTGCTGGATTTATGATAATCCACTTCGAAAAGTATGTTACCCAACAGTTGGCTGCCTACACAAAACTATCATTTTTTGTTGTTTCCATTACCTTAAAAACGCAAATCTTTGAAGGCCACGTAGTTTTCAAGTAGGTATGAGTTTGAGTTTTTCTTTTTCTGAATTTGATTCAAGCTGTGACGATAATATTAGTGCTTTATTTTTAGACTGAACTAAGTTCGTAATATTCGTTTCATTAATTTTTTTATTCGTCATTATTCGAATTTTTACTCGAATATTATTTTTATTCGTATATTATTTTTATTCGTTTTAATAATTTTCGTTTTATTATTTATTATTTTTAGGCCAGTTCGGCTAACAGAAATTCTTGTCCTCCAAAATCAAAATTCCAACAATTTTCGCTACGTGTCTTTCTGTCTGTCAGTCTGTCTATGGTGAACTCCTTGTCACAGGTAAAACTACCTATATGAAGTTATGGCTCGATTTTGATGAAATTCACAGGGATTGTGTGGGTGAGCCTCGTGACGGTCCCCTATCATTTTCATCGCCGTCAGACAACTAGTAGCGCGCACGCATGCTCAAACCCCTAACGGACCGATTTTGCTGAAATTTGGAGGGTAGTTGAGGGCTGAATCAAAGACAATTACCTATGAATTTTGTCACGATTGGATCACTAACAGCTATTGTGAATGCACAAACTTTACATTTGTTGTCATAGCCTTAACTCCGGAACTAGGTACTTGACCAATTTCGGTGAAATTTTCCCTAACTGATTCTATACGTCCATGTTACTACTGTGAGGAAGCTATACTGCCTACCCGACTTGGCAGACTTTTTTTCTTAATTGAAGCGTGTGCATTAAAATTTTGAATCGCAAATCGATTTTGACTGATGAAAGCAGGCCAAATCTCGATTCGAAAGCGATCTAATTCAATAAAATCATTTTGTATATTTTCAGCAAATCGTCCCTACAAACCTACCAACATATTCCATGTTACTCGGATAAGCACCTTTTGGTTACTGAAGATTATGAAGTAGGTACCTACATGTTACTTCCAGTTAGTTGATTCGTGTAGAGATATTAAACTTACGGAATAAACGAGATTGAAAGTGATACGATTTATCTCAGTAACCGGGAAGTGTATTCTCAGTGGTACGAGTAAGCAATATCACCAAAATTGAATTCTGCCAAGTACAATTGAAGAACTCTGATCTTTGGAGAAAGGCGATCTATGGTTACATTTGGAAATAATAATAAACTACTGTGTAATGATTTGCATCTTTTTTCTATTGAGCAATGTGGTTTCTACCCCGTATCAATTATGTACTGAAGAATACATAAATAAATTAAAGGGAAGTGCTATATATTAACGTTTCAAAAAGACTTTTCATGGAGGTTTATCATTGATTTAGGATTGTCGACTACCATTTTTCGTACTCTTTCAGTCGACTGAACTTGAAGCTGATCACTCAACTAACTTCAATCCATTCACGCCGGAGTTAAGCCCCATTACTGTTTGCGGACGTAGCGGTGAAGCGAACCCTTTGCTCGCGCCTCGCATGGCTGCCCACGAGATGTACAGACCGGCTAGAGGGTGCGGAAAATTCGCCCCCCGGGTGAGGGACACCCCATCTGTCGCCCTACAACTGTTTGAACTCCCAACAATGGATATGAGGCAATGTACTCAATTATAAATAAAAGGACTATTAAGCGAAGGAAAGGGTAACCACTATGTCAACCCTTGAAACGACTGGCTAAAAAAAAGGCAATATTAAAGCTCCAAGTCACGATGAAGTTGCGCACGCGGTATGAGGAAGAAGGTTTACGCGGAAAAACGTATAATCTACTTTTGCCAAACATCCTGAACCGGAAACCCTATAAATTCCTTAGAAAAATTCATTAGACTACCCAATAGAATTGTATTTCGGGAGGAGGATTCCTATGAACGTTACTTTAAAAATAGTCATGGATTTTCACCCATTCATAGAAGTATGTACGCGAATAACTCGGGAAGAGAACCATTTTTACATCAAACATAGGAAGGTAAATTAAAAAGTTCCATTCATGAAGCATGAGTTGATGAGCGAATTATCAAAGAATGAGTTTAACCGAATGGGTGGGTGATTCTTATAGGAAATTTCACGCTGATTCCGAATATACCATACCTAATGTTCCTATGTTTAGGATGGTAATTCACACCAAAAACCTCAAAAAGCACGTTTTTAGCGATTTTTGACTCTAAATTTTCAAAATTTGACCCCTTGGAGTACTCCAAAAATTCTGGCCAACGAACTCATCCTTTCTTTTGATTAGGTATTGACATTTAAATTTTTTTTTATTTTTTATCTAGATCCCTCGGGCAGATATCGGGTGGAGTGACACATAGGTATATAATAAATATATACATAAATGTTTAAATAAATATATATATATATAAATATATATTCATATGAAAAAGTGTTGAATTTTAGGAATCGTTTTAGAATGGTATGAAACGGATTTCCATGGAGAAAATTTTCAAAAATTTGCATTACAAAAACTTTGAAGCCATTGCAGTAGATTCATTTTCTTCGAAAATTCGCTAAAACTTCTTGCAACTCACATTTTTGACCAACCTAAGCTGAAAAGTTACAGTATGCAGTAGGTATGCAATTTTCAAAAACAAAAATCATTTTATATCTACTTAGTTGGCAATTTTAATTGATTCTTTTGTGAGGGGTTCTCAACTGATGGAATCCGATTCACAAGTTTTTGAGGCTATTTCAACATTTTAGAGCTTAGGTACACCAGAATTGAAGGCCCAGGAATATTTATCGTTCTTATTGACATTTTATAAATAATAATTAATGGTATTGGTATTATTTTGAATTTTTTAGATCGTTGCTATTATAGGGTCCGATGTCGTCTTCAGTGCTAATACTTATTATTATAGTAATTGAAAATGTGGAGCTTCAAGAAATGATTTGGAATATCCTTAAGAGGATTTTCATGGAAACATTCTCAAACATCCACGACCCATTACAATACTTCACATTTTCACAGTTACAATACGTCACGTTTCCTTCAGAAATGCGCACGTTCAAGGAAAGTCAGTACAAATAATAATACACAAACGCTCCAATTCACGTATTAGTTCTTTTTTATTCCGTTACAGTAAATAACCACACCGCGTATTTACCTAATAGTACGTAATTACCTACCTAATAAGTTTGATTGCGAATCAATAAACCGAAAGGGAGAATAAGTCAATAGTAAAAAAATAATGACGTACAAAATACCGGCGCTTGTGATCACGAATCCGTAGACCTCTCGACTCACCTGGAAACACAAAACAAACACATTTATCATTACAGCAATCAAACTACGTTAATACATAATTTCACGGTACATAAGTCCCGGACTTTCTCCTATTAGACAATCTGAACTGACGAAAACATTATCGCAAGGGGGAGTTTTATTGGTATCAGAAACGCACTCGGAACGTCGTTCGTGTTCGGTGATTCATCCATTACCTTTGGCTGCGGTTGATCAATAGTCGACACGAAACGTCTTGATAAGACAATGCGAATGTAACACCCGGAATACACTGATTACGTTGAATAATAAATTACGATGGGGAGCTCATTATGTTTTTCAGGTCCTAACTAAACACGTGACTTAAAGACTGGAAAACAAGTAGATATTTTCGAATGTCCTACTCAGTCAAATTCTTGAGTTAGATGTGGGATTACTTTTTGGATCATTGTAGGTGATAAAATGATGACGAATTTTCAAACGATTAGCATACATCGGTCAACAACATCTGTACTGATATATTTCTAGGGTGTTTACCTAGGATGATGCCATATTTATTGCATTGCAGTCAGACATTCCTACTGGAACCTCAAAATAGTTTTTAAGGGAATTAGAGGGAAGAATCAATCACCAGCGCGAGTAAAATTATAGCAAAGAAGTCACCTCAAAATATTGAAAATGGAAGAGGAATATAGAAGGAAGAGGATTACAGAGAAAAATGCCATGAGGAGCAAATATAGAGTAAATGGAAGAGGAGTATAGATGGCCTAGGAATCACCTCAAAATGTAGTTTTGTGGCGATAAAGAAGCAATGGAAGCCCCGAACAGCGCGCGAGAACAAATTGTAACACAAATATTGATTGGAAATTGTATTCACACATCATCATCTGAATGAAACATATTCAACATCTCAATCATAGCGTGTCGATTTTTGTTATATATACGAAAAGACTTCCAATAATTATTGAAAATCTATCTTGGTCGTCTTAGAATCATAATCGTGTAATGAAATTTTATAATGATCATATTGCTCGTCTCGAATAACTCAGGGGACAGGTCGTAACGTAGGGGAAAACCCAGAAGCCGCGGGTCAGTAACCTTCCTGACCTCCACTCCAAACGAGGGGGTGAGATGGAAGGAGTATATAAGGGACTGACCCTAGGCCTATGGATCATTCCTTCGACAAGTCCTCAACCTGAAAATACCTATAACCTCTGTGTTGTCCTTTTCTGTACCTATCTCTCGGTGGGAGTTTGCCATTGTAGCCCCATCCGTAACAAGTGTTGGACGATCGACCCCCTTCGCCAAACGTTCCCTTGTGCACCCGATGGTCAATGGACCCCGTCGCAATCCATCCTCATGTACACCCAGTGGTCATTCAACCCCAGTTCCCCGTTATGATCCGTTTCGAGGAATAAAAAACTAAAACTATGATTCATACTATAATTTGGTATAATTAATAAATAGTGAAAACATGACACACAGTAAACATGCACTGAATAATTTGAAAATTTAAAAACTGTCCTATTCATGAAAATTCTAAAAACTGTCCTATTCATGAAGATGGTTTCTATATTTGCCTGAAACGCGTTTAATATAAGTGAAAAGAGATATTTCGTGTTCTTCATATTTTTGGAAGGTCTTGGTTATCAAGCCTGTTCTTCTTTTTGTTGATACCCTCCTTCGATCAGCGGGTTCGGTCTGTATCGGCAGTTTTTGAGGACCATAACGTTGGATGAAATGACGCAGAATCCGGGATGTAAAAATCGTGGAGGTACTCAGGTGCGTTAGGGGGGTCGATCGTCCTCCAACGATTACCAGAAAATTTCATTTTATTTCTTAACAAGTAAATTCTGATACTGAACCAAATATATATAGTGACTAGGTTTATAATATCACTGGGCTGTCCTATATTATTTGGCAAAGAACATAAAAAAATCTCTGGACGGTAAATTCTATTTCCGAACCAAGTACATAGTGAATAGGTATTGACCGTCCAATACTACTTGGCAAAGGAATATAAGGGAACTAAAAGTAAATTCTACACTTCTACTATCTATTGATCTGAATAGGGGATCCCTGGGTGTCAATAGCGAAATAGAACTCCTAGAACATTACAAGTTACCCTTTCCCTCGAGGAGAAAACTCACTGGTAAGAAAATGCTGGATGTCGAAATATACGGGCCTAAACCAGTTGAGAATTCTACGCGTTTCAAGAATTTGCTCTCCCTCTGTTAGACATCTGACTAGGTCTATGGCCGGACCGTCGTAACCAACATAGGTACCTATATGTAGAAATTTTTAAACGTACCTACTCAAGAGGGTTTTCCCTTCTTAATAATCTAGCTCACAACGCTACTACCTCTATCAAAGGGGGAAAGTAGATTAGTAGGTGAAATTAAATTCTAAAATTAGATCTAAGTATCAACCGACGTAATCATTCATGAAATACGTTAATTGTTATACATATAGAGGTAGCCATAGTTTGAACAGTACTAATGTTGACTAAGAACGGTCGATTTTATTTTTTTGTTTGTAGTTCCTCTCTCATCGAACTAATAACGACTCCCAGAAAAAACGAAAATAGCACTGGCGTGACTCCCGATAGCCACCTACTATTTCTAGCCAATACCACTCAATAATTGATTGCAGATCGCTTCGAACTCTATTCCAATTCAGCTTCAGTGAAGCTCCCAACAGTCCTTTGGAAGTTTTCGAAACTAACCCTGCGTCGATCGGTTCGTCGGAAACAACAACTACTAATTGACATACGACTATATAGGTAGGAATCAGTACTGAAGTTAAATTCTGGATATTCAGCCAATTAAGCTTCGAAAACAAGTCGTTTCAAAGCGCCCCTCAATTCTATTTTCAAGTTTCCAGGAAACTCCGCGAATATTGCACAATGGTTTATTACCAGAGCACAATGCGGCTTGTCAGGGTAGGCAATGAGTACTTATAGTCTGCAACCAAGGCTAATTTCAAAAAAGAAGAAACTAGAGCGTCAAAAGAGTAAGCCCAAAATGTCCTCAACAAATGTTAAATCTTGGCTACCGTGGAGTTTATAGGAACTCTTAATATAACATTATTACAGCTTAGGATCGATATGTCTAAAAAACGGATAACCGCACCCTCCTCCATTCCTCTGACCAGTTTGGCATTGAGAAAGTTTTTCCCATTTTTCCACAGACAATTTACAACGGATTTTGATGCGGTTGGCGGAGTTCTTCCTGAAAATCATTCTCCATAGTGGGATGACCAATATGTCAATTAGACTTTTGAAAAGGGACGGGAAGAGTTCAAAATCACGAAAATAAAACTATACATAGCTGATCCTTCTAGAGCAGCGAATCCCAACCTGGGGTTCTCGCACCACTAGGGGGCAGGCAAAAAATTAGTGTAATGGAGGACATTTATGGAGGGAAAATCCTATTTCAATTTTAGAGTTTCGTTCGTCACATTCGGGTCAGAAGTTAACATGGAGATTGGAAGCACTCCAACACAGCGCTTTTCTATCTGTTGCTATTCATAAGCGTTGCGATCGTGGAAAATGAGCTTTTCTTCGTACACGTTTCTACACTTCCGGAACAAAAGTTGTGTAGGAATAAGCTGAAAGCAGGTGCTGATTTGAGGGTATTTTAGCGAATTTTCGAAGAAAATGAAGCAATTGCAAAGGCTTCAAAATTGTTGTAATACAAATTTTTGAAAATTTTCTTTATGGAAATCCGTTTCAGACCATTCTAGAACGATTCCTGAAATTTAACACTTTTTCATGTTAACTATTGGTCTCACTCTACCCTGGTGAGACGTACATACTATTTTAACAAACCTTGTATGTTACATATAATTTTCTAACTTGGAAAATCAATCATTTTAAGTACCTTTATTTTAACATGAATAATGTTTTTGCGGTGGCCTACCAGAGTCGAAAAGTGTCACGAAGTTTATGTCACAAAGTTTATGTCTCGAAATTATGCCACGAAGATGAGCACAAAGAGGAATGTGATAAAGATGAGCACAAAGAGGAATGTGATAAAGATAAGCACAAAGAGGAATGTGATAAAGAAGAGCACAAAGATGAATGTGATAAAGATAAGCACAAAGAGGAATGTGATAAAGAGGAGCACAAAGAGGAATGTGATAAAGATGAGCACAAAGAGGAATGTGATAAAGATGAGCGCAAAGAGGAATGTGATGAAGAATTACCAACGGACGCAAAAACATTATTCATGAATTGTGATGTTAGCAAAAGGCTCAAAGTAGGGGCGAGGCGCGGAGCGCCGAGTTTTTTCAGGCAGTCTCTACTAGTATTGGACCTGCTAGGTATCCTAAATAATAGTAGGATGGAGTAGGAAACAGTAAAAACATTCAGTACCTACCCTTTTGAATTTGTAAATACCTGCTAGGTGTTACCTAGTAGGAGATCGATGGCCACGCTCGGTTGCATTCAGCACACTTATTCGCCACCGGTTAGATTGTGAATGATATTACTTAAATGCAATCTATGACAAGTAAGTAGGTACTATAATAAAAATAAATATCACCAATAAGTAGAAGAGATTAATTTGATTAGGTTTTGACGAGATATAGAATAAAACAGAGAGAAGTATACAAGATATAGAATATAATATACAGGGTGATCTGCTTGTAGATGCAAAAAAATTTTTGGGTAAAACTACATAAAAAAAGGAGTGAAATGCCGCCAACCGCATATTTTTATCTCATTCCGTTCTCAAGATATGATTTTTTAGAGGGGTTTTCAGGAAAACCGTGTTTTTTCCCTTTTAAACTCACATTCCTCTACTTTACTCCATTTAATTTTAACTTTGGACCACATTTTTGGAATCAGCGTTAAATTTTCTATACGTATGGTGTACTTTCATTCTTTTAAAGTACCATCTAA
>JAEMON010000002.1:34158203-34169749 GCA_030264115.1 Lygus lineolaris
CCCACTTTGTTACAAAGACTGGACGAGTCCGCAGCATCTGTTCTATGGCGAGGCTTCTCACTACTTTCCTCTGCCGCATGAAACACGGGAGTTGTATATTTTTGTAGGTTCTCTTGCTAATTCAGGCTATTAGAATATTTCCCAGAAGATGAGGGGCATTCCAGGGGAGTTTTTCGTAGTCATAGAAAATAATATCCTTATACGATGTTTGGGGGGGGGGGTGGGGGGTGGGGGAATAATATCCTTATGCTCGAAAATGTGGTAAAACCCAAGTCCTACAGAAAATAAAAACATAACCTACTGAGTAAGCTGCCTACTATGATCAATCATCTAATCATGGCTGTTGAGGTGATAGTTAAAACTAGCACACGTCATGGCACACACACTGAATCAGATGTAGCGTAGGTAATTATATTCACGACCTACGGTACATCTCTCCTATACTACACTAAGTATACAATACAAATCAACAGAGATGGCCCTCCCAAATCTCAATTCCCTTTAGTGATTTTTGACAGAGTGTTTACAAATTCACTAATCTCTCGGTAAATTAGGTCCCACGACCACCTTGGATCTTCTGTTTGTCTCAGTTGAGTGGGAATACGCTGTTAGAATTTCATTACATAAGTAGTTTCTCTGTACCATTCAGAGCTCCCTGTTATCTTTCCTCCATTGTCAGTTGGAATCGTCTCCAAACACTGACTCCCTGTAATTATTAATGGACTGAGACTTCCTTTACAGTCAACTTTACCTCTTAAAATATAAATAAAATGAAACAACCGATTCACAGACAGATTCACCCCTGCAAACCCCTCCAACAACGCAAACATTGTGATGGTCACCATCAACCATTTTGTGCTCGATAATCAACGGTGTTTACTCACTCAAAGTCTCTAAAGTAGAGAGTTCTCATGGTGCAGGAAGCGGAAGTACCTACTACGACGTCTACTATAGCCTATAACCTAGCCAGGAATTTATTCATCATTTTGCAAAAACCTCGCGAAAATCGGTACAGCCGTTTTAATGACAAACCTTTACAAACGGCTAGACAGAACTAGCGTAATATTGATACTTAGATTGATTAGCCTGTTGTCATAAGACTACTTGGCTTCGCTAGATCGCTTGTTTAAAGATGGTTCGATTTAGTGTACTTATAAGGAAATCGAACAACCATTGAAGTATCTAGGCCTAGATACCCATATCCTTGTACGAAAACACTGTTCTTCGGTAACATTCAAACCGGGACGTTTGTGAGACAGAGTCCCGACGCTGGGTG
The DNA here is from genome assembly GCA_030264115.1 of Lygus lineolaris. Taxonomy (NCBI): domain Eukaryota; kingdom Metazoa; phylum Arthropoda; class Insecta; order Hemiptera; family Miridae; genus Lygus; species Lygus lineolaris. The sequence continues at coordinate 34,159,480 of JAEMON010000002.1, forward strand.
TGAAAACACCTCGAGCTCCGGACTGTGTGCGCCAATGACGGATGGGACGTGCCCCGAATAGGGTTTGAGGACAAAACGTCACAACGAGAATGGAAACTCCCTGCCTGGCAGCGTTGTCACTCAATAACTGAAAGGGGACATGATAGAAATACACAAACTTACCGAATCATTCTTTTTCCACATCCTAAACCATATTTTCTTGCAGTTTTCCCTTCTCACAAAGATGCTGGTCGAATCTAACGGTTTTGGTGAATCACAAGTTATTTAATGGGTACGTGAATTCTGCTCTCAATAAGAACAATGACAGTGTCAGCCAAAGTAAGGGGATTCACCATTGATTATAATACAATTTATTAATATTGTATAACACTTCAGGTTCGGTTTTGAATCGTACCGAGACCTTTACCACCTCAACATCCAGCGTAAACTGTAACATAATGACTAGTTGAGATATGTGCCGCGACAGCGCTGTAGTAATTAATGAGTGAACCTACCTACCTACATAGCTACCTACCTTGGTGTATCAATTTGTATTGTGTAATTCAGTTGCTTAACCTGTCATTAAAGAGTATTCGTATGTTCGTAAATGGTGACGCCCAAGTTCTTAAAATCCCTGTTCTAATTAAATCCTCGAACATCTTACCCTCAGCCTTCGACCACCGACCCCTTTTCCTGTCTCCAGGATTCGATCTTGACCCAGTATACCTCACTGGATAGATGAAGTAATGAACAGTTAGAGTAATGATTCGCTCTGTAACCCGAAGGCAAAAATTAGACGGGATCCCAGTATCCAATGGGTCGAAACTCACATTCCTATATAAGCTGTGAAATGACATTCGTCGACGAATTAGTCGAACAAAGGAGGTAATGTGGCCCTTTTGTGGTGAATCTTCAAAGAAGGTCTGATTCAAATTTTACAGTTTGCATCATGTCTGAGAGCAAGATGGTCAAGAATCTATATTCACCTACGCTCATCATAAATCACGATCAGTCAGGCTGTTCTCCTTTTATTTCACCATCTCACTGGCCACTCTGTACCTACCTAACTAATCTAGATAATTTTGCATTTACTATTCACATTTATTTCTGTACTAGTTGCACGCTATGTGCTATATTTTTATTGTGTTTTTCAAGAAGGGTGAGGGGGTATGGAACTGAGAATCACTCAAAGAAATCTCCCCACTGCATGATGCCTAATCCTCTCTCTCTCAGATATCGTTCACTCACCAACATTCGAAATCGTCTCGTTGCCCGAAATTTCTTCGGGATCGCCTCTTGATTGATGTGGAAATTGAACTGTATCTGTATCCGTTTTTCAAGAAATCATAACGTTTTTTGGTGACAGTATTAGAGAAGATTTCCATCACGGTTTCGAGAACAGGAAAATAGCACAGCAGGAATATGATGGCAAAATGAGGCAGAAGTGATCAGGAGAGATCTGAAAGCATATTACGACTAGGTACTGATGAATATAAGGAGCGGAATAGAGGCGCTCTAGGCTCTTTTCTCCTTCCTTTGATCCAATATCTAAAATGAAGGAAGTCTCAGTCGATTCATTTTAAAGCGTTCTTTCAACAGTAGGATGAGAAAAAGTTATGGAGTTGATCCAACTCAATCCACCTTCTGCTCAGCTATTTTCAATTTTATAATCTGATTGAAAGGAAATGCCTGAAGGCGGAAACGAGAAGTTTCAGAGGTGGAGAAAGTATTAAGCCCATTCTGCATAATAAAAGCGCGAGGTAGGCTATCTCCATTTTTTGTAAGTCGCTCAAAAGGACTGTAGCGAACAGAAGATTCTCAAGTTGAAACATGGCCTCGGCCGACTCTCAGACAGCCGTGCCAAAAATGGAACCCAGACTCGCGTCGTGCCATGTTCCTAGAGAGATTGATGAGTGGGTGTATACAGAAGATGGGGATGAAACAAATGATGTGGAATATAGGTAAGTATTATGGAGAATACAGGGGAATTATTAAATATTCTGTTTCTATCAAAAATTTCACTGATAGGCAGGATCACCAGAATTGACCTCCGCGTAGACAACTTGTTACAATGATGAGTGAGGCATGATTTTTGCCCGAAACTCTCCCGATCCTGATGTGGTAAACAAAAACAAGCTTGGACGTCTTGTAGTATGATTTGAAACATAAGGATCACACAAAACAGTAGATTTACACAATATGGAAACCCGGTGTCACAATTTTGCATTTTCGACTTCAAATTTGGCCTCAGAACGGGTGAAAAGATCACGCGTGATTTCATAGGTTCTGAGGATCAGCGTGGGGGTGCGAAGTGGGTGACATCACAGGTTGGGATTTTACGACACACGTTTTCGCTCTTCCCAAATCATTGGTTACCCCAAAAGTAGCACATTTCACTCGAATCATTCAGTTGAACGAATGAAATGGAGTAGCAGAAATTTCCCACTGCACATTTTGTTCACATTTGACAGAGGATTATAGTTTGCCCTACACGACCAAAGAGAGTTCAGTTTGTGAATATTACAAACTGTATCCATTCGTGAAGCAAACGAGTACATCCACACACTGCAGCTGTTTTCTGCTATGTACCCCATCATAAGTCGAAACCCCTCAATTCCTCCCCGAGGTCCCGTTATGAAGAATATTGCTATGGAAGTATACATTATTTCGAAAACAGTAATGACGCTTTCCAGGTTTCCTTACGTTACTCTATGATTACTATAATAACAATCGGTAACTCGAGTTTGTTGAAGGAGTTGCCAGGCACCGCATTGTCTGGAGTGTTTTCGTTGGGTGAATTGATATGAATCGATATGATTGAGGTGAAGGGGTGAGATACGTGTATGTTGATAACGTGTGAAACCTCGAATGTTAATTCAGGAGGCCTCCCCTGACGCGGCAATGATAAAGTCTTAGACGATTACAGCCGTTCGATAAATCGATTGAAAACCTTGAGTCGCGCTGGCCCACCGAAGAGCTGCCCCTTTCTGCGGTTAATTATTAACTCCCCGACTTTCGAGTGCCTTTGAGAGTTCGAACGGGTCAGAACTAGAGAGACAGATTTCCTTCAACAGCCTCATGAATACGACATCAACCGCGTGGATAGTTAAGCGTGAAGATAGCGCTCCATAACTATCATACGTTTTTATTATTGATCTTAGCTATTGGAAGTGGTTCTTCATTATTCAAACACCGTTAGAGTGACTTGCGCCGGACTTATCACGTGAATAATAACTTTCAGTACGATCGGCAATGTGCCAATTTTCAGCTCAAAATGTCCAAAAATCAGGCGTAAAAGTCACTGAATGTGCTGATTATTCTTGGGGCGACTATTTTACTCCTTATAGGACATGTGTTGACTGGGCACATTTCAGTCAAATTCGTAGGAGCAAGACTTCAAGAATTTTCACAAGACTGAAAATGTCAAAACATCAACCATGTAGCATTAGAAGGGCTTCTGGATTGGTGTAAAAGGAGTGGCGCGCTGCTGAATATTGAAAAGTGCTGCTGCATTTCCTTTACGAGTGTGTTACATTGTGTTCAATTATACAATCGAGGACCATTCTCTTCAACGAGTAAATCAAGACCGTGATCTGGGAGTAATAACAGATTCTGTGTTTACATTGGTTCCTCACATAGGTTCCTCTAAAGGCACTTCGCTCCTTGGGCTTTGTCTGGAGAACATCGAGGGATCTTAAGCAAATGTAGGTACTTCGCTTGTTATATGTATCCCTTGTGAGGCCAATACTTGAGATCACCACCATAATTTGATCCTCATACTGCAGGGACACACCAGATTGTGGAGGGGGTGCCGCGGAAGTTCCTCCGAATGTTTTTTTTTTTTCAAGTTCCCCTTGGAAAGTATGTTCCTGGCGCGCGGACGATTTCGTTATCCCTCATGACGAAACCCTTGAGAACATGAAGGAGAGTCGTTGAGATGACTTTTCTCCATAAGGTCATGCATGGAGCTGTCGAAGCACCAGAATTTCTCACCAGGTTGGACTTTCGTGTTTCCCCTAGATCTACGCGCAGCACCAAGGTGTTCGCCGTGCCACATTCAGAATCGAATATTGTGGATCATGAGGACTGCGAAGCAGCTCGAATTGGATATATTCAACGCCAATTTTGCAGAATTCGTTAGGGGAGTTCGCGCATTGAGAAACGCTTAGTGCACTATATAATTCGAATTTTCCAGGAGGTTTACGTTTACACGATTGAAGTGAGATAATTGTATTATAATTTACTGTAATTACAAGGCCGTAATATTGTTATAGACGCATCGTGGCAAAATAATAGCATAAACATTGTAATAGGGCTTTGCCCGTTAATTTAATAAATAAATGTATATTCTCAACATGGCCAAAAACATCCTTTTCGACGATTGGTGGAAAGTTTAACACTTTTAACAACGCCCAGTCTATGCTCTTATGGCAACCTGGGTAATAACTCCACAGTAGGTTTACCTAATGGGTACAAGGAAATATGATTGGCAATTGGATATGTGGTTACGATATTACTCATCAAGTGCGTAGGACACCTACATGAATTTTTCAATGTAGTTTGAAAGCAGTTGTTCTTCAGTGTTAGAATTTGAGTGCCAATCATTCGCGAATCCGTACCTAATGAACATGAAGGATCGAACAGAAAAATGTGCAACACTATAATATTATCTTTTTCATCTTTCATGGGTGGGCCGAGGTAAGTAGCGATATAGTTGATCATGCTGTGGGTTTACTTCTATGCTCTCATCCTTTTCTTCCACCTAAAATCGACGGGTGAATACGTCCGTCACAGATCTGTGTTGTTCCAATTACTATTTTTGTATCACTACAAGAAGAAGTATTCAAAAGTTCAGAGTAGCTCTAAGACCAACATCCTACCATTAAAATAAGATTTATTTGCTTGTTACAAACATTAAAGAATAATGGCCTTCAAACTTCCAACAGCCTGATTAGAGTTTGTAACTTTCTTTGTGGGAGAAGTTACACAGTCTGCACATCGTGAAGTACCAGGAATTATCTAAACAAATGCTCCAACGCATGTCCAAGTATGTACCGACGAGAAATACTTTATGAAGCGAAGTTGATAACGCACGACATAAGTTCCTCCTTCACGGGAATTCGAGAATAACTTTTGATGTGACCCAACTTTCCTCAGGACATGAGAGTACATTAACAGGGGGATTATGTATAATTTCCTTGCTACTAATGGTAAGAATATCTTCTCACACAGGTAGTTCATGATGAACAAATACATCGTTGACGTTGACAGTCAATGTATGAAGTGGGGACAGACACGGAAACAGAGTTTTAGAAAGATGGTAAATACTTGTATATGAAACTCCCGGTGGAAGCTTCACTTGGAGGAATGATAATTATCTGTGCTATAATTATATCGATCGTTGGGACTATGGTTTAACCACGTTCCAGCAATAGGCTCATCATGGTTTGATAAGGTTCAAGCTGCGGACTCCACCTTGATCAGAGAAGGCAGGGTCCGGCTGCAGCGTGAGATATATGCAGATACAAGCTGGGTTTGACAAGCAGGATATAGATAGATAGCCTGAAGAGAAAGGGATGATTTTATGTACGTCTTTCCTAATGGAAGGAGGATTGATTTCTCAACTTACCGCACCTCTAAATTGAGCACCTCTTGAAAGGGACCAACACAGGATTCCTCCGATCAAATAAACAGAGAGCATCGGTTTTCCTTGAAATTTGTAATGCGTGAAAATGAAGTGGGTACTAAGACAATCCAAGTGAGCATAAATGATCCAAGAATTGTTCGATTTTCTCTCCACAAATAAATTATCAAAAACCAATTCTATACAGCAATCTACATGCAGGACAGGCATACAAGATCTATCTAACCCGTATTTACCTCACCAATAAAACTTATTATACCTACAGGGTGGCCCACATAATACTACCACCCCCATTATGTCCCCCACAATTGGAGATGGAAGGAAGTGTTGAATTAATAGTGCTCCCCTCGATTTTTTGAATAGAATTCAGAAATCATTGTTTTGCGCGCCACCATGGCAACGCCCATCAGCTTCATTCTTTAGATGCGAACCCCCACTTTTAATTGCAGTTTCGGATAGTACGTGACACTTCATGAAAAAATGACCCAACACTCGAATTTTTGGCTAGTCCAAAACATGGGCTAATTTTGCTCTAAACTGGGAAAACCATAATAATAATAACATTAATAAATTCTTTATTAATCATTATCTTTACAAGACAAGAATGCGTCAAAGATTATGTTAACAAATTAATTAATAAATAGCTAGCACAATAATAATAAGGTAATATTTTTGCTGATCGTCCTATTAGGTACCACATTTAATACATGATGGTTCATTTTGGGTTTTTTTTCTCCGCATTTTGTGCCTGTTTGCGCACTCAAAAATTCGAATGAAGGGTCATTCCCCCATGCAATTTCACCTAGAGCTGAATCTGCAATAAAGAGTGGTTTTCATCTGAAAATGGAAGTTGATACCTGTTTCGCGCGAAACAATAATTAACAAATTACAGGATGTTTCCAACCTCTGCAAGAGGACTGAATCAATATTATTTGAGTTTTCACAAATGCCGAGTACAAAAGAAGTATCATTAGCGAAACTATTCATGTGGAAATAAACGGTTAGCTGATGCGAAGCTGAACGGTAACGGCAGGAACATTGTTATACTGCGTGAAATGGAGTGGATAAGGTGTAGAGACGGACGGACAAGCGAAAAAGCTGTCAGAACGTTGTGATAATTGTTCCACCAGAGGCCATACCGATGGGAGGCGAAAATCGTCGTCGAAAATGATGACAGAAACAGAGTTGACCTAGGGGGTCAAAAGGTAAGACAGAAGATGTCCAATATAACTGAGGTTTCTTCCGGAATGAGCTCAGCCTGTATGGATGGGGGTGAGAGAAAGTGTTGGACAGGGATGAAGGCTCACGCTTCATTCGTCTTGGGGTTACACTTTTCCGTGTGGACCCTTTTCAAACTCTTTGTCATGTCGGACAAAATGCCCGGCCTCCCGTTCGAGCAATATGTTATGAACTCTTATGAAAATGCGGAAGGAATACTTTTGTGATAGGACGATCGTCCTTGGGTGACACTGGCACAATGAAGTCCAATAAGGTTCCGAATTTCTTGCCTCACGTCAATGAAGTCATTTCTAATATATTTGAGGGACATTCAGGAAGTAACAAGTCAAAGGGCAAAGTAGAGTCGGATTTCGAAAATTGGTAGCACTACTGGTTTGAGGGTCCTTCAAGAACATAATGAATGGTGGAGCAGGATAGTTGGATGTTTTAATGGCCAAATTTCAAGTCCAGTCGCTCCCACCTCTATCTATCGTTTGATTTTGTGAACTTCGTTGACTGATTTGACTTTTCCTGCTTAAAAAATCATGAAAAATCCGTGAGACTACCCAAGAATACTTCACAATTTAACTGAACTAATGAACTAGATCATGGCTTGGTTCTGAGAGTCTAACCTGGCTAAAACGCGTGTCCGTTAGAATGTATAATCTCATGTACAATAAATTTTCTATAATTGATCTATCTTGAAAACTACTTTCAAATAATGAATACCCAAAATTTATTCCATCTTCTATTTTACATCCCTGACAGATAGTAGGATTTTAAATACAACAGCGAAAAATTTCATGGAGAAATAATGATACGAGGGAAAAACGACTGTCAAGTTAGGTGGACAGAATAGCTTCCTCGCTTTCCTCAAAACGTGGATTTGTAGAATCAGTTGATAAAATTTCACCGAAATCGGTGGAATAGATCCGGAGTTATGGCAGTGACAACACATTTGAGTTTGAGCATGCGTAGATAGAATTACTTTTACAATCGTGACGAAATTCATAGGTAATTGTCTTGGCATCAGCTCCCAACTACCCTTCGAATTTGAGCGAAATCATCGGTCCATCAAGAACTAAGAAACCGTAGTTTGAAGAAATTCTCATTTGTGCATACACGCTACCAGATGTCCGACGGTGACGAAAATTAACTTGGATCAGTCTTGGGGCTAACTCGCACGATCCCTGAAAGTTTCATCAAAATAAGACCATAACGTTCATAGTTTTGCCTGGGACAAGGAGTTGACCACAGAGAGGCCGACAAGTAGACAAATGGACAGACAGACACGGAACCAAAACTCTCTCGTAAGCTCTGAAACGTAAGAAGCAAGTGAAAATTTTGATTTTGGTAGACACCATTTTTCCCTCCCTTTACAAAAATATAGCTTCCTCCTGTAGTGAGGAAGCAATAATAATTAATTAGGACCTTACAATCACGCAAGGGTAAGTACCGAGGTCCTATTCTTAATTACATTTTTATCGATGAGTTTTCCAAGGCCTATACTAATACTTTCTGGATATCCCTCGTTATAGAATAGAAGCAAAATAAAAACTAAAATTGAAACGAAAAAGTTAAGTGGCTCTTTTGTGAGCCATAAAGCTTCCATGTCATTTCAAACATGATGGGTCATTTCTCATTCATGTTAACACCGATAAAATTGGAGGGGCAGTTAACAGGAATGTAAAATTCCACGGTTTGGATGAATACTCTCCTACTTTTTGGCTAATGTTCTTGTTCCTTTAAGTTAAAAGTGATGATAGAGATATTTATATTTGGCCAACCAATATTTGCTCTTCTATGTTTTCTGAAAGTATTTCGCGAGACCTAATGCATGTACACGGGTTATGACTGAGGCGATTTCAATGACGTCCGTGAAGGATTATCAGTAAGTCTGTCTTTAGCAGCATAGTATAATTTACTATATTTATGATCAAAAGCAGATCATCCGGTAGATATTGCGCAATAGTTGGATTAATTAGTGTGGAGAAAGCTGATGATGTCCAAAATTTGGTGTGATAAGCTTTGCTTGTGAGGAATAAAACTTGATAATTTAAGAGGTGGTGTACATTAATCCCCAAAACAAGAGGAATTGCAGGTAGGTGTTGGTGTACGCAAGGGATGAGGCTGTTATTGATCTCACAACAATTTTAGTGCTTTTTGATTGTGGTAGGTAAATAATAATTTTCATGTCTGTTTGGGTTTTAAGTAATAGGTACGATTTAAATACCTATAATACATAGCTATAACAAGCCCATGGAATCTATTATCTTCATCTAATTCTCGTTTGCATCACTTTCGAAATACGAGCATGGATTTATTTTTAATCCTTCAGAGAAAATCATCGGATCATACAACCGACTCATTCATGATCAAGAGGAAAATTATTTAAGTAACCTCTCGTTGAGCTGAGTCCTTGGGAAAAATCATTGAAATTCAAGTCGTCGTTCGAATGAAATATTTCCTCGGACGCTGATAAGGTTAATTCATAGCTTCTGCGAACCGATATTTCAGAGTTGACGTAAATAGGCATTGCATGCAGACCTTATGCCCTTTATAAAAGGAGTCGTTTGTCACTAGGTTTTCTCACAGTCTCAATTAGTTTTCAGTGTTGATTGCGTAATCGAAATCATGTTTGTATTATTTCAACATGCAAAGTTCGATTTATTGCCGAAGACGAGTATTTAACATGAAAAATATGCTAGTTGCACTCACCCCATCGAAAAATATGACCATCGTTAGACCCCTGAACGTTTTGCCGGGTTTTTGACTTGTTGGGCTGATTAAAACCCACCTAGCTAAAAATAAAATTTGTCTTTTATCGAAATATCAAAATCGAATTTCAATTCCAAAATGTCGCGATTCCTATCTGAAATCGTTAACTCTGATTAGGTATAATCACCAGGGATGGGATTTTCTTGTAATAACACATTCTTTTCCTGAATGAGTTTTCAAAAGATTCAAAGGTACCTCTTTATCCGTTTCTCACAAAGCTGGTTCCAAAAATACATATTTTATTATGCATATTAATGCATATTTTAGGGTTCGTTGCATATTCTGGACTTCAGTGAATATAAATGCATTTTTCAGGATTTACGCCACAAATCTTTGTAGGTAAATAAAGAAAAGAAAATGTAAAAAGAATAGTTGAGAGATGTTTCTCAAAATTCAAAAAAATCCTGGAAGAAGATCCCCTTAATGAATCTGGAGATGGTCGTTGTCACCAATTTTTTCATTCGGTGACCGAAGCCGGAGTGGAAGAGTCGTCGATTGACATTGATCAAAACGATTCATGAAATTTTTTTGTAAAGCGTCTAGTGAATTGACAGCAGTTCAGGAATTTTTCTGCCGATTTTTTTTTTTGTGATTCGGTCGTGATTTTTAGCGAATTTTCGAAGAAAATGAAGGAATTGCAATGGCTTCAAA
>JAEMON010000002.1:34176442-34201561 GCA_030264115.1 Lygus lineolaris
ATTCGCTCACCAACTCATACTGCATGAATGGAACTTTTTATTAGGTTTCACGTTAGTGATTTTGAAAATTCATCGATTTACGTATGTTATACAATCATATAGAATCATAATTTTAGGTTTATTCAGTACAGAGAAAACTGGAAGAAAACGATGAATACCTGGTTTCCCCCTTTTACCCTTTTTATTGAAATGGGTGTCCACAACTTCAATGCGAGTGATTTAGTTCGCATGTTTGGGACAGCAAAGTCAAACCGATGGGACAGGTCTGGTAGCTGGGACATCATTGCTAAACAACTGGGACAAAATTTGGTGTTGTACTCTACCACGGTGACAATTTTGGTGCCACCCTCTGAAATTCACCCAAATGATCCCGACGACGCCAAATTTGGCTTGTGGTACCTCAGAGCTATTTTCCATCAATTCAACTAGAAGATCTTCGAAGATGATTGATCTTTGAAAATGATTTTTTTTTTTTTTTTTTTTTTTTTTTTTAACAAAACCGGTGCAATAGTTAAAGGGTCTTTAATGCAGCATGAGTTGATCAAAGAATAATTTTAACCGACTTGGTGGGTGATTCTTATAGGAAATTTCAGGGTGATTCCGAATATACCATATAATTTATGTTTACACCAAAAATAGGTAATTCTTAATTTTCTTTTAAATTTACACCAAAAACCTCAAAAAAGACGTTTTTTAACCGATTGTTGACTCAAAATTTTCTAAATTTGACCCCTTGGAGTTCTCCTAAAATGCTGGCCAACGAACTTACATCCTTTCTCTTGATCTTATTGGCATTTTAAAATATTTTTTATTTTTTTTTATTCCAGGGATTTGGATTTTTTGTTCCAAGGTCAGATATCGTCTGGAGTGACACACACAACATTTCCATTAAGACAATTCTTAAAAATTTAAATTACTAAAATTTTGAAGCCATTGGTGTAGCTTAATTTTCTTCGAATATTCCTAAAATGCAAATGAACCAACGAGCATCAATTATACCTGTAATACTAGATTAAATAATTACACAAATCATTCACTTGTCACCTCATAGATACAAGAATGTATGTGTTGCATTCTAGAGACTCAGACGGGTCCAACGGTATAATACAGTTAAACGTGAGAAATGAATTGGCTAAAGTATTCTGAAAATGGCGTTTGCCCAACACCGCCCATCATGTATTAACTCCGACTACTGTACGAATCTCCGAGTTCGGACAATTATATTATTTTATCACCCAGTTTGGCCAGTTTTTTCATTCTACTGCAATAGGAACCATTAACATTAAAATACTGATGAAAACTAAATAAAACAGATTCAACGGTCCCAGTCAGGCCAACCCGCTGAGAAAGGAAGAACCCCGATCATCTTTTTTCTCTTCCTTTTTCGAGAAATAGAAGAGCTGGGTTTTGCCAAACTGATTCCCTCGTCGACTGGTCTTGATTACCGAATGAACGGCAGTGGAAATAGGGGTCTGAAATCCGAAGTGACTAATGAGAAAGATCCATCCTCCTGTTTGGCGAAAGAGTTAGGTTGAAAAGCGATCGGATTTCTACAGGGCATTTCCCGGATTTTACATTACCAAACCCGCGGATAGAGGGATCGGCCTTTTTAAAAAGTTGGTCCCATTTTTCTTTTCGAAAGCCTCGTTGAGGAGGACGGAGGAAGTGGGTGGAATTCGATCACAGCCACCATTTGATTGATCCTCCTTCTTAGCAAAACAGGAGAGTTTTATTCAACTGACTTGAATTACTTTCTTCTCGTGGATTCAGTTTTTCTCATTTTTCGAACTTTTTCATTTACCTATTCATCCTTGTTTTTTGGTTTTTTTTTTTTGAAAACTACGTCATTCCAACACGATTCATCCAGAAGACTTACTTTTCCTTAGTTTTGATTAGTTTCTCCGAGACGAAGCCATCTCTGAGCAAATTTGCTTCTTACCTGGAACAAAAATAAATGTTGTGTTACTTATTGGGTTTCGTGGGTTATTTTTTACCAAGCTGATCTGATAGGCAGAACAACCACGCAATATCCACACTCTTCCGAACTTGCGGGAACGAGAGATATCTGGATCTGGAGTAATTTCCTCTCTTCAAGTTCAAGGAAGTGTAGGGAGAGGAAGTACAAAGAACATTAACTCTTTACCTATTTGAAATGTTTACTACATTGTTATATTGTTGAGTGATAATAATCCTTGTTTCCGGGAACTGGCTGGACTTGAGGCACTCCCCAACGACTACAGCATCTATCGGAATATCGGAATCAAGTCATTTTTATCGAAATTTGCGGAACCGGATCTAGAGGTACTCCGAAGTGTCAATCGTCGCTCCTCGCTGTGGCACGTGTTCATTGTTCATTTCAGACGTTTTTAACGTGGAACATGTTTTTACGGAGGTAATTCGGGTTCGAGACCGTGAGCGTAACTTTCTGCGTGTACCACACACCGAGTTGCTGACAGCTATCAAGATATCCTAGATAAAACTATTAGTCCTAGGAAACTAGTCGGACCAATACCTACCTGAAGAGGCTACATTAATTCTGGTACTTGAGTATTAAACGGAGGCCACCATTACGAAACGCGCCGCGGCACTTATAGAAGGTTAAATTGTTATAGATGTTGTAGTAGAACTATTCTAGTATTGTTGTGAGTCGAGCGTTATCAGATTAGTCATATTGTGTCATCATTTGGATAGCTATTTGGCAGAATACATGTGGCGATCTGATGTGACTGCTAGCGGCGGCGACGCTTTCAACTCCATCCTGACCGACATTGCTGCGTTCTAGGTTGCACAACGTCAGAACCAGGCGTCGGATTAATTCTAAACTTCACCTGTAAATCTATTAAAGTGTGTTCTTTCCAATTATGTAGTTATTTTTGGTATCCGGTACGAAATATTTCTGTAGGTTAGGTGGCCTCCGTTTAATACTCAAGTACCTTAATTCTTCTACCCTCAACCCCATTTCGTACATGATGTTGTCTTACCTACCTAACTCATCCCACGACACATCTGATAAAGATACTCCCTTTTCTGAAGACAGCCAAAAATCTGTAACATCATGCCCTTCTTCTGTACATCCACTCTAAGGTTCCTGATTGAGGTATAGATTTACCAGGATAGGAGGAGCTAGTCTGATCAATGCACATTTCTAATAATAAAGCAAATACAAATATAAATACGATAGGAGTGAAGAGAGTGTTAAATATATAGGGGCCACACTTCGTCACTGTATTGCACATGAATACACATCATTAAATCTAATCCACGAGAGAAGAAATCGGCTGTAGTGTGCAAATTACGTTCAATGCAGATCACCGATAAGGTTGAAACAATCCATCACTCTTCATTGACAGGTCATCATAAATATTTGTTACCGGAAAATACAGGGCTTCTGTTTACATTCATATTCACCCGGTTGTGTTAAACTGTTGAAGTATAGGTAAACAAAAGCGGTATGCAAACGGAATACCCTTCCTCACGAACCCCTCTCTACCTAATTAAATATTCAAAATGATCCATTCAAATTAAATCAATAATTTCACCGTTGAATGAGAACCACCGTTATTAAATTATCATATTCTTGTAAATCCTGTATCACGAGAAAGAACAGGAAAAATCGTCCTCTAAAATCAAAACTCCTAGCAGGTATTTGCCTTTCAGAGCTTTCTGAACGATTTTGGTTCCTACTCTGTCTGTCTGAGGTAAATCCTTGTCCAGATCAAACTATACTATAGTTCGATTTTGATGGCATTTTCAGGGATTGTGCGGGTTACCCCCAGAGGGTCCTCAATGTGTTTCGTCGTCGTCAGCATAGTGATGTGCGCATGCGTGGACATGAATGTTATATGAAACACTTATCTCTTGTGATAGTGACCCGATTTTGAATGCCTTTAAATTTAATCTTGATTTGGAACACTGCTAGCCATGTACTGCGCATGCGCAAACTTGAAATCTGTGGTCACAGAAAAAACTTGAAACTATTCGACAAATTTTGATGAAATTTTCAAAAATGGTCCGGGTTACCCTCTTCTTGATTAGACGGTCCCTCGAGAACTTCAACCCACTTGGACCAATGGTAAATGTGATCATGCGCAAACACCGATCTAATGACCGGAATTCGCTCAAAATTTGAGGGTAGTTCAGGGCTGGTATCAAGATGACTGCCTATCTGTGATCTGAAATTCACTGTCAAAGGCGAAACTCGGAATTTTTCAAAAAGTTCGACGATTCAGCAGGTTATTCTGTGGACGGTCCCCTATGAACTTCAATGCCATCTGACTGATAGAACCATCTGCGCATGCAGAAACGTTGCGACCATGTTATATGCTGTATGTGGAAGCTCCACTGCCCAACTATCATAGAAGACGTTTTTTCTTGATTTTATTGAGAATAATAAAACGAAGACAAATTAGGGGAAAAACAAATCTCGAGCGTGTTGATTTTGTCAGTTTTGATCAATATCAATATGATCCTGACTCCTTGAATGTGCCATGATTAAATTTAACAAAAGAATACTAAAAACGTTTTAGTTACCTAGTGGTAATTCAATTGTATTCAATACCGTTTTAAAATAAGTGAGGAAGCTCTCTATACTGGCCTCCAAACGTGGCAGACTAATTTGGGTAACTAATTCAGATACCGAATAATTGTAGGTACCTACTTGGGAAAGATAATTATAGATTCATTCCCTACGAATGGAGTGAGTTGTAGTGGTTATCCTTTCATTTTTACTACTCCTGATCCAATACCAGAATGAGTCATCATGGAAAAATCATGCATACCTACTGCTCATTTATGTTCGTACGTTCATTCTCAACCTAAATGATATCCAAGAAAGAATTACATCGATTTGTACTACATTCGTGACGGAGAGAAGTTAATCGACGTTGGAGCTGTGAGGCTCAACATCGTTGAAATATTAGTAACATTCGGAAGGCCGGAGCTGGGTCAAAATATATAGCGTGCCTAGAGGTATGCATCAACCTGATGGGTAATGTACGCGTTACCCCTTTCTTTGGGGAGAGGCTTCACCATAAAAATTATATTCTATGGGAGGAGCCCAGGGTCGGCGGTAGTTCCGGGTAGCACAGTGAAGAACTGCGGCGGTGGAGGGGCTGGAGTATAACGAGAAGTGATTTAGGGTGGTAACAAGGGGTATAATGCCTTCTGTGTGGGCTGGGAAAGCAAGATTTCTACGGTCGTTACGAGGCCAGACGAACAATCTAATATGGATCATGGAGTGGTCTCGGGCACGCGAGCCTTTTCTCAAAGCCGCATATACCATCACTTTACCTTTGCAGGTGGTAGGTAGCTCCTTGATCGTCTCCCTCTACCATGAGCTCACGATTCTATCAAGAGACCCTCTTTTATCCTCAGAAAAGAAAAAACAGAACAGAGAAATGTACACACGGATGGATATTGATGAAACAACTACTGTAAGCAGGCACGTTGTGTGAATAGTAATCTATAACACTAAAAAACATAATATAGGTACATAACAAAGAGTAGTCTGATTAATTTTATTTTCGACAGCATTCTTCAATAATAAACAATTTGATTCAGCATTTCGTCCACTAGACCGGAGCTTTTTTTGATTTTTAATTTTATTCGATTTTTAAGTTTAATTAAATTTAATTTAATGAAATAAAATAAAATTCAATTTAATTTAATTCGACATTTTTAAAATTCTGGAGCACCAGAGCATTGGTGTAGATTCAAATCTGATAGGAAATGTTGACATCATCATCGAACACTTTGGAATTTATTTCATGTAAGTGGTTTGGGGGATTAACCATGATGAGATACTCAAAAAGGATTTGCTTGATGTGAGACCTTTGAAGGACCCCTGAGAGAAAATGAAACGGCTGAGAAGGCATTGTGTTCTCAATGCTCACGATTTGCTCGCATGTAATATCGGTTAGTAGAATTTTAGAGAATAGGATCACTAAATCGTAAAATTTCATAAATTTGGGAGGCTTAAATGATGTTATTACACCAAATTCTTTTTACTCTGAATATTAGGAGGAATGACGAAAAATTTTTAATTGTATTTTCTTCTCTCTTATAGCAATGAAATTCACTTTTATCATTCGTATCAACTTACCATAATTTCCTCGCATTTATGCAGTATGTTTTCATTTCATCGCCGTGAATGGAGCAGTCACAGTCTGCCGAAATGAAAAAATGACAACGTACTCCTAACTTGTGAAAATTTCAGGCACATACTTAATTATGGTTTCTCCGAGCCATGATGTGATTCACAACAACACCAGCCAATTAAACGTTGCGTCATTAACTATACCTCCAATCAAGGTTACGACGATGAGGATGGTAAAAAAACAGTAACTGTCCTCAGAGGGTTTTTAAATTGTGTTCAGCGGGTGAAACGATGAAAACCCCAACGCTCCCCTCTGGATAAGAATCGCTGTGGTCCACTATAGAAACGTTTCATTTGAATCAGATATGGGCGCTCCGTAATGATAGGATAATCGCCAATTCTTCGAGAGAATATTTTTGTAGGAAGAAATCTTATAATTAGGTTAACCTAATTATAAGATTTCTTCCTACAAAAATATTGTTAACAACCTGAAACATGGAAGTAGCAATCAAAAGAGAATCTACATGGGAATTTCATATGGGAGAAGATAATGTGGAGGGAACCCAAAAGTTCCACTCATGCAGCACGAGTTGATGAGCGAATTGTTGAAGAATCATTTTAACCAATTTGGTGGGTGATTCTCATAGGAAATTTCACGCTGATTTGAATATACCGTATATATTCCTATGTTTAAGATGATAGTTTACACCAAAAACCTCAAAAACACGTATTTTAGCGATTTTTGACTTCAAATTTTCAAAATTTGAACCCTTGGAGTACTCCAAAACTCTGGCAAACGAACTCATCCTTTCTCTTTGAATGTGTGTGTGTGTGTATGTGAAAAAGTGTAAACTTTAGGTATCGTTTTAGAATGGTCTGAAACTGATTTCCATAGAGAAAACGTCTCACATTTTGCATTATTACAATTTTGAACCCATTGCAATAGCTGAATTTTCTTCAAAAATTTGCTAAAAGTCAAACCAGGGTCAAACCAGGGTGTCATCATCAGGGTATCCATTAGACCGTCACATGCGGGTATAATATTAGATTACAAAAAGGACTAAATTGTTCTTTTTTCCTACACATATGAGCACAGGAGCAAAATGGATTTCTGTTGAGGACTTATAAATATGACTTTAAAGGAATAAGGTCTGGTAGCTTATTTTACTTCATTAATTGAAACGAGCAGAATCTGTCTGGTTCTTATGGATATTTGTGAAAGGGACCTGAAAATGATGCCCTGAGGACTTTGTGAACATTGGTGTCATCTTCGTGCTCCCTGATGCCCCATTCCGTTTCAACATCGTTGTACCTCCTATGGGTCCCATATACGCGGCTTTCCTAAAGTAAGCTGTGGAGTTTACCAATCCAAATATAGCGTCCCTAAATGACATTTCCTTGTTGAGGATTTCCTTATTTTAGGATATCAATGATTGTTGTGGGTCTAAGTTCTTGGAGGTTTCTCCGTACTAAAACTACTATAACTAGGTATAAAACTACTATACCTTCGTAGTCTATAATATAACTACCTATATATAATTACGGATTTTTTCATTCATTAGACTTCTTCCCCGTAACAACAACATTGATGTTACATACATATACTACAATAGAGTCAATTTAACTCTAGAAAATTATATCAAAACTCAACTCAGTGAATTAAAATCTAGATCACTAATTTACTCACATAGCTAGGGAGGTACTATTTAACTATTTATGCTCCACTCTTATACTCATTTCACCTGAGTTTATACTCCCTCCTTATATTAGTATGTAACACAAGTTCATGCCATTTTCAAATTATACGTTGGCCAAATAACCCATCCTCAGTGGGGAACCGCGTCTGAAATAGCTACTGACGTAATAAACCGAGATAAATTAATAATGCCGTGTACCCCAAGTGTAACTCGTTGTTCATGCACATCCCCAGCTCATCAACCTACCAACCTTGCCGAGGTTCTCCCGAGAGGGAAAAACTAGGATATAGGGTAGGGACATGGACTTGAATAATGAAAAGCCGAATCAAGGCGGGAAAATGAGGGTCTTTTCGAAAAAAGAAGAGAAGCACAAGATAGAGAGGGAACAAGAGGATGAAACATTTTTGTAAGACCGCCCGACTCGTCTTCTTGTATCCAATTACCTACGCCTCCGGACAAAAGAATGTGGGTCGCTAGTATGAGAAGAAAGTGCATAGGAAGGAAGAAAAATAAAGGGAGGTGGTAAAGCCTTTTTCTTGCTTGCGAGGAATTCAACAAGTGTGTCTCTATCGCTCAACGTCGACTCATAAGACAAGCACCCTCGGCAAGAGAGAATGTACGAATCAGGCAGGGAATGAATTCATAAACTGTAGTGGCCTTCCTTCAACCCAGTGTTTGGCCTTCGGAGGGTTATTTTCATCATATTTTTGCAGTAATAATTGTGGATGATGGATCCAATATCATTTGACGAATCTTGATGGAAGATGAGATAATGAACGAAATCAAAATTTCGGAACCTGAAACTGAAGAGCACAAACTTGAGGAAGTTGGGGTTGAGTCTCACCCAGGGATGTAGCGCCAATAAAATAGATACCTGGATAAATAGCACGATTTCGACTTAGCTTTCCATTGTGGAAATAAAGAAAATTTAATAAAAATAAATAAGTGACGGCAGTAGGGTAGGATATTGGTTTGTTGGTTTATATCTCGATGGAAGTCGAATTTCAGTTCTCTGGGGAAAACACAATGTGTATCGTTGAGGGTGTTGGTAGATGAACAACGTAGTAAATCTTCTAGTTCATACTTTTTTGGACAGAAACGGAACTAGATATTCCAACAGAACATGGGGGAAAGTGCTTTAGTACAAGTTGTGCGAGGGGGCACAAGTCGGAAGTGGCGAGAGAGGGTGATAGAACATTCGCTTATCCAATCCCAGTTGTGCGACCGAGGGAAATGTCCTTCTGTGGGGGACACTTATAAATCTGACCACTATCTGGCGCAAAAAGGACCCTCTATCTCTTCACCTGGAACCCGTCTTTCGCCATCTACTGGTCATTTCTTTCCGAGGGAATATTTATTTATTGGTGAGGGAAACCCTATTCGTTCGGGAGGGAAAGGAAAATTCGGGTGTCTCGACCTTCGGTTTTTTATTCCGCATTCTTGATGGTATAAGGGATGAAAAGGTAAGGGAAAAGGGACAGCGTGGACGGGAGGTTGATGCGCTTCAGAGCAACTTCGATAAATTGGTCTGAAACAGTGACAACATTGACCTATTTCTCTCATCTACGGTCGACATGAAGGGAGGAGTTATTTTCAAACAGCTCAATTGATTCATCATCCACTAGATTCGCTTGTTATTAGTCCACCTCCACATGATGTTTCAAATTTTAGATTCAAGTTGGAGCACAATTCACTTCATAGTGGGAAAATGCTAACGAAATACCCGCTATCTAATATTTGCGAACCAAACACTGCTCAAATAGCGCTAGACTCGACATTCCTCCTAGTATATGTGGTCGCAATAGGTTCAATAGTGGCTCCCTTGAAAGCGGAAATGTGCCTATATATTAGGTATTAACATCAACTTTAGAGCTAGAGAAGGGAAAACTGAGCTAGCTTTAGAGCAAGCTTTGCTGAAGGAAAAACTGTATAAGAGTTTGTGACTCGTGACCATTCATGAGAGAGTTTAAATCTAAGACTTAAACCACTCACTTGATTTCCATATAGACATAACATTAAATTGATAGATTGATTAAAAATCTGTCGTATATCACATCTATATAGCGAGATTGCGGATAATTTATGTGTCAGCCCGATCAATTTATCCATCCCTGAGAATTGACAGCATCGGTCGTGGTACGTTTGGACCAAATATCGAATTTGACGCTGGGAGCTGACTGGTATGCTCTTACTACCATTGAAAGGCTTTGTGAAGCATATAAGTACCTAACTAGTTGAGGTGAGCCTCGTCGATTTGTTTGGCCTCCAAATAGAGAGCGTTTCTGCTTTTTGGATTGATAAATGACAGATTCCGATCTCTGAAAAACTACAAATCTTTGACAGGCATTCGAGCGGTACTAGGTGATTCAGTATTAGTTCCACGTGCGTTCGCTGTTAATTGGAATATTTAAAGAGCAAAGACACATAGAATAGAAATTCTGATTCTCAAGTCCTACCAAGCCGATGCATCTGTTTCCTAAAATAATTACCTCCTATTCAATTCACTATAAAGGAATACATTAATTTATGAATCTGATCGTCATTTGGCGCAAGATCCCCAACCTATACATGCCCCCTGCTTTTACCTTCAACTATCAGCCACTTTAATTACCTATTGGGGTAGGTATGAATCGTTAATAGGAATTAATCACATTAAGATTCATCATTTTGGTAGGAATAAATTTCAAATTGTCGGGGGTCATTTACTTGTGGGGATTCGATGTGGGGATTCGAGTCTGTACAAAAATATATTTTAGGACCCTACAAGTCTACAACCGTCCGGTTTTTTACCTCCATTCTTGATGAGGGCGGAAAGATCTGGAAATGGGACAACTTAAAAGGGTAGGATGATGTGCTTCGCAGAGCAATGTCGACAAACCGTTTCAAACTAATGAAGCCCGTTCTGAACTAATGAAAAACACCAGCCTATTCCCATCATTTGCGGAAGAGCCAGAAGAAAGGATGATTTTTATCAAGTTCAAACGACTTCTTTCTGCCTTCTAGACCACAAATGTTTTAAACAAAAGATTTCTTTGTGAGCCTCAATTAAACCTTTCCTTAGTCTTTCCCTCTATTGATGGCAGTTATTAAATGTATATAAATGATGGCTTAACAAAGCCAATAGTGATTTAAGCGCTGAACAGTATACATTTTCATTATTGCTTAAAGATGAAAAGTCTGAATAAAATCTTCAATGGTTACAAAAATAATCGTACCTATCTCCTTTCAAATTACCTATTGTTCTACGAACTAATGTAAAATCAATGGAATAAAGAATACCTAGATCGGGAGTTTCTAGGAAAAAATAAAATCGATGAGGCGGATACGATTCCAAAAATTGCAGGATGCGAATCTGTAGTTTCATTAATACTCGCCTCCATGCGTAGAACACAATTTTTTGATTAGTGAATTCAGAAAGAACTGACATTTTTACCGATTCTTGAGTTTGAAAGGCTAAACCAAACTTCGGGGCATCAACAACGATTTCCTCATCGAGTGGGAGATTAAAAAATTTGTTACAATAACAATCAACTAGGTAATATAAAACTCCCGCCAAACAATAGCAAAAACCCGACTATGAGCAGTTATCCTCAGAACCAACATGGGCACAGTGAGTCAAAACATGTGATAATGATAGAAGAGATGAGGAATTTTGTACCTGTAGGAGGCACATGTGTTTGCACAACCATTTTGAACAACATAGAAGATTTTGAGTTCAAGCCACATCGTGGCCCGCTTGTTTTTTCTTTTACATTTACATTCTTCATCGTCATTTACTTTTTTCAACATATTGTTCCAGGATTACCTATTAATGTTTGCTCTAATATGATTCCTCGTCTCTGACCTTGTGAGACAGTTAGTAACAAGAGGTCAATTTTGCTCAGTTCTAGTCGTGCTTTCAACCCAGAGCGGTGAGATAATGGGATGCCAAAAAGGAAATAGTCGGAACAAACATCTTATTCCATCTGAAAGGACCGTCGATGACTTTTACAGAATGGAAACTCAAGGTTTATATGTGGTAAGTACAACACCTCTTTCTGATGGAGGAAAGCCTATTAGTGATATAGTGTTTGTGTACCATTTTATAAAAAGCTTATACGGTTCTCGATACTAATGAAAAATTAAAATAAATAAATTATTCGTAACCGATTTCAGTTGCACAAATTATGCAATCAACATCACAATAGTCCGAATGCAAATACATAATTACTTATCAATAACTTGCTCTCAGAATTGGATTTAGATTTTATTTTGGTAGTGGAAACTATTTGATCATTTTTCCAGCATAGGTTAATATTAGGTAGTTACTATTTCGTAATACCTACCTCCTTTCCATATTACATAGGTCATTTTATTTTTATTATTTACTTGTAAAATTTTACAGTTATCCAGTTTATATTTAATATTTTTTCTAATTGGAATTTCATCCAGTTTTCAGAATAAATAAATATCTTCGAACTAATATCAATCTATATAATTTATATGTGAACCACAATCATATTTTTGTACAACAATTTATTGATTTAAAGATGTGAAAAATAAGCAGGTTGCCATCTGAGACACTGTTCTTACTGCAAATATCTAGTTTCAGGCTCAAATAATGAAGGAGTGCATATAAAAAGGAGGAGTTATAAAGGTAATTTATCCTACAGAGATTATGAATTTTTGCCGAGTCACTAGCCTGAGTTTGATAGTCATCTGTAGAGATTAAAAATTCCAATTAAGAGGAGCAGAAGCTGTTGTTATTCGTCGCTGTGAAGCAGCGGTTCCCCGCTTAGAACTCGAAGCACCCGGTCGCAACAAAATACTGGCAGCAGAGGCGCAAAAACTTTCTCATCGCCCCGTAATTTCTCACTTTTTTGCAGGCCCTAATTTTCCATCATAATTACACAAGTGGCGTATAACCCCACGCTTCCTACTGGGCGGGGGATTAGAAAATTAGCCTCGACGAGAAGGACGACTTTTTTAGTTACCTCGGAAAGGCACTCCCCTCTACCGCTCTCGTCCCGTGCTGGAGATTATCATCATTTGACAAGTTTCGAAGACGAGTTTTAAATCTCTTCAGGAGGACGCAAAGAAAACCCTTTCTCAACAAATTCAAGGAAGTATTCAATGCGACAAGAAATGTGGGTTTTCATGATGGGTAAGAGGGTAGATGGCATGGGCCATCGGGTGAGATGGATCGTGGGCGTGATTCTGATAAAATTCATATAGAATGCGCCACGAGCCCTCCATAGGTGGGCAAGATTTTTAAAAATCACCAATTATATATTTACAAAAAATCGATAATGGTTTTAACATGAATCATAAGTACATGAGTGGAAATCAATTTTTTACCTTAAAAACAACATTCTTCGAATATGGTGTAGGTATGTAAGGTTTTCTGTATTGTCTTGGTTTTGCACTCGTTGTCGGAGTCGGAGGTGAAATCCGTCCATGACGTTATGTAACATCTACAACGGAATGTTGTTCATTTCCTGCCGAATTTGCAGGAAAGGAAGAAGATCTAGAGGAGCGAATTCGGGAGGAAATTAACAACATTCGGTTGTAGATGCTACAGAATGTCATGGGTGGATTTCACTACAGACTCCGACAAGTTGTGCTAAACCAAGGACGCCGCCTTAAAGACGCCACATTCAAAAAATTAGTGTTTTGAGGTTAAACATCAATTTTTGCTCACATGTGGGGAACCTAATATTCACAATTATCCGTGTTTTTTTAATTTTTCAAAATCGTGCCGTTTCACTGCCCCACCCTGTATAATACACACCTATATAAAACTGTAAGATGCTCTTCTATCTCGCCATTGTATTTCATCTCCTCCATCCTTATCCAGATTTAAAACTTACACTCAACACGTTTTTCATCTAATTTTCAAGAGCAGTATCAGGACTCTGGATCTCCCTTGTGTGACATCACATGGGTGTCCAACCCCATTTTTACCAAACACCCATCATTTACCCCTCTTAGATTCACTTTGCTTTTGTTTTTGAGAAGTTCCTACATCCCTTTCATCAGTCGATGAAGCACCGGAAAGCTGATTAGACAATTCGCGGATCCTATTGAAATTTCTATTTGCCATGATAAAATCTAATAAAATATAATCTTGCCACTCACCCTTACTAAGTACGCAGAAGTGTCAGTCAAAGTACTTATATCTTAGGGAACCTCATCCATATTGTCGGCATTCCATTGTCTGGTGATGACCAAGTAGGGATTATAAAGAAAAGTGAACACTACACTACAAGTGTAACAAGTGAACACTAGGTACTTAGCTATACTTTCGGAGCCAAAGGCTGGTTTGGGGTCGAGATCCGACCAATAAGGTGCCACTCGGCTATTATCTTCGTAATATTATATATCTTCGTCATCTTCAGCGTCAAGGTATTTATTTCCGACTCCCTACTTAGTACGGAGATCAGTAGTTGTTGACTGATTCAAGAGTGATTAGCAGTGAGTTGTTGGTGAGTGTTAACTAATGGATTGATTGGGGTATGTTTGTCTTTCTAGAAGAGCTTCGTGGTCATTTGATTGCCAAAGAAAGCCGAGACACTTGAAGTGTCGGATCGCGATCCACAAGCCCAAAACCTTGGTCTAGATTAAATAATAACCACAATAGCTTGTTTTACTTGACGCTAGTGTGCAGAAATATTGCAGTATGATGAATTATTACTAGCGTTATGAAATTAGTACAATACCCAAGGAGTCGGTGCCATTGACTTATGTAATCTTAATACAGTAAAACGAATGTGTGGGTAGATACATATGTGGAAGGAATGATCTTTTATGGGAAAACTGAAAGGAAAGTTGAAATTAACTTTTAGCGGGGGCCCAAAGTAGTACCTACGTGACGAAAAGTTTTTCGGCTCCCGCAACTTCACACAACACATCCAAATTTAATGCTCCCAAACGACAGATGAGACGACTCGTGAAGTTGGGACGACAGCCTTGGGAGCATAACGATGGGACTGAAATTTGTCGTGCTTATGTATGTGTGGGAGATGACAGTTTGTTTTGCTCTTCTGAAAACGTCCACATTCACCTGTAATTGTTGTTGTAGGTGTATTCTGAATTGGTTCAATAGTCGATATAATATTATTGCTTGCTAAATTGCTACCAGATCTTTGAGCTCAATTTTCGACTCGTGCTATGCTAGTCGCTTTTTGGAATCAGCTGACTGCGACGTCACCTTACCCCAATATGGTATCATTTATCAGTTTTGACGAATCAATTCATTTCTCGGAGGAAGGTACCCCACGCAGGAATGACCACCGTTATGTATGAGTGGATCTCCCTGTAATCCCGTCAGTCAAAATCTATTGGGATTCATAATCGGTTTTTCACTATTTTTCTGTACATACAAGGACTCTTGTGGAGGTAACGGTCGTAAAGTGCTCCTGATGGTATCATTCGATTCCTAAAATGGTGAACTACTTATGATAATAAAAATCACATATTTCTATTCGGATAGGGTGATTCTGAAATTACCTACACAACCCAATTTTCACCCCCATGAAGATGAATGACAGTGATACCAAGCTCGGAGGACCAACTAGTCTCCACACTGGACCGATTTGAACAAAATTTCATTAATTTTGGTCCATGGTAACAGATCAAAGTGCTGGGCACGGCGGACGGATTGATCATTTATTTTATTCAATCACGGTTTATACATACGTACATACCTTGTAACGTAAAACAAAAAATGATGAAGGGGGAACGGGGAAATTAGCGAATTTTCGAAAAAACATTAAGCTATTGCAATGGCTTCAAATTCGGTCAAATCGAAATCCGGTATAAATTACCATCTACATAGGTACATATGGTATACTCGGAATTAGTGCGGAATTTCCTATACGAATCACCCACCAAATCTGTTAAAATTATTCTTTGAAATTCGCTCATCAACTCATGCTGCATGAATGGAACTTTATTTCACCGTTCAGAAATGTGAGGTTAATAACATTCGAAACTACCATCTTCATTATTCGTGTATTACCAACAACGCATAAACACATTCCTACTATCAAGAAAAGCTCTATTCTTCTCATTTCGAGGGTAAACTTCCCCAGACACGCCAACTCGACCCTTCCTCAAGGGACGAGGGAACGAGACGGAAGACGAAGCCCCAGGGAAGCCGTCCTACGCGCTAATTGGCCCCTAAATGTTTGGAAGGGCGAGATGGGGGGGGGGGGGGGGGGGGGGGGGGGGGGGGGGGGGGAGAGGATGCGGCGCCCAGCAAAATAATGGATTGAGGGTCACAAACAATAAATTGCTATCCCTTTTCCTTCAGAAGTGGCGTTAACATCCAAAACTCCCTCTGAGAGGGTTCTCGGCCATTCAATCATCACCCAATCCATGAACAGCCCGAAACAATGTTCTATCTTCTGTAAATGCTGACCCACTTTGTTTAACCACCGAGAGTTAGTAGGTCCCCTAATCAAATGTTTGCGTTCCACTACGAATCAAGTTAGTTAGTCAATTTTTATTACGACGACTAAATTAGACCGCTACCTGCTTCATTCCACCATTTTATATTATATTTTTGCTCCAACATTAGAAAACATAGGAATCAGAAAATGTGAGCAATATGAGAAATATCAATTCTTCCTCCACGTACTTCCCAACAAAATAGGCAATCCTTCTCAGACGCTCTACCATAATATTGATTGAATACCTTTCGTTATAAATATTACCTAAAATTGAGGTATTCTCCAAGTTTATTCAATTTCAAGATCCCATGATAAACCGCGAATTCGTCCCAGTTATTATTATTATTATTATTTTTTGAGCAATAGTTGAAGAAATGCACTCCTACTATATTATTCAAGGTCTTCTCCCAACTGTACTCCCCTCAAGATCCTAAGGTGAATCTCGTTTGAAAACAACAACTCTGTCTCTTTTATCGATAAGCCATCGATAGTATAAAACCGATGTTAATCAATGGTATACTATCGATGATAATCGATAGTAACATCGATTTTAATTGATAGTATAACATCAATACTGGTAGATATCGCAATCCCATTGACTACGGAAGGCCATGCTCCCAAGAGGCAGAGCGTAAGGCGGAGTCCTAGATCTCTTCTTCCCCATCCTTGATGCACCCCCTCTTTCCTTCTTTCTAAACTCTTTGTGGAAATAACAATCCTACTTCCATTGTTGACAGACAGGCACCGCTCGAGTTAGCTTTGAGGAACTATGCCTCCGGTTACGGCATCTTCTCGTTTCGAATCGTGCATGCATGGATTTTGGAATGCTGTTCAAGTTCGGGACCGTCTCGTAAGCAATTCAAAATAAATTATGGTGTCTTTGAAAAGCGCCTGCTAAGCATAACAATTTTTTACTTAAGTAGCTATCTTTTTTAGGATGCCTAATTTTATAGTACAATGTTAGCTAATGGCTGGAAGTTAGATTTAAATTCCCCATCTAAATAAACGTCCTTTGAAATGTATGTACTACCCATAAATAAATGAAACGATGTTTGTAATATGAAGTATTGGTGCGATTATTTGGATTTGAAAAAGCCAATGTTGATCTACATTCCTCACTAATAATCTAGGGCAAATGTGTTGCACGCTGCACGACATATCAAGTTTATAACCAACGTACCTACCTTTAATCTTTGTAAAGACATAAAAGTTTACGACTCAGAGAAAATTCTGGTAAGGTAGGAACCCTGCGGAATGATCACGTTCAGTGTGTTTTTTCCACCTCCAGAGTTTGAACTAAGACTGCGCGTTGAGCGAGTGTGGCCAACTTTGACAAAGAACGGGAGAGAAGAAAATGGGAGAAAGTTTCTTTCTGTGAAAAAGTTTCATTACAACTGGGTTTGTGTAGTGTAACACTGGTGTGATAGCGCCTAATAGTATGTGTTAGAGAGGCGAGAATTCCACACCTACTCACATGATAATCGAGTTTGAATATTTAAAAAGAAAACAACTTAACGAATTCATATTATATCCCTTTTTCGATTGATCTCGTTTTGCTCATACAACAATGTAAAAGCGTGCCAATCAGCACATCAAAGTTTCCTTGCAATGACTCTTTCTGTTTCCTAGCTTAACCTGAGAACATTTACAAACAACAGGTATACAATTAAAATATACATAACGTTCCAAACAGGGGTCTATTGGGTTTTGAAAATTACAACCGAGACTTTTCACACCCTGGCGATGACTCAACAGTAACGCCATTGTTCAATACAGAACTGGACCCCATATATAGTACCTATGTAGGTATATCATTTCAGGTACTGCAGGTACTACATTTCAAAATTTTGATTGTAAACATAATAACAATTGTTACTAATAGTGACTGGTTGTGCGAGGAGGGATGCATTTACAGTGAGAGAACAGTGATCTACTCATATATAACTGCCTCATTGTACTTATAGTAAGCAATATTATTACATTTTTGAAGATTTGAAGAATTGCCGGAATCCTAGAACATGGGGAAACTATAAAAACATTCGTAGGTGGCAACTCATCTGTACAATTAATTTCTTTATCTCTGAATAATTCATCCGGCCTAAACTGTACATAAATAGTATACGAAGTTATACGAAGTTGTTATTATGTGCGAAAGCACCATAAAGCTACATAAAACGTACGGCTTCGGGACGAGCCGATTTTGATCAACTTCCATTCAAGTTGCCCAATGCAAGTATGTAGTTAGGTACCTAGGTATTCGTCTTTATACGAGTGCGCACTTTGCGATACTTGAGTGGCCGAGACTACTAAGACTAGACACTAAGTACTCTTCAGTTTGAGAAATAGATCAAAGGAACAATGAAAAAGAAGAAATCCTCGAATGATTTATGATCTCAGTGAAGGTTCGCGAGGATTTAATGAAAAAAGTTTTTCGGAGGATTCGCCATTTCTATACTAATTAAATATAAAACTTTCTTTCTTCCCCACAGCGCGAAAGACTGAATAAAAACTTTCAGGAGGACGCCAAAGTCTGTTGTCACTGATGGAAGTTTGAAGGCAAGGAAGAGGCAGTGAAGGAACCACAGGGTAGGTATTTCACCTCAAGAAATAGTCTGAAAGAAGTGCTTTTGTTGCTTCAAGTTTTTTTTTCTCGTTCTATGAACGGAGTAAGTGAGGTGGCACTAACGGGGGGGTTGAGTAGTCCACCACACTGTTTGTATTTCCTCTTTTTAGCGAACTTCAAATTTTTGTCGGGGTTGGTTGCGTTTAAACTATGATAATGGAATAGATAAACGCTCAAGAGTTTCCTTATTATCTTATTTTCGGAGAGGCTGGAGTAGCAAGGAGCAACACAGTGTGATAATCCACGCGATGAAGGTTGGAGAGGAGATTATTAAGAGGGAAAACTTGATATTTTTCAAAGAAGTGGCCTACTTAGTAAAAGAGAACAGATTATTTACCCTTTGTTTTATACCTAGCTATTTCAAACGGTTCAAACCACTTTTTTATTCAACATAGACGGCCAAAAAACGAGCTGAGATCCTCCCTTCTCCAGTTCGCTACACGTAGACAAAAATAAATAATTTACGTGAGTCCTGAAAAAGTTGCATGAAACTCCATTTGAGATAATACCTATGAAGAATGAAACACCAATAGACGGTAATATTTTGTGGGTGTTTTTGGAAACAAGGGATTGCATGAATGGGCTCTACGCATGGTTATCTACTTTTTCAATTGAATAGTCTAAGTGAACGCTTTCCCAAAAGGTACAACATAAATGAAATAAGATGAGCAAAAACGGGTCCAGTCCCGCATGTTTGTTGTGGGGAGGGGGGGGGGGGGATCCTTAGCGCCTATAATAATTATTACTAGGTACCTAAGTTACAAGCATTCTTTCCACCCGTTTTGTCTACTTGGCGGAGTTTTGAGCTGAAAATTGGTAATTAGGGGTTTTCGAGGGTGCTAAATCCGAATTGGAGGTAGAAAGTGGAAAATTCCTACACATGCGCAGACCCAAATACGTCGAATTCTCCCCGTGATTCAACAGACAGGTAATCGCGGATGAACAAGCGTCCCAAACGGGTAAGGGCGGTTTTTGGGTAAATTTCTCAACAGAAGAAATGGCTACAATACTTAAGTGCCACCCCAGGATCATATAAGTACCTAACTTGAAAAACAGCAATACTGCAGATTCAGGTTTGTCCAAGTTTAATGTATTGCTGTAGGTACAGAATGGTTTGAGGCTGATATTAGGTGACGGCTCATTCAATGCTTAGGTACTATACTGTACAATCATGGATATTGCTAGTGTTAGCGAATTTTCGAGAAAATTTTGGAGTACCAAGGGGTCAAATTTTGAAAATTTACAGGAAAAAATCGATTAAAAACATGTTTTTTGAGGTTTTTGGTGTAAATTGCCTTCTTAAACATAGCAACATAATGGTATATTCGAATTCAGTGTGTAATTTCCTAAAAGAATCACCCACCAACTTGGTTAAAATAATTCTTTGAAAATTCGATCATCAACTCATGCTGCATGAATGGAACTTTCATTTCTCCCTACTTGTCATGGATTCAAGACTGCGTCTGAAGCTCCTCCAGTCTTTCAACTTGACTCCAAGGGTGTCTTACCAAAATATGGGAATTTTTTTCCTATTATTGCATGCAATGTGATATAGGGTGGGATTTATAGTCGGTCCTCGCGAGTTACAGGGAGACCTTGAGATGGTTTTCGAAGACACCTTGAAGCTGAATCTGTATTAATGGAGGAGACGATCTCAAGGTCTCCTTGAAACTCAAGGATCGTCTGAAATCCCGCCCACAAATTGTTTACCTTGATGAGTGCTTTTGAATATCAAGACAACATAGTAGGTACTTAGTTGTTGTATTCACCACTTGGAAGAAGAAGTGATTAGAAGATGTTGTTATAAGAATGATGATGTTATAAGGGGTTGCTATTAGATGATGTTATAGGAAAATGATGTTATAAGAAGGTGATTTTATTAGAAGATTGATGTTGCTATATTTATATCTATGTAGTTAGTCTTAACCACGCCCCCATTAACCATTTTGGTTTATTATTTTCAATAATGAACCTTTGGAATCGAGCACGAAAATTTTTTTTTGTAACCCCCCCTCAAAATTTGAGGTTTTACGTTTCAAGATACGTAGAATCCAAAAATCGAATTTGAAAAAAATCCGTCCGTACGCCGTCCGCCGTACGCGGCACTTTCCTTAGTTACCATGGTCCAAAATTAATGAAATTTGGTGTACCGGCCCCATTCGGGGTCTAGTTGTGCCGCGAAGCTTTTGGTTACCGTCAGCTTTCTCTAAGGGGTAGAAAATAGTGGATGAAATTTTCAAAACGCCCTAGCTCGAAAATTTCAAATAGGAAGGTATATTTTTTCCATCGATTTAAAATAGAACACAATTTTTAGCGTCGAATGAGACCTTGCGGAGCGTTTTAGGACCAACCGTTCGCTCCCCGTAAGGACTTAAGGTATGAACGAAAAAAAGAGCAGAAACACGAGTCTGAATCGCAATTCTTCCCGAGTAGACAAAATCTCCGTTCAAATATCAGCTGTTCTAATGCAACCTTCTTTCGATTCCAAGGAACCAAGTTTGTTGTTCACTTTCAGAAGCTTCCTTAGTTACTGAATTTCATTAATAATGAATGATACAACTCTCCGATAATAATAATTACAAGAAGGTGCCTGCTCATTGTCGCCAAGAGATGATTGTGAACCTCGCGGTACGTGGGTATTTTATGTCAATAGGATCTTTGTAGATTGGCGATCTATACGGAAAATAATAAACCGTTTAGTAATAATTTGCAGCGTTTTCTCGAGATTTCCATATTCTTGATCTCAGCCTAATCTCATTAGATCGCATAAAGCAGCCCTTGCAAACGGGTCTCTGCATGAAGATACGCATGAAAATAATATCAGTGTGTATAATAAATTGTTCAGTTATTACGACCGGAGTAGTTCATTCCGTTGACCTATTCACGTTATTTTCTTTAAGCTTTAATAAGTCCTTGTCAAGGATGATGTTACGTACCGGTACTTCACAACCGGAATAAAATTGATTGGTTCCCCATTTTACGTTATTTCTGAAGTTCTAATCTAGGAAGTATAAATTGCAGTAGCAATCCAAGATAATGTCGTCCATAACTTCCCATGTAAAACTGTTCGTGTGTTTACAAGTGTTGATATAGCTTTCCGGGAAAACGTATGAGTTATGGTCCCAAAGCACGATAAACGATGGTTGTTTGATGGTTTGGCAAGGTGCGAAACAAAAACGTTTACTCAAAGTTAGCTATCTGTTCGTGTGTTGTGTAGCGGTGAGTGGAGGTAGGAGTTGTTGTGTGTAGCAGATATGGAGTGGGGAGTATGAGGCGAAGTAATTGCTTGCTCAACAGGTTTGCACCGAACTCTGTCGGTTGGAAGTGGACCAACTCAGAGGTTTTCTCTTCTCCCTCGTTTCATATACCCCGCAAATCGATACCAATACATTCTGATTCCTTTTCGGTTCCGTTGACTCCTCAATTCCAATGAAAAACCAATTCGGACTACGATTCTCACCACTGAAAGATAATACCTGAAGCTCGAAACCTTTTGGGTAGGTATACAGAAGCTTTACTTCAGAAGCACTTCCCCGCGGGGATAAAAACAACCATATTCTCTATGAATAATGTTGTTGAATCACTGATTATGATGGCCATAACTTGATATTTGAAAGCACGTGAACTTTCCATTTAACCCTTAATGGTACAACTATGTACCTAATTGAAAACGATTGACACCTTTATCCTATATCCAATGTTTCCCTCTGTTTTGTTTGCCAGCTCGTCATAGGAAAATATCGTAACAGTATTCCATACAGTGATAGATTGGTTGGTTACTGATTGACATAATATAATTAAACTATGAATCAATAGAAGAGCGGACGTTGGACACGTTCAATGGGGAACATGACCGAAAATGGGTCTTGTCATTTTATTAGGAAGAGAATGATTAGGTCGTCTAGATGACCCACCCCCCCGAATGCCTGGGCGGGTTCCTCAGTTCTCTAACCTAACTGACGTCACGAGCTCCGTTTCAACCCGTTTTCTGCTGAACCCAAAATAATTTCTAGCTGAAGTGGCACTAAGGGGTTTTGAAGGGCGCTGAATCAGACTTTGAAGTTATGAAATAAAATATCAAACTCCTACCCATGCAAGCTCCTCTTTTTCCAAGATTAACTATATAGTAGTTGAGTGAACCTAAGGCAGACTCTCACGTTACTTTTTTCTTTCTTGCTCGATTTCAATGGTTCCTTATTGGAAATAAACCAAAATCTGGCATCAGCCGTTCGCCGGCCGTAGCACTTTTCTTAGTAACCATGAACCTGAATGAATGAAATTTGGTAAACCGGCACCATATATATGAGGCCTAGTTGGGCCCAGAAGCTTGGCTTTACCTTCAGTTTTCTCTAAGGTGTAGAAAATAATCTATACAATTTCAAAACGCCCCAACTCGAAAACTTCAAGTAGAAAGGTGTATCTTTTTCGATATAAAATAGTCCCCAAATGTTTCAGAATCAAATACGACCCGGAACAATGTAGGACCAACCTTTCGCTCCCAAGACAAGCACTTGATGTTTTACGTTTCAAGATACGTAGAATCCAAAAATGTTATCTAAAAAAAATTAGTTATACCATTAGCCAAAAGTAATAAAATTTGGTATACCTGCCCCTTTCGGGGTATAGTTGTGCCCCGCACCTTGGCGTTACCGTCAGTATCCTCTAAAGGGTAGAAAATAAGGGATGCAATTTTCAAAACGCCCTAGCTCGAAAAATTCAAATACGAAGGTAGGTAGGTATATTTTTTCCATCGATTTAAAATAGAATACAATTTTTAGCGTCGAATGAGACCTCGCGGGGCATTTTAGAAAAAACCGTTCGCTCCCTGTATGTCAAGATGACTCGAGGGTTGAACGAAAAAAAAGAGCTGAAATACGAGTGTGAATCGCAAACCTCCAAGAGCATACCAAATCCCCTTTCAAAGATCAGCTGATCGAATAGAACTTCTTTTCGATTTCACTGATTGTTTACTTTGTAAAGCTTCCTTAGTTGACTAACTCTCGGTTAGGTAATAATTAAAAGTAGGGATAATAAGTAGGTGCCAAGAAAAATGATTGTGAATATCGCAATTTAATTAGGGTAGGTAGGTAGGTATTAATTTACTGTAAACGATTGGGATCTTTACAGATGGGTAATTTGTACCCTCTATTTTTCTAAGCTTCCATGTTTACTGAGTTACGTTACGAAGAGGCCCCGGATAATAATAATTACAGGTCTCTGGTTAAGGTACTGTTAGTACGGAAGGAATATTGTTCGTGAATCTCACAAAACAGTTACGGTAGGTTGAAAAATTATGCTCAGTTAGGGGAATGTGAAGTTAGAACTGAGGAAGAGGCCAGCCTCTATAGTCCAGGCACGAGAGCAAGTGGAATTTGAGGGGGGTGGTCATGTAATGAGCCCCAGTTCGTAATCGGCTATTTGTAGCGTTTAGGTAGTGGTTAAAACGCACCCGACTGAAAGACCTGCAACGCGAGCCGCTTAATTTCCAAGGCCACGGCAATATTATCACCACGGTAATACCTCACTAGGTATGTATTGGGTTATTTGTATTATTGTATACCCGATGAAACCAATGATCAGATTATCATTTAATTATTAACGCTTTGATATTTATCACAACCGCGTTCGAATCAATGACACCTAATGCGGATATAAGCTCGCCGGCTCATTCAATCTATTGGAATTTTGATGACATACGAATAAAATATAATAATTTTCATCCGCTTTTGATTTCCAACTCTTACTCTATATCGTTAGTGGCTCAATAAAATGGTGAGTGAAACTGAGTAGGTACATAATGGATTAAACATCGGCGCGTGTTCGGCCGTTAACACTGCACGTGGGTGTCCCTCCATCATAATATTAAAGAGAGAGGGTGTGGTCTCAACAACCGCTGCCGTGACGGTCTTGCTGTCGATTTTCAGAATGAATGTTAGATTCAACAAAATTCGAATTTGACTGAATTCAGTATCTACAGCCGTTTCCCCAGGTAATCGCAAGGAAGTTCATAAGCACTCATGTCAGGTCCCAGTCCGTCAGGTCCCCTCCTTCTTAACGTTATAATGATCAACGGTATGTTTCTAGAGACTTCAGAGAATTCCTTCACCATAGAGATTAGAAGATGCTATGCTGTGTCTCTTTCATGTTCCTAAGAGTAAGGATTTTAGCCTGCGTTATTTCACTTCAGACAAGGTGATACACCGTTTTGGATATATACGCGCGTGAGATTTTAATGAAAAAAAAAGTTCCATTCATGCAGCATGAGTTGATGAG